>JASAOG010000004.1:0-600000 GCA_030265305.1 Biomphalaria pfeifferi
CACACCCAGTTTGACATGCCTGGTCTAGATCTACTGTAAATTAAACGAAAATATTTCGCACACAGCTGTGAAAAATCCGTAAAAGTTATTTCGGTCGTAAAAAAAACAACAGATAAACTACAGTTTGAAAAAAACAAACGCTAATAGGTATAACCCCCCCCCCCCTTTACAAAAGCCATTATTTAGTACGCAATTGTCAACTAAACATACAAATGGGCATGTATATTACAGGCTCTGTTTATGAGGAGGATTTAAAGCACAGTTAATAAAAGAATAAAACATTACCCCAATGCACACCATGTCTCTAGTATCTATAAGATAGGCCTACATATAGGAACTAAACATGTACATTTCCACCACATTATGAAAGCACCTCTTAGAATCTATATGTATAATTCTCTTCTTCGCTCAACAGTTTGGACGAGCAAGAAGTAAAGGAAAGATCACTCTCTTATTTCTGCGCATAGTAACCCCACGAAAAAACAAGGGGGGGGGGGGGGGAGAACAAGTGGGTATTCACATGTCGCTACGGATGGCTGCGCGCTGGACTGTTAAACCCGCACTACAAACAGCGATATTCTTGCGGACGTTGGTATGGACAGTATAGATGGACTTTTTATAGTCCGACAATTATGCTTGGCAGAGTTCGTCTCCCTTATGGGGGACGACAGTATGCCAAAGGCAATCTTTTTTGTTGAGCTGAAAGTGGTCAGCGTAACAGAGATGTCCCACAGAAACGCTTTAAAGAATTGATTAGGCAGCAAATTACTTTAACTGATATAGAAGAGAGCTCCTGGTTGCAGGCGGCTTCGGAACGAGACAGATGGAGATCACTTACAAAGGCCGCGGGATACATATTTCAGACCAAAAAAAAATCCGCTGCCGATGACAGACGTAGACGGCGTAAAGAAAATCTAAATCGACACGCAGTAGACAATTTTTATGCCTGCGCTGGATGTGGCAAAATATGTTGGTCACAGCTGTATCCACGAGAAATTATGCAATCCTCTGTAATATTCAGACTCGAAGACAAGTTTCATATTTAATGTTAAGTAAATGTAATAAAAAAGAAGATGAGAAATAAACCCAACATTTTGCAAATGCATTTTATTTACTAAATCTAGATTTTATAAACTCCTAATTGTTATCAATACTTTTTTTTAAATCGACTTTTTTTATTGCAATGTGGATATTTAAAAAAAAACGAACTATTTTTAGTTTTTTATTCAACATGGACATTTTTTGCTTTGGTCGCTAAACGAGTGTCATATCAGACACTAATATTCGTACGATGTCCTGACAGTGAGAAAGTATTATCCCTTAAGGCGCGAGCCCCTCTATGTCGCTGGGCTATGATCTGCTTTGGGATCATGTTAGAACGGTGCATTTATTTCTTTTGGTGCCGATAAAAATGTATCCCACAGAGACATGGATTAAAACATTATTTACGTGTATTTCCTGACTTTTTCGTTGAAAGTTTTAAAGCCTTACATACTTATTATGTAGGTCCACCCCCACTTCCCCTACTCACCCTGTATTATCTTAGAAATTGAAAGGATTCTAGTTCTTCTTTTTAGCATAGTTTTCTGTTTTAAATGGCCTACCATAGCTTGGCTAAATCTGCACCCGTCACCGAATTAATGTGTATTTCTACCTCCTTCGCCTCCCGTCCCATATACAGCTGTTTACAATTATTCGGTATTCGCGATAAGTTTACATTGTTTGAATAATTAGTTTCTTCTCCTCTTCTACTAGTAATGAATCTCACCCCTCCCCTCCCAATTTCACAAAAAGTGAAATTGTCATCTAGAACCAAAGTACAATCTAGACGAGACATTGCAACACACAATATGAGAAAAATGATGTCAAAAATTTAATAGTTACATATAAAATATCAATAGGCCCTATAAAATTCTATAGTAGGATTTAGCTTCTGAAAAAAGGCAGAAACAACTTTATGAATACACCGAATTTTTCTTATGTATTTTGTTTTTTACTGATTAAGAATTAGATTTTTAATTTTTTTTTTTACATATCTTAGTGTGTGTAATTTAAAATGCTCACACACCAGCAGATAATGAAAGCATCACCTAATTTTTGGTGTACAAAATTGACACAAATAAATATCTTCACAGAGTTGCCTACAAGTATCTTGCGTATTTTTGTACGCAAATGGACACGGTAATACGCGAGTACGGTTTAACATCTGAAAAGAAAATACGCATTCCCCCCCGCGAAAGTAAAAAAAAAAGTTTAAATTTTTTTTTTAAATTAATAAAAAAAATTAATACAAAAAAACAACAACAAACTAACAAAAACAAAAAGAACAAAATCAAAAACAAAAAGTTGTTTCAATCATATAGAACTATATAGATCAGTGCGTCCATGCCTGGAAATGGATTATTCTTACCACGAGATTTAACTTTTTCTTTTCTTGCGCTGATGCGCGAAGATTTCAACAAATTATTATTATTAGACCTAGAATATCTAGATCTTGCCGATGCCAACAAAGTGGAGTACCTTTCAATGTGTCAGTTTATTCCTAGACTTGTTATCTAATGGTATGTACTAGAATTAATTATTTTTTATCTATATTGACTATATTTATATTATATACTATACTATTATATAGTCTCTCTAGTTTCTAGTCCTAGTATCTTATCTTATCTTATATAATACAGACGTTACTTCAAAAAAGAAGATGATTACGTCCTACGCGTCATGCATTTAGTCATGCATATTAACCAATGACTTAAATTCTGCCAAGTCACTGGTTTTTCTGGCTAGCTCAGGCAACCCATTCCATGCTCTAATAGCACTAGGGAAGAAGGAGTATTTGTACAAATTTGTCCTAGCATATGGGACGAGGAATGTGCCTTTATTTTTGTGTCTTTCAGAGTATTTTATTAAATTTTGTTTTTGTATTTGAAGATTATGGTTCAGTGTTTTATGTATAATTGCTACTTTACTTTTGAGTCTTCTGTCCTGAAGGCTTTCTAAATTTAGTGATTTTACTAATGGTGTTACCCTAGTCAAATGTGAATATTCGTTTGTTATGAATCTCACTGCTCTATTTTGTGTTTGTTCCAGTAATAAGTAATAACTACTAATAGTATTATTTACTAGTATATAGGCTATAGCCATAGATTATGATAGATAGGTCTACTACTATACTAACTACTAGATCTACTACTAGAACTAGAGAGTCTATATTTATTAGTATATATACTAGACAATATAATATAGATCTAGTATATATTTATATATAGATCTAGAAAAGTAGAACCAGTTACCAGTATCCTGAGTATCATGAGTATGACTATGCCGTATGAGTCTGGATCTATATATTATATGAATCTAACTCCAACCTCACAAAGTATATATTATTATCTAGATTTAAATTTTGAATCTAGATCTATTTATTAAATTCTTTTAGTTTTAGTATTACTACAAGTAGTACAAGTAAGTACTAAGAGTCTAAGTATTAGTATTTTATTTATCGACCTAAAAAAAAAGGCTAAATTTAACTGACTAGGTACATTGTAGCTTTAAAAATTAGGCAAATAGAGGTCTAGTGACTAGTCTAGTAGTAGATCTAGAATTCTAGTTCTAGTATTTCACATTCAGGACAGTAGCTTACAATTCCGTAGAATTATTAAAATAGCTTTAAATTAAATAGCCTATGCACATTAAAACCAACAAACGTTAATGAATCTGCCCCATAACTCTAGATTAGTCACCAGTGGTCTCCAATGGGGACACTAAAAGTCTTAGTGAATTGCCACTAGATAAAAAGTATGTTCTACTTTGAATGACGGCATTTTCAGATGAGGTTATGAAACCAAGTCGGCTTCACGAACATATAGCAATAGGAAAAATAATTTTTAAAAGAATATTCATGAACAATTATAAAGATCTACTATTAAAACAACATTAAAAACATAAAACGGCAAAGCTGGATATGATTTGGTAGCCTCTTAGAAAAATGCATAGCTTTTTTTAAAAGTCTTATGATACTGTTTAAAAATTGATTAAAACTAAAGGTATTTTTTTTTTAAAACATATGTTACACGAAAAGACTTTTTTTTGTCTGTTAGTGATGAAATATTATTTTAAAATTGTCTAGTTATGTAGCTTATGACCACATGTAGGAAACCATCAGTGGTTGAACGCAACAATGACTTCATAGTAATATAGAATAAAGAACAGACCTATTCAAACTATTCACCTAGTAAGTTATGATACACAAAAAGTTTAGCCTGCTATTTCATTTCTATTTGAATCTAATTAAATAAAATTGTAAATAAAATACAAACCCATGCCAAAAATAATCTCATCTTTCAACAGTTTTGTGTAACAAATGATAAAATGTGATAAATAAAGAGATAAGACTTAAAAGTTAAGTTCGCTGGCATGTCAACATAGAAGGCACACACATGGCATAGCTATGGTGGGGGGACAATTTGAAAATCCCCCTGGCCCCCACTTTGTGGGGCCCCAAATGAGTGTCTTTTTAATTAAATAAATTAAATATTACGCAAAATGCAGGGGCCCTCAAAGAGTTCAAGCCCTCCTGGCCCCCAAATGATGGAAAATTCCTAGCTTCGCCCCTGGAGGCACAACTGAGATGTGGCTGCATTTAAATGTTTCAGTAAAGTTCCAAAACTGTGTTCAAAAATGGAGTTATGTTTTAGCTTTTCCATCAACATACATGGTTAACCAAGATTTAGTGGGTGACAAACTTAATGAATAAGCAAAGTAATAGACTGGATGTAGCGACTAGAGGAGACCTTTGCCTTGCTTTAGCTAATTTAAAGCTTGAAATTTCTAATATTGTCAGACTGCAGGAGGCCCAAGTTTCCCATTAGCTTAATTTCTTTTTGTAGTGAATTCAGCAATAATAATGTTTATATTAAAAGAATAAAACTAAATTTACAATTAAACTAAAAACAGGAGGCCCAATTATTTAAAAGGGGGTTATTCTTAAGGATTTGAAAGAAAGTCATAACAGTGAGATTAACTTTTGTGTGTAATCACTGCAAATTATTTGACATCATTTTTGTATAATAATAATAATATTGGCTGTTTTCACCTTCAATTCCGAAGATTACGGGAGAGAGCAGTGTTTCACATAATTACGCAAACCCAGTTGAGACCTGCATATTTTCCAGAATTTTGTGCAGACAAAGCCATTGTCTGCTGGCGGTCTATTTTAGTTTTCTTTCCGTCTTTTGCGCCTGTCTTCAATAATGGCTTTTCTTTGAGTCTCAAATGTTTGTTCCGCAGCTTTTGTGTGATAGCTCTTCAACTGTCTCTTTCAGAGGACATCTGGTACCAGGTATTTTTCCTCTGTGCCAGTGAGGGCAACAAAGAAGATCACCTTTGGCATGCAGTCATCTCTCATCAGCATAAAAATTAATTTAAAAATGACATTTTGTTCAAATTTCCCTTCTTAACCTTTTTTATAAGCTGGCAGATTTTTTTAAAGAAAAAAAAGGGTGAAGGTAGGCCAAGAAAGGTTGAAGACCACTGCTCTAGATTTAGATATGATTTTTGTAAGCTATTATAATACAGCCGATGAAAGTGAGTAGGGCAGAGGTTTTAATGGACAAAATGGTGGTTAATCTCTCTCTCCCTTAGCATGACAAAGGGAAACAAACTGATGTGCCCTGATTCAAAAATTACAGAAAGTAGGAAGATCTAAAGCTACAGTTATAGTCGCTGGTATCTTAGCTATGTTCCATTACTTATGAAAGCCTGAATTCAAAGAATAACATCAGGGATATTCAAGGCTTACTTTAATTACAAAAGAAAAGCCTTTGCTTATGCAGAAAAAAGCATTAACTTTTTTATCCCATGTGCTTTTCTTCAACACATCTGTTTGTTTTCAAGCATAAGAACCTAGAATAAATAACCTTATCTTACAACAGCTAGGGAGCTTATATAATTCAGCAGACTCTATAACTCTATATTAGAAACAAGTTCAATGACTAGTTAGGATTGTATGTCTTTTAAAACAAATCTTTATTTATTTTTATTGGTGATAGTGAAGCATGCCAAAGCTTTCATTGTTGAGTCTGCAAATAATTGTTTGAAAATGAAAATTTGAATACTTTAAAAATGTGAAAAAAATGTCCAGTGTCTGCATACTCTACTGGTAGCTTGCAAAGAAATCGCTCATAAACAAAACTAGATGTCACTAGATCCAGACAAACAAACCATTGCATCTGGTTTAAGTCTAAATTCACTTGTAGCATAAAGTCATATTCTTTTAAATGAATTTTCTGTTGGTGCCATTACGGAATCAGGAATAAAACACTAGAAGCACCATGATCATAACATCATTGCCAAATGTAAAGAACTTATTCATATTCTAGAAAAGTCTGAACTACGACAAAGACTAAAAGTGTTAATATTTTGAAAACTTTACAGAATGTCTTATATAACTCTTATACTGTGTTATTTATTTTTTTTTTGGGTTGCTTCATGCCTGTATATTAGTGTATCTTACGAGATTGAAGGATTTTAGTCTTTCCTGAGTATATTTCTTTATATTTAGAAAAATACACAATTGCCCCACATTTCCAGGTCTGAGAATACACATTTCCATTTTGGCATGTAGGCATCTCTTGAGTCTTTATAATTCGTCCTATTGCGACGGCTTAGTTCTATTGTGAAAGGGTATTACTACTTCTAATTTTTAAAATAAGTAAAGCATCTTTAAATGGTAATTTATTTCTCAAGGGTGGACAGTCTTCAGAGACGACTTCAGCATTGGATGAGGCCCTAATTGAGTGTCTTTAGGGTGCACGAATATTTGTTTGATGAGCTGAAGATGACGAAAGATTCTCATTGTGGCGGGCTCCGATCTCTCTCTCTGTATATATATTTATATATATATATATATATTATTTATTTTTCTCTTTCCCTCTCTTGTTAGCTTAAAATAATGATACACTCATTAGCCTAATATAACACTTAAGAACACTGCACGCTAGATACACGAGACTCTTTCATAACACACTATTTAAAATACAGGTTACACACAACACAGTAAGAACTTTCTTACCAAGGGGAACAACTACATACAAACACATACACATAAATAAAATGTCAACATGTCTATTTTTTTCTTCTCGCTTTCTTTCTCTCTGTCTCTCGTTCTCTCTGCCTCTCTCGTCTGGTATGCTTTGAGTCTAGTATCCTCCTTTGGTTTCTAATAAAATTTATTTTTAAAAAATGAGGATAGCATTACTACAATAACAAATTGGACGGGACGCTGGTCGAGTATCATCGGGCTCCAGTCTCTCCATTCACATAAACACAATGTCAACATCTCTATATTTTTCTTTCTCTGCCTCTTTGTGTTTCTCTCTCTGTCTCTCTCTCTCGTCGTTTGGTATACAATTGATTCTAGTATCCTCCTTTGGTTTCTACAAAAATTTGATTAAAAAAATGAAAATAGCATTACTACAATAACAAATAATCAGAGGCTGTCTTATCACTGGACCTGACCCTTGACGAGTGTCATTAGGGACACGAATATTTGTACGATGGGCTGAAGGGGACAAAAGATTATCTTTGTGGCTGGGCTCCAATCTTTCTCGTTCTCTTTTTTTCTTTCTGGTTTTCTCTTTCCCTCTCATTTTAGCGAATTTAAGAAATTTAGGCACTTTTTTGACAAGGCGGAAAATTAGGCACTCTTTAATTAGCGACCTTTATTTTGAAAATAATTTTAACGTATATTTCATTCTTAGACCATGGGCTATCGGTGACTATAGAAAAAAAAAAGGAACTATAACTATTCTAACTGAATTTTCTTGATATAAAAGAAAAGCTGACAAAACGGGGAAAAAATGACAATCATGAGAATGCGTGGGGAAAAAAATGACTCCGGATTAAGACCCATTATAAAATGATGATTCTCCTCTCATTTCTTCACCTCCTTAGCCCCCCCCCCCCCTCCAGGCATTCCCACTAAAAGGAGAGGATTTGTCGCGGGTAGATGTTGAACTAGGTGGTGAAAATGACGTCTCAAGGCTACACACTGGAGTTAAGGGCAAGGAACAGCATTGTACCAAGGTGTTAACATTAGAGTGGGAATAGGGAGAAAGGCTTTATGTTCGTTACTTATAGGAATTAAAATATAACTGATCAACTTACGTAGTATTCATATTTTATATACAGTCTTAATCTCTTTCTTTCTATTGTTAATGGGTAGGCCCTTTATGAAGATCTGTTGTGTGCGTGTGTAGGTCTGTTACCTCCTTCAAATATTATTTGTTGTAATTAATTATTATTGAATATATATGTAAATTTATGTAATATAATATTTATATAAATGTATATGGCTGCAAATTGCAAAACGGCTAGAAATCACGATCAAATATGTTTTGAAAAGACAGATGAGTTAAACATTTCTATGTCATGTTTTTTTTTTAATGGAAGATTGGTCTCTTATAGATACTTATTCTGCTTATAGCAGATTGTTGATGTTCCAATTTAACCCCGCATTCTCTATCATAAACCAAATTTAATATAGGGCCTATTTACTACAATTTTCGAGAAGCTATGATATTCCCCCATTCTTTTTGTGTTCAGTACCACATACAATTTTTTTGCTCTTTAGAATGAAAAATGAACAAGTCAAAAAAGGTTTCATACACACATTATTAAACAAACACTTACACACACATATATATGATCAAAACAACAACAACAACAAAACACTCGTTTCCATTTCAACACTGCCCAATGAAATTTAACTATCTGCATTTCCTTTATATTATTATTTGTATTACTGTTATTAACATTATGATGGTTAAAACTGAAATGTGTCTACCAAAGTTTTTGAAAGCTGCAAAGCCTATAAAATTGAAATCCCCAAACGTCCATTTGTACTATATGCTGATCTACTTTCCTTACACGCCAGTGTGTAGCCTTGAGACTCATTACGTAATTTTCACGGCCATGTTCAACATCTACCCACGACTAATCCTCTCCTTTTAGTGGGAGTGCGTGGAAAAAGGGGGGGGGGGCTAAAGGACATTAGGTGCGTTACTTCGAGGTCTAAACAAGACCAATCGTTGTTATCGCTTTAACAATAGGCAATATGTCTCGGTTTTTATGTTAATAAACTAATACAAGTATTTAGTTTATAATCAATACAATTGTAATTATATCCAAATATCTATAGTTCTCTCTTTTTATATTAATTAAAAATGAACAATTCTACTTGGAAGATCTAATTTTGTGAGTGTAAATAAGTGTGTGTTAAAAATTTCTTTATCAATTTTTTGAGAAAATTGGTCTCTTATGAATACTTATTCAGCGGTAGAGTTCTTACTACTTGAGTTCTTAAAAAAAATAACCAATGAATCAGGCTCCCTTACACAGGCGACTATCTCACAAGAAATAAAGGTTTATGTGCCGATCATCAACATCAACATTTTTACCGTCTCCTCCCCGTTTCAAAAGTACGACCCCCCTCCCTTTTCAGGAGCACTTCTTAAGGATTAAAGTAGATGAGGAGAGGGCGATTACATTTATCATCAACACTCTCCGACATAATATATGATAAATATTTTATAATATTATTTAATCTAACGTATTTACATGGGTAACTAAAATGTACACAAATTGCGTAATTATCAATTTCAACCGACAACCATAGAAGTTGGTGATGGAGGTGAAGCAATGAGCGAAGAATCATCTCTACCTCCCCTCCCCTGAATCATGTGATGTCTATATTATATAATGACTCTTATTCCGGAGTCTTTTTTTTTTTTTGCCACACATTCTCATGATTATAGTTTTTTTCCCCGTTTTGTTTCAGCTTTTCTTTTGTATCAGGAAAAGTAGAAGGAATCGTTCTATTTATTATTTTGTTTTATTAGGTCAACGATAGCCCATAGCCTAAGGATTAAATATCCGTTAAAATTGTTTAATTATGTTCAAAATTAAGGTCGCTAAACAAACAGTGCCTAATTTTCCGCCTTGTCAAAAAGTGTCTAATTATCAGGTGCCTAAATTTCCGGGTGCCTAAATTTCTAGACATCTATGTTAGCTTATATAATATAAAAATAATAAGGCTTGTCTTCGAGTCCGAAGATTAACGAGGAATGCAACATTTCTCGTGGATACACAGTCCCAGCTGTGACCTACATATTTTGCCACTTTAGGGCAAGCATAACAATTGTTCGCCGTCGGTCGATTAGATTTTCTATATGCGACGCTAACACTCGATGCTGGGTACATCAAACTCTTTAATAACACATAACACACAATAGGATCTTGCTAACCGAGGGGAATAGCTCTATATACAAACACATAAACACAATGTCAACATCTCTATATTTTTCTTTCTCTTATTCTCTCTCTTTGTGTGTGTGTGTCTCTCTCGTTCACAGACCACGGGGAATTTCTTCCTGTTTCAATTCTGTAACAGCCACAAAGGACCGCCACTCCAGTCACGGGTCTCTGATGACGGCCCCATTTGTGAAACGGCGTGTCGGACTTTTTGGACTGGGACGTGTGTGTGTCATGTGTACCTTTCATTCTCAACATGGAGAGTAAAAAAAACATAAACAAAACACACAACAAAAACAAAACAAAAAACGGACAGAAGCGAGGCTCACTAGCCGATGTTCGCCTATCTGCTTCCACTAACATTTCTACCGAGGCGCCACCTTAAGGTCAGGGGATCTGGAATTAACTCGGTGTCATTGAACCAGCTGTCTCTGCACCATTTGTCGTGGCGCCTTTATTGACCTCAACCTATTCCTTGGTTTGTTAGCCCGTTGGGGCACCACTCATGATCGGTCAACCGTCTTCCTCCTTCCCTCTCTGTCCTTTGCTTTGTATAAAATCTCTTCCAAAGACAGGCACGTCCGTTCTTTTTGTTGTTTTCTAATCGCTTTCTCTGTCTGCCATAATATTTTTTTTTTTTTTTATTAACCTATTATAATGTCTTGAATTACTTTCCTTTTTTCCGACCCAGTGCAGTCTTGCCAATGTTGGCATTATTTTGACGAGAAACTCGTGCGCTAATGGACACGTGTTGAAGCACGGAGATAGTTTTGGGCTGTATGACACGTTGCGGGGTTGACTGCAGACGCTTTGTACTAGATTGACACGTGATATGACGTAATTATTTTCCTTTTTGAAGTAACGTTTGTAATATGTAAGATAACTTTATTGATCCAATCAAATGGAAATTCAGTTTGACTACAATTGACACCCTCTGCGTAACTCCTGTACAATAACAATATAGATGCACGATATAGATGCACATACGAACAACATTCACACACGATAAACACATACACACTCATAACCAGCGCTTTATAAATAGACTTCTATGAATTCTCGATGACAGAATGTTTTTTTTTTTTATGTTAGTCATCCAGGGTCTATTATTACTGAATGTTTTAATTTTCTTCTTTGATATAATTATAGTTTCCACAGAACTGGATGTACGAATTAACAGTTGTGGTAAGTTCATCTGTCTGGGAAGTTGTTTACAAACATGTCCCAATATGTTTGCTCCAGACAACTTTGTGGCTGTAAAACAGCATCGTCAGACCATGACTGGATGGACTGTACTTCCGGTTTAGTTGTTTTTAAAACCGATTTGTACACGGGTGTAAGTGTGGTCCGACTCTCCGAGGGGAAATAACGATCGAGATGTGTAGGCCATTTTTATGTTGCTATAACACATGTCCAAGGTTTTATCGTGCCTCGTGGGACAATTAACATATTGACTATGTGTTGGCTAGTGTTGAGCTAACGAAAGATGATTGAAATCTCCCATAACTAGTCGGACAGCATCAGAACTTTTTGTCACAATTATATGTACAATGTTTAGTACAGGGTATATGTTTTGCTGCTTTCTCTGTGTTGGCTGTGGGTTTTATATACTCAAGTATGACGTAAAATTGTGTAAACTCTCTCGGCAGGTAGTATAGCCTGAGATTGTTACATAGTAGTTCAATATCGGTCGTGCACACTATAGTTTTGATTGAGATATAGGATAATATAAGGTTGCGCAACAAGATCCACTTTATTTAGAATCTTATAATGGCAAGCTAGGAAGATTGATTTATGTGTTAAGTTATGGACCTTGTTGATGTCCAAGGGCTGAGCCGAAGGCTCTTCGAGCTCTTAGTTTGAAAAAAACCCTGTTTGGACGCCAAACAGTAAAAAAAAAAAAAAAAACCTGTGAGAACACAGTTCTGTTTGAGAGAGACCCGAGTCAATGCCAATGTAAAGCATTGCTGTTTCCAATGCCTTTGGCCCCCGACGCATGCTTGGCTGCACATGGCCGAAGGCCGATGACACCGGGAGCCTCCGCCATTTTCCTTCGTTATACCAAGCTAACCGTGGGGGACTCGCCATTTATGTAACGGTCCCTTTGAGGAACAGCGCATGGCTGTGTGACAGATTTGTGGGGACTTTTTTACAACCCCGCCCGTGCAAGAGATGGACTCTCGTCTACCCGTGGGCATCCCCACGGGAGTTATGTTTCGCCATTCATTTAGCCTAGCTACCCCCTCAAGTAGCCGTTTCCACCCAGGTGCCACGATGAGGCAGAACAGCGTACCCGGGAAATTATGGACCTAGATTTAGTCTAGAATCTAGACTTGAAAAAAGGTGTGGGGATATTATAGATCTAATTGTTATAACAATAAGCTACATATTAGAAATTTAGTTTTCGGTTTTTCAACACCGGGAAATATAAATTTATTTAAAATATAAATTTTTTACAATTTATTGTAGTAGCGGTATCGTAATATTATTGGGTTGGAAAGATTCCATGTCCTTTGCAAAGCAACACCAAGTATCTCCAACCATTAATAACCTTGACCTTGTGCTAGTACACGTAGGGAAAAGAATAAGGCCACCAGACGTCTGCACGTCCACGCAGACAACTCTTGCTACCTGTCATGTCTGAGTGTCAAGTTTTAGTGTCGTCGCTAGGGGTGGGGGAGTTAGAATATCCAATCAGAGACAAGATAACAAGTTTATAATAAATGTTTTTAAAAACATAGATAAAAAAAAATCGGCTCATAATTTATGGCTGTGTACCAATCAATGTTTGTAAATTGCCTACTAGGTAATGTACTAATCAATAATTCGTATCTTTCTTATCTAATGTAATACTGACGTTGCTTCAAAAAAGAGGATGATTACACAATTGTAGGTAATCAGTAGTGTAGCAATCAATCAGTGTTGGTTATTAACAATATACCAGTCAGTGATTGTAGGTAAAAGATTATTTGATTTGGAATAATTTATTTTGATTTGATTTGGAATAGTTTATTTTGGGAAAGGGGACAAAATGGTATGACCATTACTTTTTTTTTGACGGTATTCACTGCTACGGTGTACCGGCACCTTTTTCAATTACTTTTCTTGTATTTTAACGTTTATTATTAATTTATAAATAGTTAAAAGTAAGGCAATCCATCACTGAGTGCCGGCATCTATTTTCGTTTTACAAAAATAGAAAGCACTGGGTAAGACCATTAACTTATTGGCACGAGTCGCCGTGGTCTATATTAAATCACGATGTTTTGCACTGAGCCGACTTCTGCACTGATCGCGAAGGACCCGCTCGGGAAAGACAGCCTTATGAACTCTCCGTGACTTACGCCTTCTTCGATGTAGCGCAACCATAAAAAAAATCTCAAGCATAGAAGATTACTTCATAGATGGTTGTGATGGTAGACTGGCAGACGTCTGTGGCGCGGGAAGACCTGTAAGACTAAGACGGAACTGTTCGATGGGTCAACCGAACTGGACACTTCGTAACAGTATAAATGTCAGTTGGTCGACACAGGGGAACGTGGGTTGGTGCACTATGAGCTACAACCCCAGCTCCATTTTGTTTTATCCGCTCTAAAAACTCCAAGGGGGGGGGGGGGATAAGTACCTGTGTGGTGAAGCACTTGGCTTCCTATGGTTCTCAGCAAGAATTTCTGAAGAGTGGTATTTTTAATTTCGTGATAATTATGACGCCTGTGTCTACACAACTCTTAATGGGTACCTGGCATTAATGGGGCGGGGTAGAGGAGGTTGGTCGTTGTGCTGGCCACATGGCACTATCGTTAAGCGTTGGCTTTTTAAACAGACAGGGCCGGATTAAAATGCGTCCAGGCCCCGGGCAGGATTTTGTTAAGTCACATACACTTTTTCGAAAAGCTTTACAAAGACTTGTATGATTATTATGAATAACAATACCGGTACTTAAAATTATATCCTAAAGGGTGCCATATTTTAGAAGAAATTAATTTAATCTCATTTAAAAAACATTATTTAAAATATATATTTTAGTTTTAAAGAGTTGGCCAACAGTCTTGATTTTGCGGATGGTAAGGTTTTTGGTAGTCTCACTGCCGTAAATCCGGAGCTACATTTACATATTATTGTTATTATTATTAAAGACTCATGAGCATGCAACAAGCGGGCACTTGTTAATCACGACAATGTTGCCAACCGACGTAAGATTGTGGTGGCAAAAATACAAATAGAATGTTTGACCAAAAAAAAAAAAGTTCAGACCCGTCATAATTCGGTAATATTTTTCTTTTTTTTTTATAGAGGCTGTAGCCCGGCATGATCTCACTTAAATCCTGAAAACAATGGCCTTTACATCATCTGACCTACAAATGGTGAGGTCTGAAAGGATACTTTTTATAATACCGGTACTAAAAACAAGGGAGAGAAAGCATGTTTGCTTTCATTGAGTAGTACCACAAATTCAGTTATAAAAAAAAAGTCTAATTATGCTTCCTAACGATTTCTACATGTTTTACTTTTGTTCATTTCCCCATTATTATAACATGTAGCTGATACAAGATTAGACCTGACCCTGAATTCTGAGATCCAGCTAGGCGCCCACAATCTCGGGGACTTTAAACCAGTCGTGCAGACCGACCTCCGTCTCTATTTCGTAGGTGTTGACTCGCACCCTCTTTTTTTCCCCCACACACAAATGAAGAGATGGGGCGAGAATGGATAAGTAGGCCTATTGCAACAGTGGGCTTCTGTTTATTAACAGCACATCAATCTCTGGTCAGGTGTGTTGTGGGGTCACGGAGGTCACGGTTGTGGCAGCGAGCAGTGAGAAAAGGTTACATCATACGAGATCACCAGCTGCTTGCTTCATAGTAACTTTATACATACTCATCTCTTTGCCTTTGATTCCGAAGATTGTGTGACTAAAGATGAATGCCCCATTTAACGTGGCAAAGCAGACCCAGTTGCGACCTGCATATTTTGCCACAAGTTATGCATAAAAAGCAGGTTCTCTGAGGTCTACGTTCTTTTTTTTTTTCGTCGACTGCACCTATCTTATCTGATGAATTACAGACGTTACTTCAAAGGAAAATTACGGCCTGTGAGAATCCAGTTATCTAGTTAATTAGTGATTTAGTATTTTCCAAGTCATTGCTTTTCCTGGCTGATTCAGAAAACCCATTCCATGCTCTAATAGCACCATTGAAGAAGGAGCACTTGTACACATTTGTCCTAGCACGTGGAACAAGTAATGTGCTTTACCCTGCTGCTTTTCTGAGTATTTTATTTTGTTTTCAGAAAACTTTCAGACAAGATAATTTTTATTGATCCAATCAAATGGAAATTGTTTGTCTAGAACTGTCTTTGTCTTTGACCACCTCAAGTAACTACTGTAACAATAACAATATAGATGCAAATGCGAACACAATTCACACACGGAACACATACACCCTAACAACCAGCGCTTTAGAAGTTAGACTTCTATAGACTTCACAACCAGCGTTTTATAACTTCTCGATGAAGACAGATGACCTTTCGTGTTTGTAAATTATGGTACAGCTAGTGTTATGTAGTATTGCTACTTTACTTTTTAACCTTCTGAGTGATTTGGATCATTGTGCTACTCTAATCAAATGTATTATTTTCTGGCAGTTGTTTTTCTCTGTCACCTCGATCAAAATGGCGCCTCATTTGATCTTTATAGCGCCTGGGGGAGGGGGGGGGGTCTCTGTTACGCCATCCTTCATTACGCTTAGTTTAAAGATCGCATTTGGCCTGCAATCATTCCAATACACAATACTCATATATAATATAAAAATTTTGGGATTAATTTCCAATTGAATGACAAATACGTGAGGTAGATTTAGCAAATTTTATAACTAAGTGCTTACAAAAATTAATTCCATTAGGAAAATTAGATTTTAGCTTTCAACAGTAGAAAGGTGGAAGAAATTGGTGTTAATATAAAGGCCAATAGGTCTGTGATTTGTCTAAATTTTGAAAGAAAAAAATATATCACGAGATTTTTTATTAGGAATCACTAAGTGCGCAAACAATTCCCGAAATTCGCAAAGTAGGCCTACTTGAATTTTATCTAGTGATCTTTATCTTCGCACATTTTAAGAATTTTTAATTGAAGTAGAGCGAGAGAGAGTGTGTATCTATGATACAGATATTCTGTCCTATGACAAAGTTCGTTGGTTATAGAGAGAAACATTTTAAGCTTCAATTTTTACCGATTAAAAAAAAATCATCTTATTATTCACTATTCACTGTGCAGAGATAACGAACGATCTGTAGATGACAGCTCTTTTATTTTTATGACGAACATGGTTAAAAAATTAAAAAAGATCATTAACGTCATAAACATAGTCAATATTTGATGGAATGGTTATTAATTATTTACGATGGGGGACTATTTACGAGGATGGTCGTGCGGTATGCGCGCTGGGCTGTCGTTTGCGATGGTCCCGGGTTCAAACCCAGCCCGCTCCCCTCTCCCGTCGTCCTGAGGAAGGTTTGGACTAGGAAGTACATTATCTTCAACTCTGAATGAACATCCGAAACATGTAAAACATTTTACAAACAAACATAATAATTTAGTGGAAAAAAAAGGACATGTTATTACGCAATCCTTTGTGTAATCTAACCATCGAATTTGTCGGCACATCTGGAAGCGTGGTCGAGAGACTAAGAACGCTTGAACTTAACTTTGCTTGGCTACCTATAAAAGGGGCTCGAAGTTCCACACCCGACTCGGGCAGTTAACAAACAAAAATGTAGGCTCAAGGCGCTGTGATAACATTACAAACATAAACAGGAGAGCTAAAATGACACAAACTAATCTAAATAAAAAGTTTTAAACAGATATGTCTTATTAATGTTCTTCTTGAATTTAGTGAATTTAGCATGTCTGTCTGAGATCAATGGGGAGTGAGTTCCAAACCTTTGGTCCGTGCACAGAAATTGCCCGCAGACCGTAGCTTGTGAGGAAGTTATAGTTCTAACATGTGTTGCCTATAGGTAAATCCGGCCCTGGTATAATACTAAGTTTAATTTGATGTAGGCCCCCCAACCTAAGACAAAGGTAACGGTAGTCGCGAGATTGTACTTTAAATCCTAATTATTTCAAATAAAAGTGTCTCCAGGGCTACTAACTCTGATCAAACTTCAATTTTGTATTGTTTATATTTCTCTCTTTTGGATGACGAGTTAGCCGACCACTGGTTAGTATATTGTGTGTATGTGTATTGAGGGGTGACGGGTCAGAGTAATTTAAGCGATCTATTGTTTCATAGCAACTAAACGTCGAAGCGTGTACAACTAGGCGTGGGTCTATCTATTAGACCTAATCTCGATCAAGTTTTGACACAGAAGCCTATTGGTCACGTGCGGTCGAAGTGAATAGAGCTCAGTGTGTTGCCAGCATTCAAGTGAAATGGGACGCTCCTATGAGGCTAATCCTATCTATTGCCTATCTCGTTATGTCCCTTGTGTCTAATCTTCGGTTCCAGGTATGTTTGCAGTGTCTTCTAGATCTAGTTTAAATTTAGTAGTGCCATCTTATTATCTAGTCAATATTTACTTGCTTTGGCAACTAACTCATTATCAACTTTATGGTAATTCTGTCAAAGATTAAATAACTTTTATAACATTATGTCTAGATTCTAGAGATGTATAGGCTATAGACTATAATATAGACTATTCACTCTTATAGGGATCATAGGCCTTTTAGATAAAGTAAATTTGCTTAAGTCACGATAACCGGCTCATCTGTATCTAGATCTAGAGACTCTTAGAATCTAGAAGTCTAGATAGATCTAGATCTAATCTAGATTGAGATTCTAGTGGTCTATAAGCCTAGATCTACATATTTATTACTATATATTTCTAGGCTAAAGATCTATATATATAGTATATTATATATATATATATATATATATATATATATATATATATATATATATATGGAGGCATGGTGGCTGAGCAGTAAAGCGCTTGGCTTCTGAACCTGGGGTCCCGGGTTCAAATCCCGGTGAAGGCTATAAATTTTATATTGGGATCCTTGGGCGCCTCTGAGTCTACCTGACATTAGTTGGGGAAAAGTAAAGGCGGTTGGTCGTTGTGCTGGCCACATGACACCCTCCTTAACCGTAGGCCACAGAATCAGATGATCTTTACATCATCTGCCCTATAGACCACAAGGTCAGAAAGGGGAACTTTATATATATATATATATATATAGAGAGAGAGAGAGAGAGAATTCTAGATCTAGTAAACATCTAACTACTGTTGTGTTATTGTTACCTGTATCAAGTGTATCCTAGGCCTAGTCTTACTTTGTACTTATCATATTTGCGAAAAGAAAATGCTGCCTTAATAACATAACTAGTTACTTAGTTTAGATTTTAGGTCTTAAGTTGTTCATTTGTGTCGAAATATGCATTGACAACTTGGTCTGCATAGCCATGTGAAATGCTGTAGGCATACTCATCCATAATCTTTGTATTAAAGATGGTGTCACTCATCCATAATCTTTGTATTAAATATGGTGTCACTCATCCATAATCTTTGTATTAAAGATGGTGTCACTCATCCATAATCTTTGTATTAAAGATGGTGTCACTCATCCATAATCTTTGTATTGGACCAAAGCGCTCTGAGCATGCTATAGGCATGAAAGTAGCGCTATATAAAAGCTATAATAATAGTGTTTAATAAATTTAGCAACCAATTATATTTTAAACATGAGTGTTGTAATAAATAGTTTTTAACTTTTTTTTTCAGATCAAAACACAGATCTCTTCTTTGTAATATAAAAAGGGAACATATACAGATTGCTAGAAATTATTACCTCTGAGAAGCAGACAGTAAATAAAAACGCTAAAAAAATTGGTGTATCAAGGATGCCGGCATTCTTTAAGGCATTAGTCATTGACAAAGGTAGAATTTAACAATTTTGAATTTAATGTCATTGTCATAAAATTTTCCTAATAAGCAAGGGCAAGCTATTAAACCACTGATTTAGCAAAGCAAATATCTGTAAGTTTCATTCTTTTTTTTGTGTTGCTTTATCTTTTGTGTTATTGCATGCAAATTGAGCATGTTTTTAATTGAAATTATTTAAAGAATATTTATGTTAATTAATAACTCATTTAGCTTCATATAGTTTTTATAGATCTAGTTTTAATAAAGTTGAAATTTTATCTTAAAAAAAAACTTAACAACTCTGATTTCATAGTCCAATGTTTTATATATTCATTATCATAATTAAATTTTGGAACATTTTCAGATCAATGTCTAGTTATCAGATGATTAGAACCATGATTAGAACCATCACTTGTGAGGAACTGGTCAGAAGTTAAAACATGTGTAAAGTGTTATGCTACAAAGTGTTATTTAAGGCAAGTAATCCATTCATTGTGATTTAGGCATTTTACATTTAATTTCATTCTTTCATTTGAAGTATGCTAATTAAGAACAGAAAAGCTGTGGAACTACTGATCTAGCAAGTTTTTTTTTTTTAATGTTTGTTATATTCTGTTGTTGTTGTTTTTTTTTTTGCATGCAATTTGAGAATATATTTTCAATGTTTATATAACATTTAAAGAATAATTTTCTGATTTTATAGAACATTTTGTAATTAAAAATATATGCATAACAATGGTTGAATTTCATAATGCTTGATGTGCATCTCGAAATAATGAATTCAAACTTTTTTTTGTTAGCAGCCAAAGTTTCAACACAAGCTTCATATCACATTAAAAATGTTCAGAACAAGATATACAGGTGTACAGCCTTGTGAGCGAAGTGAAGGACAGTTGACAGATTGTGTGTGGTGCTCAACAGTTCAACAAAGGAACAGGTGAGGGTGTTGTGATGGAAAGTAGTGAAGATTAGATGATATGTTTTTTTGTTTTTTTCTAAAGACATTGCTTCAAATGCTATAATTTATGTAATTTAGACTTAAGTTTCTTTTGATGCTTGCTTAATAAAGAATAGGCAGGCAATTGGTATATATAGGTATTGAGCAGCATTGTAAGTAATAGTATAGTTTTTTTTGACTTTGTATTGTTACTGCATGCTAATTAAACTTGTTTTTAATATTAACAAAACACTTTGTATTTTTTTCTGTTATCTTAGTTTTTGGAAACTAGTTTTAAATATATGCATATTAGAAAAGCCTTATTATGATTGATGTATTATTTATGAGATAGGTAAACTCAGGTTTAGCCTTACTAATTTTGGTAATGAAGTCAATATCTTCAAAATAAACTCTTTCTCTTTGCAGTCATAGCATCCATATTCTCATATTTTATAACATTTTCAGTTCCAAATGCAGTTTACAGCCAAGTGATCTAGAAATGGGATCTAGATTATGAGAACTATGACTAAGAGACATCTGAGAAATAAAAAGCACCTATAATCAGAATTGTAGCAAGCTTGTACCATATTTCTCTTTTTAAGGCTAGTGGTCCTTTCCAATGTTACATTTAACTACTTTAATTTAATTCATTTCTTTTCATGTATGTTAAATAACAACCAGTTTCTTACTACAGATCTATCAAAGCAAGTATATATTTTTTTCTATGTATTTGTATATTTTAATTGCATTTTTTTTTTATTGCATGCTAATTGAAAATGTTTTAAATATTTTCCTAACAATTTAAGAATATTTGTTTTCTGTTATCTCTTAGCCTTATGGTAATTAGTTTCAAATGTATACATAATAACTTAAATAAATTTTCTTCACTTTAACATTTAGAGATTATCTCATTATGAAGCTTAGTCAAAATCCCAGAATCTTCACTAAGACTTGTATTTGATTTATCAGCCTGTACACACTTTATTAAAATTTTCAGGCTAAGATGCTGAGTATAGCTTAGTTCTCTTCAGATGTAGGTACAAGTTATGGGGAACAGGAAAAATCAGTGTAGTTAGCATATCCAAAAGTTTTTTAATCATGCCAATTCCATTCCTGTGGTTGTCTAGCCATCAAGAATTCTGGACCTGTTTTAACATACTTTTCCATTCATCTGTCTATTGAGCTTATAAGACAAGTAGTTCATCTAAATGTTTTACCTTTTTTTTTTTCAATAAAATGTCATTGTTTTATTTTTTATCTATACTAAAGCAACTGGCAAATTATGAATATTCTAATTTTTAAATGTTTATTTGAATTCTATCTTTGGTGTTAGTGCTTGCATTGGTGAATATCAATGTTAACATAATTTTTTTTTTTTTTTTTTAGAGAACCTCAGCATTTGTGCTTTTCACTAAGCTTTTTCATCATGGATTTCCTTGGACTCAATATTAGATAACATTTTGAATGATCATTGTCCTCTTGGCTTTTGGTAATTGCTTTGAAATTATTTTACATAAAAAAAATCATTTCCGTCATTTAGCATTTAGAGTTAGGTACATATAGTCATGATTATTGTAACAAGTTAAATAAAATTATATTTTCACATTTTTCAGATTAAGATGTTGAATAGATCTTATTCAAGAAATGGAGTGCCATACAGATTTGTAAACCATCTCTGAGTAGTTAATATGAAGAGCAGAACTAGTAGAGACTTAAAACAAGGCAACACGTTAGTAGAATCCTTCCTTTTTTTTGTTGATTGTACTAACTTGTATATTTTATGTAATTTTTCAATATATATAATTATAAATTTTTTTTACTTTTTTTTCTCCGAGGTCAAGGCAAAGTTTATTCTCAATAGAACATCCTACTTGAAGCACAAATATTTCAAAACTATAAAACAACAGCTATTGTTGTATAGTGGATACTTTTAAGCAATTTTTTATTAGATGCCATTTATTTGTTTAAATTCTCAGCTACTTGATATCTGGTTGAATTCAAATGATAATAATTGCATCTTAATGTGTAATTATACAATTATTTATTTACCTTGTAGTTGTTTTTTTAATCAGTTCAAGATGTTGAGTATTGATTACTAATCAACTACTAGCCTGAAAGATAAAAGCCAAAGCTGTAAACAGACAGGTCAGGTAAATATATGAATGAAGAAATTGAAACTAGAAGTAAACATCATGGGAAGTCTAATTATAGGGCAAGTATTTTTCCTTCATATCTTATTTAACATAGTCAAACCATGCAATACTTATAGGCTTAACTATTGTTTTCATAGAAACAATGTTATTTTAAATAATTTAATTTAAGAGATATTTCTAGTTCAAGTTTCCATATTTAATCAGCTTAACAAGTGCACATTCTCTGCTGCCAACAGTACCAATTTGTCATCCAAGCAACAAATATTCCTTGGTAATCTGCTATCAGATGACAGTTTTCTCTTTGGCATTTTTATGAATTAAAGCTTTCAAAGCAAAGTAAGACTTAATTTTTTCTTTTCTTTAACTGCTAATTCTAAAATAATTTATCATTGGTTGTTAAAAATAATAAATAACTTATTATACATTTTTGTGTTTTTGGTCAAGCTTCAGATTTGCTTAGCATATTCCTGTACTACATATCAACAAATGTTTGATGGTTTGTCTGGTTCATCTCTTAACACTATGAAGATGGCTACACTGTGAGTACAAAGTTTTAATTTCATTCGAAACACACATTTTACAAAAAAGATAATGGAAGTTAAATTAAATATATTATTTTACTATTATTATATAACAAAGTTATTTTAATATCATGAGATAGTGTATTTTAAGAGATATTCTAATTCAGTATATGATGTCTCCATATTTCAGAATCTTAACAAGCAAACATTCTGTTGCCAACAGTACCAATTTGTCATCCTATCCAAGCAACTACTATTCCTTGGTAACCTGCTATCAGATGATTACAGTTTTCTCTTTGACATTTGTATGAATTAAAGCTTTCAAAGCCAAAGTAAGACAGTTAATTCTGAAACAATTTATTCAAATTTTTTAAACATTATTCTGAACTATTTTCTGTGTTTTGGTCAAGCCTTAGATTTGGTTAGCATAACCCTGAACTGCATATCAACAAATGTCTAATGGTCTGTCTGGTTCATTTCTCAACACTATGAAGATGGCTACACAGTGAGTACAAAGTTTTATTTTCATTCACCACACAAATTTTACAAAAGAAGAAAATATTAAGCTATAGGTATTTATTTTGTTAGACAACTATCTTTGTTATTTGATGCATTACTTAGCCATCATCATAACTAATATAATATTAAAAGGCATTTATTTACAAAATTTAGGTCAATCAAATAAGATTATGTAATCACAAACTGTTTTCAGGGTATCAGCTATCAGCAGTGCACCCCTATGATATACAAGTCATCATTGCCAAGTCACTCTGCCAAACAGTGTGTACACCTTTCTTGCATTGGTAGTGACCCACTTTACTGTATTTCAATGTCAGGAGTCTGGATATGTCAGGCCAAGATCAAGTTTGTGTCCAGGGTTACTTAGGTAATTCTCTAAGAACAATAGGTGAGTTGAATTCTAGTGTACCAGTCAAATATCTTAAAGCAAAAGCAAAGTAAAAAAAAAATCTGTTATAAAAACATAAAATGTTAGTTTTAGAGTACTCGTTTCAGACCAAGTGATCATGGGTCAGATAGTGTCAAGCTCAACTGTTTCTATGACCATTGGTCATGGGTTGTTTGGCCAGCAAATTTTCAAACATTGCTCTAGTTTTAGGTTTATAAGCTACATGTTTTCTTCTAAAGTTAACAAATTAGGACCAAAATGTGAACTTTTAATAAGGTAGTGTATTTGCAATCCCACAAGAGCTGCTTCACATTTACTGTTTGAATGGTGCATACATTTTTATAATAACTTACCTTCTGATTTGTAAGGTTGATATTATATAAAGCAGAATGTTTGGCGTATGTATGTATGTTCCAGTATAGAAATAAAATCTTGATAAAATTTGTCAGAAATGTTCCTTGGGTACCAACTTAGACCGTAGTGTATGTATTGTGGCCCTAAAACAAACTTAAGACCCTCAAAAAAAAATAAAGACCAGCTCTATTACAGCTATAGTATTTTATGGATCTAGGCAATGTTTACAATGTTGACATGAGAAAAGATCAAAAGGATTTAGATCTAGATCTAATTTTAAGAACTTAACTTTGCACTTATTTTTTTTTTTTTTTGACACATGAAAATACAAAATATAGTTTATTTATTTCATTATTTAATAAAATTAACCTTCAAATTTGTGTTTCAAAAGCATTTTTACATTAGTTCGTTATAGTCTATGCATAGGTCTAAAACTCTTATTGAACTCTAAGATGAAAAAACTTCTTTTTGCAAAGATAGTTTTATGCTTTAACAAATGGACATACTAATTATAGTCCATTCATTTCATATTTTTATCAAATTAACATTTAAATTTGTGTTTGTAAAGCATTTTTAATACATTCATTCGCTGTTCGCTAAAGCTGCGTGGCCGTTTTGAGATAGCCCTTTATTCATTCATGAAAAAAGTTCACGCATGCGCAGCACAGAATGAACTCTTTAAAAGCCAATTTTTAACTCTAGATTAGTCTAGATCTAGATCTATGTCTACCTCAAGATCTACTTTATACTTTAACACATGAACATTCAAAATTAAGTCTATTCATTTCAAATTTTAATCAAATATATGTAGGCCTACAAGCAAATGTTTTAATTTTTAAAAAAATGGATTTAAGTAGATTAGCTATTTTGATTTGATGGCTTCATTCATACTATTTTTACATTTACACATTCGCTTTATTACATTATTATTTCATTTAAATGTTTTAAAAACACTATATCGACAGTAATACGTAAATAGAGACCTGCGGGTCGCGGGTAAAATATGTCTAGTTTATATATATATATATATATATATTAATACACTTGGGCAAGGGCTATTACTGTTTCCTTTTTTTTTTTTTTTTTTTTAGATTATTCACATTTTTCTTTCAATTTGTAAATTTGCTTCAACATTCAAATTTTTTTTTTTTAAAGACAGACTCTACATGCTACTGATCTGGAGGTTAGTGGCTCAATCATTGTGCACTGATTCTTCAGATGCCTTGATTCTCCACTGTCACCTTTATTGTCATAAAGTTTATCTAGTGATCTACATATCAAGGTAATAAATATTTTTTTACACTATAACCCAAGAGCTTTTACTCTAAGATGCATTGTTTTTACAATAGGAGCCTAATTCTGATGTATTTTTTTAGGACCCTAGCAATAGTTTCTTAAACTTTCAGACAATAAGAGCTAGTTTTAGAACCAAAACACAAAAATTAAGCCAAATCTGTATAGTCTTTTGTTTTTCTAAAAATATTTTAAATAAGTCTAGATAGGGTAGCTTAGATATTTTAAAAATGTGTACTTATACTTTAGATATTTGAAGTATTTTAAAACTAGCTATATTTTTCTATTTATGTAATTTATTTATTTTGTTTGTATTATTTACATTTTTTTTTATTAATTATTATTTTTTAAAAAATTTAGTTACCTCCTTTTGTTTAATTGGATAGCATTTCAAAACCTAAAAGTTGGAGCTGTTGGGTTAAAAACACAAATTAATGAACTCACATTAGACTGCATTACTTCCTAAAAATTTAAAATAAGCAATTTGCTTCATTCTTCGTGGCACATTTATATATATAGCCAAATGAAAAGTTGAATGTGATTTTCTTATTTAAAAAAATGTTCCCCTTTCAGACCTTGCGATCTATAGTAAGGATGATGTAAAGGTCATGTTTTGTGGCCCACAGTTAACCAGGGTGTCATGTGGCCAGCTCAACAACCAACCGCCTTATTTTCCCCAACTAATGTCAGGTACCCATTAGAGTAGGGTAGAATCTTGACGTACCCAAAGGTCCCAAAATTTAAAATATCAGGATTCAAACCTGGGACTTCAACTTCAGAAGCTAAGTGTGTTACCGCTCAGCCACTATACATCCTATCAAAGAGAGATACATAAAAAAATTGACATTAAAATACCATGAAGTCTCATAAACCTTTTCTATTTTTCCATCACACAGTGAGACAGTATGACTATTATTTGAAAACAAAATGACCATCACTAAAAAACACATTCTCTTTAAACATTAAGTCTGAGACAGAAAAAGCTCTTCTTGAATGAAAAGATTAGTAACTGCCACATATTAAAATGCACTAATTTTATCAATATTGCATTTAAAGGTTATGCATTTAAATGTGATGTATTTGTTAAACAGTGCATTTTTCTTAACTCACTTATAGACTAAATGGTCAATTAAACATGAGGTCAAGGAAAAAGGATGAACATTTCAAGGCTACAGGAGGAACATTAAACGTCTCTCTCACTGTGAAAAGATTCTACCGATCTACAAATGATCGACATGTTTTTTTTTAAGTTCATCTGCCATTCTTCAAATAGGGCCATAGTCAGAATAAGGTAAGAAATATTCTTATACTTCACAGCATTTATTTTTTGTAAAGCGATGATCCTGCGTTAGTTGTATGTTGTATGTGCATGATACTTTAAATATCCTGCATTAGTTGTATGTTGTATATGTATGCATGGTTCCTGTATTTGTTTTTATTATTATGATGTCAGTAATTACTTCACAAACACATAACAACTTCATACACAACTCGTAAGTTCACCTGTCTAGTTAAAGAAATTTGTATTGTATTTATTTTAATAGTGTCTAGTTATGAAAGTAAACTTGAGTTTTCATTTTTTAAAACTTAGTGATATACCATTTTCATTTCAGTTAAAATATGTGGTTGTTCCTATTAATTTTTGCAGAAAAACTGAATTGCTCTGAAATAAATCTAACTGCACAAATGTAAATATATTTCAACAAATAATGGAATTGGATTCTTTGTCATTTGGATTTCTTCAATAGTAATGTATTCTAAATATGGAATTTAAACACAAAAATGAAAAGTTGTGAATCACCATCAACTTTCATTTTGCCAATTGGAGATTGGGATGATTCAAGTTACTGGAGATTGGGATGATTCAAGTTACTATTGTAGCTAAATATTATTTTGTTGTACAATTGAAATGCAACTATGTGTTAATGTGCATGGTCTTTACACCCCAGTACTTAATTGGACAAAAAAAAAAGGATCTACAATTCACAGTGATATGATGTACTATTGCATAAACAAGTTGACTTGACTTCATACAGATCTTTAACTAAATAAACTGTTTCAATTCTTCAGTGTGTGATAGTGTGACAAAAAACATTCATGGTTTCTTGTAATTATGTGCAATATAATGACATATTAAGTTGACTTGAATACTCTTAAACTGTTTCATTTCTAAGGTGTGGAAAAATGTGCATTATATTTTCATGTTGGGAGTTTATGTGAAAAAAAAAATCTACTATTCCATGTGATATGATATACAATTGCATGCAAAAAATCCTAACCCTAACACATTCAATGAACAATCAGTATAAACCTTTCCACCAAAGGAAATGTTGCTGCTCATGATGCATCTATTTATTTGGCTCCAGATATTCAACTGATGCACATTCGCAAAACAAATGTAAAAAAAAAAAAGATTTAATCCATTACATGTATATAATTGTACAGGAACATTTGGGATTGTCACTTGTATCACACTCATCTCTCATTCATTGAGACTCTACACTTAATGTGGTGATCAAAATGTATTTGCAATTCCCAATGAAATCATTCTTTGAGTGCTTAAAAAAGAAATTCATACAGATGTATAACTGTGTTAGACGTCTTTATTTATATTCCAATTGAACGTTTGTAACAATAAATATAACAACAAATGTGTGATAATTATCAGATCTTTGACCTCTGCACTTAATGTGGTGATCAAAATGTATTTGCAATTCCCAGTGAAATCATGGTCTTTGAGTGCTTAAAAAAGAAATTCATACGGATGTATAACTGTGTTAGACGTCTTCATTTATATTCCGATGGAAGGTTTGTAACAATAATTAAGTCACACTCAAGGAACATATGAACCTGTCCATCAAAGAAAATATCACCGCTCGTGATGCAACGCACACTTAATCAACATTTTCCCTTGCAGACCAACTAAATAGTTGCGGAGAAAACACATTTAATTGATGACTTTACTATGTTTAGCTTAGGACTTTTCAAAAGCGTAGACCGGACTCTTTAGCCATCTTCGTGTTTATAGGAATGATTAACGGAGGAATTTAAAAAGCGAAGACTGGACTCCTTAGCCATCTTCGTGTTTATAGGAATGATTAATGCAGGAATTTTAAAAAGCGAAGACTGGACTCTTTAGCCATCTTCGTGTTTATAGGAATGATTAACGGAGGAATTTTAAAAGCGAAGACTGGACTCCTTAGCCATCTTCGTGTTCATAGGAATGATTAATGCAGGAATTTTAAAAAGCGAAGACTGGACTCTTTAGCCATCTTCATGTTAAAAGGATGTAGTTGAGGACATTTTCAAAGAAGATCGGTCTCGGTGGCCATCTTTGTACTTATAGGAAAGGATATTGTATTAATTTTTGAAAAATTGAGGATTTTTAGCTGAGGACTAGATGTAGTAATATAGTCATCAATTGAATTGTTGATCCAAGACGAAATTGTTGGTTATGTCTGTGCATTTGTAGACAACCCAACAGTGCACATCCTTTTTCTTGTTTTGCTTTTTTTCACGTGCTACAATGCCTTGGACAAAGCATCATCATAACTTGGAATGTTAAGAGGCATTCAAAAAAAATCATAGAAGAATGAGTTTGAAAAATAACCGGCTAGTTCAGTTGAATAATAGTTGGGACATAATTAGTTGAGTGCAAGCTTTGACGCTGATTCAACCCATTCGACATTAGTTGAGTGCGAAGTTTGTGAGGCTGATTCAGCCCTCAAACCGGATGCTTGTAGACCACCTTCCAGAGATCTAACACGACGCCATCGTAAAAATTCGTTGCAGTCAGTTTATCACGATGAAGCTGTAGGTCAACAAGCTCAAAACAGGAGTCAGTGAAAAAAGCAAGCCTGAAACTTTTTATTGGGCTCCAACTATTCAACTGATGCACGTTTGCAAAACAAGAGTTAAAAAAAAAAAGGATGAAAATATAAGCCATCAGATATATGAGGATTGTGCAGGAACAGTTGGGATTGTCATTTGTATCACGCACATCTCTCATCCAATGAGACATTGTGAAGCGATGTAACCAGTGATGTTTTGAAACATCTTTATTTAATTGTAATGAGGATATCTACAAACATTTGTGTACAAATGTGTGATAATTCGCAGGTTTTTCATCTCTGCACTTAATGTGGTGATCAAAATGTATTTGCAATTCCCAGTGAAATCATGGTCTTTGAGTGCTTAAAAAAGAAATTCATACGGATGTATAACTGTGTTAGACGTCTTCATTTATATTCCGATGGAAGGTTTGTAACAATAATTAAGTCACACTCAAGGAACATATGAACCTGTCCATCAAAGAAAATATCGCCGCTTGTGATGCAACGCACACTTAATCAACATTTGCCCTTGCAGACCAACTAAATAGTTGCGGAGAAAACACATTTAATTGATGACTTTACTATGTTTAGCTTAGGACTTTTCAAAAGCGTAGACCGGACTCTTTAGCCATCTTCGTGTTTATAGGAATGATTAACGGAGGAATTTAAAAAGCGAAGACTGGACTCCTTAGCCATCTTCGTGTTTATAGGAATGATTAATGCAGGAATTTTAAAAAGCGAAGACTGGACTCTTTAGCCATCTTCGTGTTTATAGGAATGATTAACGGAGGAATTTTAAAAGCGAAGACTGGACTCCTTAGCCATCTTCGTGTTCATAGGAATGATTAATGCAGGAATTTTAAAAAGCGAAGACTGGACTCTTTAGCCATCTTCATGTTAAAAGGATGTAGTTGAGGACATTTTCAAAGAAGATCGGTCTCGGTGGCCATCTTTGTACTTATAGGAAAGGATATTGTATTAATTTTTGAAAAATTGAGGATTTTTAGCTGAGGACTAGATGTAGTAATATAGTCATCAATTGAATTGTTGATCCAAGACGAAATTGTTGGTTATGTCTGTGCATTTGTAGACAACCCAACAGTGCACATCCTTTTTCTTGTTTTGCTTTTTTTCACGTGCTACAATGCCTTGGACAAAGCATCATCATAACTTGGAATGTTAAGAGGCATTCAAAAAAAATCATAGAAGAATGAGTTTGAAAAATAACCGGCTAGTTCAGTTGAATAATAGTTGGGACATAATTAGTTGAGTGCAAGCTTTGACGCTGATTCAACCCATTCGACATTAGTTGAGTGCGAAGTTTGTGAGGCTGATTCAGCCCTCAAACCGGATGCTTGTAGACCACCTTCCAGAGATCTAACACGACGCCATCGTAAAAATTCGTTGCAGTCAGTTTATCACGATGAAGCTGTAGGTCAACAAGCTCAAAACAGGAGTCAGTGAAAAAAGCAAGCCTGAAACTTTTTATTGGGCTCCAACTATTCAACTGATGCACGTTTGCAAAACAAGAGTTAAAAAAAAAAAGGATGAAAATATAAGCCATCAGATATATGAGGATTGTGCAGGAACAGTTGGGATTGTCATTTGTATCACGCACATCTCTCATCCAATGAGACATTGTGAAGCGATGTAACCAGTGATGTTTTGAAACATCTTTATTTAATTGTAATGAGGATATCTACAAACATTTGTGTACAAATGTGTGATAATTCGCAGGTTTTTCATCTCTGCACTTAATGTGGTGATCAAAATGTATTTGCAATTCCCAGTGAAATCATGGTCTTTGAGTGCTTAAAAAAGAAATTCATACGGATGTATAACTGTGTTAGACGTCTTCATTTATATTCCGATGGAAGGTTTGTAACAATAATTAAGTCACACTCAAGGAACATATGAACCTGTCCATCAAAGAAAATATCGCCGCTCGTGATGCAACGCACACTTAATCAACATTTTCCCTTGCAGACCAACTAAATAGTTGCGGAGAAAACACATTTAATTGATGACTTTACTATGTTTAGCTTAGGACTTTTCAAAAGCGTAGACCGGACTCTTTAGCCATCTTCGTGTTTATAGGAATGATTAACGGAGGAATTTAAAAAGCGAAGACTGGACTCCTTAGCCATCTTCGTGTTTATAGGAATGATTAATGCAGGAATTTTAAAAAGCGAAGACTGGACTCTTTAGCCATCTTCGTGTTTATAGGAATGATTAACGGAGGAATTTTAAAAGCGAAGACTGGACTCCTTAGCCATCTTCGTGTTCATAGGAATGATTAATGCAGGAATTTTAAAAAGCGAAGACTGGACTCTTTAGCCATCTTCATGTTAAAAGGATGTAGTTGAGGACATTTTCAAAGAAGATCGGTCTCGGTGGCCATCTTTGTACTTATAGGAAAGGATATTGTATTAATTTTTGAAAAATTGAGGATTTTTAGCTGAGGACTAGATGTAGTAATATAGTCATCAATTGAATTGTTGATCCAAGACGAAATTGTTGGTTATGTCTGTGCATTTGTAGACAACCCAACAGTGCACATCCTTTTTCTTGTTTTGCTTTTTTTCACGTGCTACAATGCCTTGGACAAAGCATCATCATAACTTGGAATGTTAAGAGGCATTCAAAAAAAATCATAGAAGAATGAGTTTGAAAAATAACCGGCTAGTTCAGTTGAATAATAGTTGGGACATAATTAGTTGAGTGCAAGCTTTGACGCTGATTCAACCCATTCGACATTAGTTGAGTGCGAAGTTTGTGAGGCTGATTCAGCCCTCAAACCGGATGCTTGTAGACCACCTTCCAGAGATCTAACACGACGCCATCGTAAAAATTCGTTGCAGTCAGTTTATCACGATGAAGCTGTAGGTCAACAAGCTCAAAACAGGAGTCAGTGAAAAAAGCAAGCCTGAAACTTTTTATTGGGCTCCAACTATTCAACTGATGCACGTTTGCAAAACAAGAGTTAAAAAAAAAAAGGATGAAAATATAAGCCATCAGATATATGAGGATTGTGCAGGAACAGTTGGGATTGTCATTTGTATCACGCACATCTCTCATCCAATGAGACATTGTGAAGCGATGTAACCAGTGATGTTTTGAAACATCTTTATTTAATTGTAATGAGGATATCTACAAACATTTGTGTACAAATGTGTGATAATTCGCAGGTTTTTCATCTCTGCACTTAACGTGGTGATCAAAATGTATTTGCAATTCCCAGTGAAATCATGGTCTTTGAGTGCTTAAAAAAGAAATTCATACGGATGTATAACTGTGTTAGACGTCTTCATTTATATTCCGATGGAAGGTTTGTAACAATAATTAAGTCACACTCAAGGAACATATGAACCTGTCCATCAAAGAAAATATCGCCGCTCGTGATGCAACGCACACTTAATCAACATTTTCCCTTGCAGACCAACTAAATAGTTGCGGAGAAAACACATTTAATTGATGACTTTACTATGTTTAGCTTAGGACTTTTCAAAAGCGTAGACCGGACTCTTTAGCCATCTTCGTGTTTATAGGAATGATTAACGGAGGAATTTAAAAAGCGAAGACTGGACTCCTTAGCCATCTTCGTGTTTATAGGAATGATTAATGCAGGAATTTTAAAAAGCGAAGACTGGACTCTTTAGCCATCTTCGTGTTTATAGGAATGATTAACGGAGGAATTTTAAAAGCGAAGACTGGACTCCTTAGCCATCTTCGTGTTCATAGGAATGATTAATGCAGGAATTTTAAAAAGCGAAGACTGGACTCTTTAGCCATCTTCATGTTAAAAGGATGTAGTTGAGGACATTTTCAAAGAAGATCGGTCTCGGTGGCCATCTTTGTACTTATAGGAAAGGATATTGTATTAATTTTTGAAAAATTGAGGATTTTTAGCTGAGGACTAGATGTAGTAATATAGTCATCAATTGAATTGTTGATCCAAGACGAAATTGTTGGTTATGTCTGTGCATTTGTAGACAACCCAACAGTGCACATCCTTTTTCTTGTTTTGCTTTTTTTCACGTGCTACAATGCCTTGGACAAAGCATCATCATAACTTGGAATGTTAAGAGGCATTCAAAAAAAATCATAGAAGAATGAGTTTGAAAAATAACCGGCTAGTTCAGTTGAATAATAGTTGGGACATAATTAGTTGAGTGCAAGCTTTGACGCTGATTCAACCCATTCGACATTAGTTGAGTGCGAAGTTTGTGAGGCTGATTCAGCCCTCAAACCGGATGCTTGTAGACCACCTTCCAGAGATCTAACACGACGCCATCGTAAAAATTCGTTGCAGTCAGTTTATCACGATGAAGCTGTAGGTCAACAAGCTCAAAACAGGAGTCAGTGAAAAAAGCAAGCCTGAAACTTTTTATTGGGCTCCAACTATTCAACTGATGCACGTTTGCAAAACAAGAGTTAAAAAAAAAAAGGATGAAAATATAAGCCATCAGATATATGAGGATTGTGCAGGAACAGTTGGGATTGTCATTTGTATCACGCACATCTCTCATCCAATGAGACATTGTGAAGCGATGTAACCAGTGATGTTTTGAAACATCTTTATTTAATTGTAATGAGGATATCTACAAACATTTGTGTACAAATGTGTGATAATTCGCAGGTTTTTCATCTCTGCACTTAATGTGGTGATCAAAATGTATTTGCAATTCCCAGTGAAATCATGGTCTTTGAGTGCTTAAAAAAGAAATTCATACGGATGTATAACTGTGTTAGACGTCTTCATTTATATTCCGATGGAAGGTTTGTAACAATAATTAAGTCACACTCAAGGAACATATGAACCTGTCCATCAAAGAAAATATCGCCGCTCGTGATGCAACGCACACTTAATCAACATTTTCCCTTGCAGACCAACTAAATAGTTGCGGAGAAAACACATTTAATTGATGACTTTACTATGTTTAGCTTAGGACTTTTCAAAAGCGTAGACCGGACTCTTTAGCCATCTTCGTGTTTATAGGAATGATTAACGGAGGAATTTAAAAAGCGAAGACTGGACTCTTTAGCCATCTTCGTGTTCATAGGAATGATTAATGCAGGAATTTTAAAAAGCGAAGACTGGACTCTTTAGCCATCTTGATGTTAAAAGGATGTAGTTGAGGACATTTTCAAAGAAGATCGGTCTCGGTGGCCATCTTTGTACTTATAGGAAAGGATATTGTATTAATTTTTGAAAAATTGAGTATTTTTAGCTGAGGACTAGATGTAGTAATATAGTCATCAATTGAATTGTTGATCCAAGACGAAATTGTTGGTTATGTCTGTGCATTTGTAGACAACCCAACAGTGCACATCCTTTTTCTTGTTTTGCTTTTTTTCACGTGCTACAATGCCTTGGACAAAGCATCATCATAACTTGGAATGTTAAGAGGCATTCAAAAAAAATCATAGAAGAATGAGTTTGAAAAATAACCGGCTAGTTCAGTTGAATAATAGTTGGGACATAATTAGTTGAGTGCAAGCTTTGACGCTGATTCAACCCATTCGACATTAGTTGAGTGCGAAGTTTGTGAGGCTGATTCAGCCCTCAAACCATATGCTTGTAGACCACCTTCCAGAGATCTAACACGACGCCATCGTAAAAATTCGTTGCAGTCAGTTTATCACGATGAAGCTGTAGGTCAACAAGCTCAAAACAGGAGTCAGTGAAAAAAGCAAGCCTGAAACTTTTTATTGGGCTCCAACTATTCAACTGATGCACGTTTGCAAAACAAGAGTTAAAAAAAAAAAGGATGAAATTATAAGCCATCAGATATATGAGGATTGTGCAGGAACAGTTGGGATTGTCATTTGTATCACGCACATCTCTCATCCAATGAGACATTGTGAAGCGATGTAACCAGTGATGTTTTGAAACATCTTTATTTAATTGTAATGAGGATATCTACAAACATTTGTGTACAAATGTGTGATAATTCGCAGGTTTTTCATCTCTGCACTTAATGTGGTGATCAAAATGTATTTGCAATTCCCAGTGAAATCATGGTCTTTGAGTGCTTAAAAAAGAAATTCATACGGATGTATAACTGTGTTAGACGTCTTCATTTATATTCCGATGGAAGGTTTGTAACAATAATTAAGTCACACTCAAGGAACATATGAACCTGTCCATCAAAGAAAATATCGCCGCTCGTGATGCAACGCACACTTAATCAACATTTTCCCTTGCAGACCAACTAAATAGTTGCGGAGAAAACACATTTAATTGATGACTTTACTATGTTTAGCTTAGGACTTTTCAAAAGCGTAGACCGGACTCTTTAGCCATCTTCGTGTTTATAGGAATGATTAACGGAGGAATTTAAAAAGCGAAGACTGGACTCCTTAGCCATCTTCGTGTTTATAGGAATGATTAATGCAGGAATTTTAAAAAGCGAATACTGGACTCTTTAGCCATCTTCGTGTTTATAAGAATGATTAACGGAGGAATTTTAAAAGCGAAGACTGGACTCCTTAGCCATCTTCGTGTTCATAGGAATGATTAATGCAGGAATTTTAAAAGCGAAGACTGGACTCCTTAGCCATCTTCGTGTTCATAGGAATGATTAATGCAGGAATTTTAAAAAGCGAAGACTGGACTCTTTAGCCATCTTCATGTTAAAAGGATGTAGTTGAGGACATTTTCAAAGAAGATCGGTCTCGGTGGCCATCTTTGTACTTATAGGAAAGGATATTGTATTAATTTTTGAAAAATTGAGGATTTTTAGCTGAGGACTAGATGTAGTAATATAGTCATCAATTGAATTGTTGATCCAAGACGAAATTGTTGGTTATGTCTGTGCATTTGTAGACAACCCAACAGTGCACATCCTTTTTCTTGTTTTGCTTTTTTTCACGTGCTACAATGCCTTGGACAAAGCATCATCATAACTTGGAATGTTAAGAGGCATTCAAAAAAAATCATAGAAGAATGAGTTTGAAAAATAACCGGCTAGTTCAGTTGAATAATAGTTGGGACATAATTAGTTGAGTGCAAGCTTTGACGCTGATTCAACCCATTCGACATTAGTTGAGTGCGAAGTTTGTGAGGCTGATTTAGCCCTCAAACCGGATGCTTGTAGACCACCTTCCAGAGATCTAACACGACGCCATCGTAAAAATTCGTTGCAGTCAGTTTATCACGATGAAGCTGTAGGTCAACAAGCTCAAAACAGGAGTCAGTGAAAAAAGCAAGCCTGAAACTTTTTATTGGGCTCCAACTATTCAACTGATGCACGTTTGCAAAACAAGAGTTAAAAAAAAAAAGGATGAAAATATAAGCCATCAGATATATGAGGATTGTGCAGGAACAGTTGGGATTGTCATTTGTATCACGCACATCTCTCATCCAATGAGACATTGTGAAGCGATGTAACCAGTGATGTTTTGAAACATCTTTATTTAATTGTAATGAGGATATCTACAAACATTTGTGTACAAATGTGTGATAATTCGCAGGTTTTTCATCTCTGCACTTAATGTGGTGATCAAAATGTATTTGCAATTCCCAGTGAAATCATGGTCTTTGAGTGCTTAAAAAAGAAATTCATACGGATGTATAACTGTGTTAGACGTCTTCATTTATATTCCGATGGAAGGTTTGTAACAATAATTAAGTCACACTCAAGGAACATATGAACCTGTCCATCAAAGAAAATATCGCCGCTCGTGATGCAACGCACACTTAATCAACATTTGCCCTTGCAGACCAACTAAATAGTTGCGGAGAAAACACATTTAATTGATGACTTTACTATGTTTAGCTTAGGACTTTTCAAAAGCGTAGACCGGACTCTTTAGCCATCTTCGTGTTTATAGGAATGATTAACGGAGGAATTTAAAAAGCGAAGACTGGACTCCTTAGCCATCTTCGTGTTTATAGGAATGATTAATGCAGGAATTTTAAAAAGCGAAGACTGGACTCTTTAGCCATCTTCGTGTTTATAGGAATGATTAACGGAGGAATTTTAAAAGCGAAGACTGGACTCCTTAGCCATCTTCGTGTTCATAGGAATGATTAATGCAGGAATTTTAAAAAGCGAAGACTGGACTCTTTAGCCATCTTCATGTTAAAAGGATGTAGTTGAGGACATTTTCAAAGAAGATCGGTCTCGGTGGCCATCTTTGTACTTATAGGAAAGGATATTGTATTAATTTTTGAAAAATTGAGGATTTTTAGCTGAGGACTAGATGTAGTAATATAGTCATCAATTGAATTGTTGATCCAAGACGAAATTGTTGGTTATGTCTGTGCATTTGTAGACAACCCAACAGTGCACATCCTTTTTCTTGTTTTGCTTTTTTTCACGTGCTACAATGCCTTGGACAAAGCATCATCATAACTTGGAATGTTAAGAGGCATTCAAAAAAAATCATAGAAGAATGAGTTTGAAAAATAACCGGCTAGTTCAGTTGAATAATAGTTGGGACATAATTAGTTGAGTGCAAGCTTTGACGCTGATTCAACCCATTCGACATTAGTTGAGTGCGAAGTTTGTGAGGCTGATTCAGCCCTCAAACCGGATGCTTGTAGACCACCTTCCAGAGATCTAACACGACGCCATCGTAAAAATTCGTTGCAGTCAGTTTATCACGATGAAGCTGTAGGTCAACAAGCTCAAAACAGGAGTCAGTGAAAAAAGCAAGCCTGAAACTTTTTATTGGGCTCCAACTATTCAACTGATGCACGTTTGCAAAACAAGAGTTAAAAAAAAAAAGGATGAAAATATAAGCCATCAGATATATGAGGATTGTGCAGGAACAGTTGGGATTGTCATTTGTATCACGCACATCTCTCATCCAATGAGACATTGTGAAGCGATGTAACCAGTGATGTTTTGAAACATCTTTATTTAATTGTAATGAGGATATCTACAAACATTTGTGTACAAATGTGTGATAATTCGCAGGTTTTTCATCTCTGCACTTAATGTGGTGATCAAAATGTATTTGCAATTCCCAGTGAAATCATGGTCTTTGAGTGCTTAAAAAAGAAATTCATACGGATGTATAACTGTGTTAGACGTCTTCATTTATATTCCGATGGAAGGTTTGTAACAATAATTAAGTCACACTCAAGGAACATATGAACCTGTCCATCAAAGAAAATATCGCCGCTCGTGATGCAACGCACACTTAATCAACATTTGCCCTTGCAGACCAACTAAATAGTTGCGGAGAAAACACATTTAATTGATGACTTTACTATGTTTAGCTTAGGACTTTTCAAAAGCGTAGACCGGACTCTTTAGCCATCTTCGTGTTTTTAGGAATGATTAACGGAGGAATTTAAAAAGCGAAGACTGGACTCCTTAGCCATCTTCGTGTTTATAGGAATGATTAATGCAGGAATTTTAAAAAGCGAAGACTGGACTCTTTAGCCATCTTGATGTTAAAAGGATGTAGTTGAGGACATTTTCAAAGAAGATCGGTCTCGGTGGCCATCTTTGTACTTATAGGAAAGGATATTGTATTAATTTTTGAAAAATTGAGTATTTTTAGCTGAGGACTAGATGTAGTAATATAGTCATCAATTGAATTGTTGATCCAAGACGAAATTGTTGGTTATGTCTGTGCATTTGTAGACAACCCAACAGTGCACATCCTTTTTCTTGTTTTGCTTTTTTTCACGTGCTACAATGCCTTGGACAAAGCATCATCATAACTTGGAATGTTAAGAGGCATTCAAAAAAAATCATAGAAGAATGAGTTTGAAAAATAACCGGCTAGTTCAGTTGAATAATAGTTGGGACATAATTAGTTGAGTGCAAGCTTTGACGCTGATTCAACCCATTCGACATTAGTTGAGTGCGAAGTTTGTGAGGCTGATTCAGCCCTCAAACCGGATGCTTGTAGACCACCTTCCAGAGATCTAACACGACGCCATCGTAAAAATTCGTTGCAGTCAGTTTATCACGATGAAGCTGTAGGTCAACAAGCTCAAAACAGGAGTCAGTGAAAAAAGCAAGCCTGAAACTTTTTATTGGGCTCCAACTATTCAACTGATGCACGTTTGCAAAACAAGAGTTAAAAAAAAAAAGGATGAAAATATAAGCCATCAGATATATGAGGATTGTGCAGGAACAGTTGGGATTGTCATTTGTATCACGCACATCTCTCATCCAATGAGACATTGTGAAGCGATGTAACCAGTGATGTTTTGAAACATCTTTATTTAATTGTAATGAGGATATCTACAAACATTTGTGTACAAATGTGTGATAATTCGCAGGTTTTTCATCTCTGCACTTAATGTGGTGATCAAAATGTATTTGCAATTCCCAGTGAAATCATGGTCTTTGAGTGCTTAAAAAAGAAATTCATACGGATGTATAACTGTGTTAGACGTCTTCATTTATATTCCGATGGAAGGTTTGTAACAATAATTAAGTCACACTCAAGGAACATATGAACCTGTCCATCAAAGAAAATATCGCCGCTCGTGATGCAACGCACACTTAATCAACATTTTCCCTTGCAGACCAACTAAATAGTTGCGGAGAAAACACATTTAATTGATGACTTTACTATGTTTAGCTTAGGACTTTTCAAAAGCGTAGACCGGACTCTTTAGCCATCTTCGTGTTTATAGGAATGATTAACGGAGGAATTTAAAAAGCGAAGACTGGACTCCTTAGCCATCTTCGTGTTTATAGGAATGATTAATGCAGGAATTTTAACAAGCGAAGACTGGACTCTTTAGCCATCTTCGTGTTTATAGGAATGATTAACGGAGGAATTTTAAAAGCGAAGACTGGACTCCTTAGCCATCTTCGTGTTCATAGGAATGATTAATGCAGGAATTTCAAAAAGCGAAGACTGGACTCTTTAGCCATCTTCATGTTAAAAGGATGTAGTTGAGGACATTTTCAAAGAAGATCGGTCTCGGTGGCCATCTTTGTACTTATAGGAAAGGATATTGTATTAATTTTTGAAAAATTGAGGATTTTTAGCTGAGGACTAGATGTAGTAATATAGTCATCAATTGAATTGTTGATCCAAGACGAAATTGTTGGTTATGTCTGTGCATTTGTAGACAACCCAACAGTGCACATCCTTTTTCTTGTTTTGCTTTTTTTCACGTGCTACAATGCCTTGGACAAAGCATCATCATAACTTGGAATGTTAAGAGGCATTCAAAAAAAATCATAGAAGAATGAGTTTGAAAAATAACCGGCTAGTTCAGTTGAATAATAGTTGGGACATAATTAGTTGAGTGCAAGCTTTGACGCTGATTCAACCCATTCAACATTAGTTGAGTGCGAAGTTTGTGAGGCTGATTCAGCCCTCAAACCGGATGCTTGTAGACCACCTTCCAGAGATCTAACACGACGCCATCGTAAAAATTCGTTGCAGTCAGTTTATCACGATGAAGCTGTAGGTCAACAAGCTCAAAACAGGAGTCAGTGAAAAAAGCAAGCCTGAAACTTTTTATTGGGCTCCAACTATTCAACTGATGCACGTTTGCAAAACAAGAGTTAAAAAAAAAAAGGATGAAAATATAAGCCATCAGATATATGAGGATTGTGCAGGAACAGTTGGGATTGTCATTTGTATCACGCACATCTCTCATCCAATGAGACATTGTGAAGCGATGTAACCAGTGATGTTTTGAAACATCTTTATTTAATTGTAATGAGGATATCTACAAACATTTGTGTACAAATGTGTGATAATTCGCAAGTTTTTCATCTCTGCACTTAATGTGGTGATCAAAATGTATTTGCAATTCCCAGTGAAATCATGGTCTTTGAGTGCTTAAAAAAGAAATTCATACGGATGTATAACTGTGTTAGACGTCTTCATTTATATTCCGATGGAAGGTTTGTAACAATAATTAAGTCACACTCAAGGAACATATGAACCTGTCCATCAAAGAAAATATCGCCGCTCGTGATGCAACGCACACTTAATCAACATTTTCCCTTGCAGACCAACTAAATAGTTGCGGAGAAAACACATTTAATTGATGACTTTACTATGTTTAGCTTAGGACTTTTCAAAAGCGTAGACCGGACTCTTTAGCCATCTTCGTGTTTATAGGAATGATTAACGGAGGAATTTAAAAAGCGAAGACTGGACTCCTTAGCCATCTTCGTGTTTATAGGAATGATTAATGCAGGAATTTTAAAAAGCGAAGACTGGACTCTTTAGCCATCTTCGTGTTTATAGGAATGATTAACGGAGGAATTTTAAAAGCGAAGACTGGACTCCTTAGCCATCTTCGTGTTCATAGGAATGATTAATGCAGGAATTTTAAAAAGCGAAGACTGGACTCTTTAGCCATCTTCGTGTTTATAGGAATGATTAACGGAGGAATTTTAAAAGCGAAGACTGGACTCCTTAGCCATCTTCGTGTTCATAGGAATGATTAATGCAGGAATTTTAAAAAGCGAAGACTGGACTCTTTAGCCATCTTCATGTTAAAAGGATGTAGTTGAGGACATTTTCAAAGAAGATCGGTCTCGGTGGCCATCTTTGTACTTATAGGAAAGGATATTGTATTAATTTTTGAAAAATTGAGGATTTTTAGCTGAGGACTAGATGTAGTAATATAGTCATCAATTGAATTGTTGATCCAAGACGAAATTGTTGGTTATGTCTGTGCATTTGTAGACAACCCAACAGTGCACATCCTTTTTCTTGTTTTGCTTTTTTTCACGTGCTACAATGCCTTGGACAAAGCATCATCATAACTTGGAATGTTAAGAGGCATTCAAAAAAAATCATAGAAGAATGAGTTTGAAAAATAACCGGCTAGTTCAGTTGAATAATAGTTGGGACATAATTAGTTGAGTGCAAGCTTTGACGCTGATTCAACCCATTCGACATTAGTTGAGTGCGAAGTTTGTGAGGCTGATTCAGCCCTCAAACCGGATGCTTGTAGACCACCTTCCAGAGATCTAACACGACGCCATCGTAAAAATTCGTTGCAGTCAGTTTATCACGATGAAGCTGTAGGTCAACAAGCTCAAAACAGGAGTCAGTGAAAAAAGCAAGCCTGAAACTTTTTATTGGGCTCCAACTATTCAACTGATGCACGTTTGCAAAACAAGAGTTAAAAAAAAAAAGGATGAAAATATAAGCCATCAGATATATGAGGATTGTGCAGGAACAGTTGGGATTGTCATTTGTATCACGCACATCTCTCATCCAATGAGACATTGTGAAGCGATGTAACCAGTGATGTTTTGAAACATCTTTATTTAATTGTAATGAGGATATCTACAAACATTTGTGTACAAATGTGTGATAATTCGCAGGTTTTTCATCTCTGCACTTAATGTGGTGATCAAAATGTATTTGCAATTCCCAGTGAAATCATGGTCTTTGAGTGCTTAAAAAAGAAATTCATACGGATGTATAACTGTGTTAGACGTCTTCATTTATATTCCGATGGAAGGTTTGTAACAATAATTAAGTCACACTCAAGGAACATATGAACCTGTCCATCAAAGAAAATATCGCCGCTCGTGATGCAACGCACACTTAATCAACATTTTCCCTTGCAGACCAACTAAATAGTTGCGGAGAAAACACATTTAATTGATGACTTTACTATGTTTAGCTTAGGACTTTTCAAAAGCGTAGACCGGACTCTTTAGCCATCTTCGTGTTTTTAGGAATGATTAACGGAGGAATTTTAAAAGCGAAGACTGGACTCCTTAGCCATCTTCGTGTTCATAGGAATGATTAATGCAGGAATTTTAAAAAGCGAAGACTGGACTCTTTAGCCATCTTGATGTTAAAAGGATGTAGTTGAGGACATTTTCAAAGAAGATCGGTCTCGGTGGCCATCTTTGTACTTATAGGAAAGGATATTGTATTAATTTTTGAAAAATTGAGTATTTTTAGCTGAGGACTAGATGTAGTAATATAGTCATCAATTGAATTGTTGATCCAAGACGAAATTGTTGGTTATGTCTGTGCATTTGTAGACAACCCAACAGTGCACATCCTTTTTCTTGTTTTGCTTTTTTTCACGTGCTACAATGCCTTGGACAAAGCATCATCATAACTTGGAATGTTAAGAGGCATTCAAAAAAAATCATAGAAGAATGAGTTTGAAAAATAACCGGCTAGTTCAGTTGAATAATAGTTGGGACATAATTAGTTGAGTGCAAGCTTTGACGCTGATTCAACCCATTCGACATTAGTTGAGTGCGAAGTTTGTGAGGCTGATTCAGCCCTCAAACCGGATGCTTGTAGACCACCTTCCAGAGATCTAACACGACGCCATCGTAAAAATTCGTTGCAGTCAGTTTATCACGATGAAGCTGTAGGTCAACAAGCTCAAAACAGGAGTCAGTGAAAAAAGCAAGCCTGAAACTTTTTATTGGGCTCCAACTATTCAACTGATGCACGTTTGCAAAACAAGAGTTAAAAAAAAAAAGGATGAAAATATAAGCCATCAGATATATGAGGATTGTGCAGGAACAGTTGGGATTGTCATTTGTATCACGCACATCTCTCATCCAATGAGACATTGTGAAGCGATGTAACCAGTGATGTTTTGAAACATCTTTATTTAATTGTAATGAGGATATCTACAAACATTTGTGTACAAATGTGTGATAATTCGCAGGTTTTTCATCTCTGCACTTAATGTGGTGATCAAAATGTATTTGCAATTCCCAGTGAAATCATGGTCTTTGAGTGCTTAAAAAAGAAATTCATACGGATGTATAACTGTGTTAGACGTCTTCATTTATATTCCGATGGAAGGTTTGTAACAATAATTAAGTCACACTCAAGGAACATATGAACCTGTCCATCAAAGAAAATATCGCCGCTCGTGATGCAACGCACACTTAATCAACATTTGCCCTTGCAGACCAACTAAATAGTTGCGGAGAAAACACATTTAATTGATGACTTTACTATGTTTAGCTTAGGACTTTTCAAAAGCGTAGACCGGACTCTTTAGCCATCTTCGTGTTTATAGGAATGATTAACGGAGGAATTTAAAAAGCGAAGACTGGACTCCTTAGCCATCTTCGTGTTTATAGGAATGATTAATGCAGGAATTTTAAAAAGCGAAGACTGGACTCTTTAGCCATCTTCGTGTTTATAGGAATGATTAACGGAGGAATTTTAAAAGCGAAGACTGGACTCCTTAGCCATCTTCGTGTTCATAGGAATGATTAATGCAGGAATTTTAAAAAGCGAAGACTGGACTCTTTAGCCATCTTCATGTTAAAAGGATGTAGTTGAGGACATTTTCAAAGAAGATCGGTCTCGGTGGCCATCTTTGTACTTATAGGAAAGGATATTGTATTAATTTTTGAAAAATTGAGGATTTTTAGCTGAGGACTAGATGTAGTAATATAGTCATCAATTGAATTGTTGATCCAAGACGAAATTGTTGGTTATGTCTGTGCATTTGTAGACAACCCAACAGTGCACATCCTTTTTCTTGTTTTGCTTTTTTTCACGTGCTACAATGCCTTGGACAAAGCATCATCATAACTTGGAATGTTAAGAGGCATTCAAAAAAAATCATAGAAGAATGAGTTTGAAAAATAACCGGCTAGTTCAGTTGAATAATAGTTGGGACATAATTAGTTGAGTGCAAGCTTTGACGCTGATTCAACCCATTCGACATTAGTTGAGTGCGAAGTTTGTGAGGCTGATTCAGCCCTCAAACCGGATGCTTGTAGACCACCTTCCAGAGATCTAACACGACGCCATCGTAAAAATTCGTTGCAGTCAGTTTATCACGATGAAGCTGTAGGTCAACAAGCTCAAAACAGGAGTCAGTGAAAAAAGCAAGCCTGAAACTTTTTATTGGGCTCCAACTATTCAACTGATGCACGTTTGCAAAACAAGAGTTAAAAAAAAAAGGATGAAAATATAAGCCATCAGATATATGAGGATTGTGCAGGAACAGTTGGGATTGTCATTTGTATCACGCACATCTCTCATCCAATGAGACATTGTGAAGCGATGTAACCAGTGATGTTTTGAAACATCTTTATTTAATTGTAATGAGGATATCTACAAACATTTGTGTACAAATGTGTGATAATTCGCAGGTTTTTCATCTCTGCACTTAATGTGGTGATCAAAATGTATTTGCAATTCCCAGTGAAATCATGGTCTTTGAGTGCTTAAAAAAGAAATTCATACGGATGTATAACTGTGTTAGACGTCTTCATTTATATTCCGATGGAAGGTTTGTAACAATAATTAAGTCACACTCAAGGAACATATGAACCTGTCCATCAAAGAAAATATCGCCGCTCGTGATGCAACGCACACTTAATCAACATTTGCCCTTGCAGACCAACTAAATAGTTGCGGAGAAAACACATTTAATTGATGACTTTACTATGTTTAGCTTAGGACTTTTCAAAAGCGTAGACCGGACTCTTTAGCCATCTTCGTGTTTTTAGGAATGATTAACGGAGGAATTTAAAAAGCGAAGACTGGACTCCTTAGCCATCTTCGTGTTTATAGGAATGATTAATGCAGGAATTTTAAAAAGCGAAGACTGGACTCTTTAGCCATCTTGATGTTAAAAGGATGTAGTTGAGGACATTTTCAAAGAAGATCGGTCTCGGTGGCGATCTTTGTACTTATAGGAAAGGATATTGTATTAATTTTTGAAAAATTGAGTATTTTTAGCTGAGGACTAGATGTAGTAATATAGTCATCAATTGAATTGTTGATCCAAGACGAAATTGTTGGTTATGTCTGTGCATTTGTAGACAACCCAACAGTGCACATCCTTTTTCTTGTTTTGCTTTTTTTCACGTGCTACAATGCCTTGGACAAAGCATCATCATAACTTGGAATGTTAAGAGGCATTCAAAAAAAATCATAGAAGAATGAGTTTGAAAAATAACCGGCTAGTTCAGTTGAATAATAGTTGGGACATAATTAGTTGAGTGCAAGCTTTGACGCTGATTCAACCCATTCGACATTAGTTGAGTGCGAAGTTTGTGAGGCTGATTCAGCCCTCAAACCGGATGCTTGTAGACCACCTTCCAGAGATCTAACACGACGCCATCGTAAAAATTCGTTGCAGTCAGTTTATCACGATGAAGCTGTAGGTCAACAAGCTCAAAACAGGAGTCAGTGAAAAAAGCAAGCCTGAAACTTTTTATTGGGCTCCAACTATTCAACTGATGCACGTTTGCAAAACAAGAGTTAAAAAAAAAAAGGATGAAAATATAAGCCATCAGATATATGAGGATTGTGCAGGAACAGTTGGGATTGTCATTTGTATCACGCACATCTCTCATCCAATGAGACATTGTGAAGCGATGTAACCAGTGATGTTTTGAAACATCTTTATTTAATTGTAATGAGGATATCTACAAACATTTGTGTACAAATGTGTGATAATTCGCAGGTTTTTCATCTCTGCACTTAATGTGGTGATCAAAATGTATTTGCAATTCCCAGTGAAATCATGGTCTTTGAGTGCTTAAAAAAGAAATTCATACGGATGTATAACTGTGTTAGACGTCTTCATTTATATTCCGATGGAAGGTTTGTAACAATAATTAAGTCACACTCAAGGAACATATGAACCTGTCCATCAAAGAAAATATCGCCGCTCGTGATGCAACGCACACTTAATCAACATTTTCCCTTGCAGACCAACTAAATAGTTGCGGAGAAAACACATTTAATTGATGACTTTACTATGTTTAGCTTAGGACTTTTCAAAAGCGTAGACCGGACTCTTTAGCCATCTTCGTGTTTATAGGAATGATTAACGGAGGAATTTAAAAAGCGAAGACTGGACTCCTTAGCCATCTTCGTGTTTATAGGAATGATTAATGCAGGAATTTTAACAAGCGAAGACTGGACTCTTTAGCCATCTTCGTGTTTATAGGAATGATTAACGGAGGAATTTTAAAAGCGAAGACTGGACTCCTTAGCCATCTTCGTGTTCATAGGAATGATTAATGCAGGAATTTTAAAAAGCGAAGACTGGACTCTTTAGCCATCTTCATGTTAAAAGGATGTAGTTGAGGACATTTTCAAAGAAGATCGGTCTCGGTGGCCATCTTTGTACTTATAGGAAAGGATATTGTATTAATTTTTGAAAAATTGAGGATTTTTAGCTGAGGACTAGATGTAGTAATATAGTCATCAATTGAATTGTTGATCCAAGACGAAATTGTTGGTTATGTCTGTGCATTTGTAGACAACCCAACAGTGCACATCCTTTTTCTTGTTTTGCTTTTTTTCACGTGCTACAATGCCTTGGACAAAGCATCATCATAACTTGGAATGTTAAGAGGCATTCAAAAAAAATCATAGAAGAATGAGTTTGAAAAATAACCGGCTAGTTCAGTTGAATAATAGTTGGGACATAATTAGTTGAGTGCAAGCTTTGACGCTGATTCAACCCATTCAACATTAGTTGAGTGCGAAGTTTGTGAGGCTGATTCAGCCCTCAAACCGGATGCTTGTAGACCACCTTCCAGAGATCTAACACGACGCCATCGTAAAAATTCGTTGCAGTCAGTTTATCACGATGAAGCTGTAGGTCAACAAGCTCAAAACAGGAGTCAGTGAAAAAAGCAAGCCTGAAACTTTTTATTGGGCTCCAACTATTCAACTGATGCACGTTTGCAAAACAAGAGTTAAAAAAAAAAAGGATGAAAATATAAGCCATCAGATATATGAGGATTGTGCAGGAACAGTTGGGATTGTCATTTGTATCACGCACATCTCTCATCCAATGAGACATTGTGAAGCGATGTAACCAGTGATGTTTTGAAACATCTTTATTTAATTGTAATGAGGATATCTACAAACATTTGTGTACAAATGTGTGATAATTCGCAAGTTTTTCATCTCTGCACTTAATGTGGTGATCAAAATGTATTTGCAATTCCCAGTGAAATCATGGTCTTTGAGTGCTTAAAAAAGAAATTCATACGGATGTATAACTGTGTTAGACGTCTTCATTTATATTCCGATGGAAGGTTTGTAACAATAATTAAGTCACACTCAAGGAACATATGAACCTGTCCATCAAAGAAAATATCGCCGCTCGTGATGCAACGCACACTTAATCAACATTTTCCCTTGCAGACCAACTAAATAGTTGCGGAGAAAACACATTTAATTGATGACTTTACTATGTTTAGCTTAGGACTTTTCAAAAGCGTAGACCGGACTCTTTAGCCATCTTCGTGTTTATAGGAATGATTAACGGAGGAATTTAAAAAGCAAAGACTGGACTCCTTAGACATCTTCGTGTTTATAGGAATGATTAATGCAGGAATTTTAAAAAGCGAAGACTGGACTCTTTAGCCATCTTCGTGTTTATAGGAATGATTAACGGAGGAATTTTAAAAGCGAAGACTGGACTCCTTAGCCATCTTCGTGTTCATAGGAATGATTAATGCAGGAATTTTAAAAAGCGAAGACTGGACTCTTTAGCCATCTTCGTGTTTATAGGAATGATTAACGGAGGAATTTTAAAAGCGAAGACTGGACTCCTTAGCCATCTTCGTGTTCATAGGAATGATTAATGCAGGAATTTTAAAAAGCGAAGACTGGACTCTTTAGCCATCTTCATGTTAAAAGGATGTAGTTGAGGACATTTTCAAAGAAGATCGGTCTCGGTGGCCATCTTTGTACTTATAGGAAAGGATATTGTATTAATTTTTGAAAAATTGAGGATTTTTAGCTGAGGACTAGATGTAGTAATATAGTCATCAATTGAATTGTTGATCCAAGACGAAATTGTTGGTTATGTCTGTGCATTTGTAGACAACCCAACAGTGCACATCCTTTTTCTTGTTTTGCTTTTTTTCACGTGCTACAATGCCTTGGACAAAGCATCATCATAACTTGGAATGTTAAGAGGCATTCAAAAAAAATCATAGAAGAATGAGTTTGAAAAATAACCGGCTAGTTCAGTTGAATAATAGTTGGGACATAATTAGTTGAGTGCAAGCTTTGACGCTGATTCAACCCATTCGACATTAGTTGAGTGCGAAGTTTGTGAGGCTGATTCAGCCCTCAAACCGGATGCTTGTAGACCACCTTCCAGAGATCTAACACGACGCCATCGTAAAAATTCGTTGCAGTCAGTTTATCACGATGAAGCTGTAGGTCAACAAGCTCAAAACAGGAGTCAGTGAAAAAAGCAAGCCTGAAACTTTTTATTGGGCTCCAACTATTCAACTGATGCACGTTTGCAAAACAAGAGTTAAAAAAAAAAAGGATGAAAATATAAGCCATCAGATATATGAGGATTGTGCAGGAACAGTTGGGATTGTCATTTGTATCACGCACATCTCTCATCCAATGAGACATTGTGAAGCGATGTAACCAGTGATGTTTTGAAACATCTTTATTTAATTGTAATGAGGATATCTACAAACATTTGTGTACAAATGTGTGATAATTCGCAGGTTTTTCATCTCTGCACTTAATGTGGTGATCAAAATGTATTTGCAATTCCCAGTGAAATCATGGTCTTTGAGTGCTTAAAAAAGAAATTCATACGGATGTATAACTGTGTTAGACGTCTTCATTTATATTCCGATGGAAGGTTTGTAACAATAATTAAGTCACACTCAAGGAACATATGAACCTGTCCATCAAAGAAAATATCGCCGCTCGTGATGCAACGCACACTTAATCAACATTTGCCCTTGCAGACCAACTAAATAGTTGCGGAGAAAACACATTTAATTGATGACTTTACTATGTTTAGCTTAGGACTTTTCAAAAGCGTAGACCGGACTCTTTAGCCATCTTCGTGTTTTTAGGAATGATTAACGGAGGAATTTTAAAAGCGAAGACTGGACTCCTTAGCCATCTTCGTGTTCATAGGAATGATTAATGCAGGAATTTTAAAAAGCGAAGACTGGACTCTTTAGCCATCTTGATGTTAAAAGGATGTAGTTGAGGACATTTTCAAAGAAGATCGGTCTCGGTGGCCATCTTTGTACTTAAAGGAAAGGATATTGTATTAATTTTTGAAAAATTGAGTATTTTTAGCTGAGGACTAGATGTAGTAATATAGTCATCAATTGAATTGTTGATCCAAGACGAAATTGTTGGTTATGTCTGTGCATTTGTAGACAACCCAACAGTGCACATCCTTTTTCTTGTTTTGCTTTTTTTCACGTGCTACAATGCCTTGGACAAAGCATCATCATAACTTGGAATGTTAAGAGGCATTCAAAAAAAATCATAGAAGAATGAGTTTGAAAAATAACCGGCTAGTTCAGTTGAATAATAGTTGGGACATAATTAGTTGAGTGCAAGCTTTGACGCTGATTCAACCCATTCGACATTAGTTGAGTGCGAAGTTTGTGAGGCTGATTCAGCCCTCAAACCGGATGCTTGTAGACCACCTTCCAGAGATCTAACACGACGCCATCGTAAAAATTCGTTGCAGTCAGTTTATCACGATGAAGCTGTAGGTCAACAAGCTCAAAACAGGAGTCAGTGAAAAAAGCAAGCCTGAAACTTTTTATTGGGCTCCAACTATTCAACTGATGCACGTTTGCAAAACAAGAGTTAAAAAAAAAAAGGATGAAAATATAAGCCATCAGATATATGAGGATTGTGCAGGAACAGTTGGGATTGTCATTTGTATCACGCACATCTCTCATCCAATGAGACATTGTGAAGCGATGTAACCAGTGATGTTTTGAAACATCTTTATTTAATTGTAATGAGGATATCTACAAACATTTGTGTACAAATGTGTGATAATTCGCAGGTTTTTCATCTCTGCACTTAATGTGGTGATCAAAATGTATTTGCAATTCCCAGTGAAATCATGGTCTTTGAGTGCTTAAAAAAGAAATTCATACGGATGTATAACTGTGTTAGACGTCTTCATTTATATTCCGATGGAAGGTTTGTAACAATAATTAAGTCACACTCAAGGAACATATGAACCTGTCCATCAAAGAAAATATCGCCGCTCGTGATGCAACGCACACTTAATCAACATTTGCCCTTGCAGACCAACTAAATAGTTGCGGAGAAAACACATTTAATTGATGACTTTACTATGTTTAGCTTAGGACTTTTCAAAAGCGTAGACCGGACTCTTTAGCCATCTTCGTGTTTTTAGGAATGATTAACGGAGGAATTTTAAAAGCGAAGACTGGACTCCTTAGCCATCTTCGTGTTCATAGGAATGATTAATGCAGGAATTTTAAAAAGCGAAGACTGGACTCTTTAGCCATCTTGATGTTAAAAGGATGTAGTTGAGGACATTTTCAAAGAAGATCGGTCTCGGTGGCCATCTTTGTACTTAAAGGAAAGGATATTGTATTAATTTTTGAAAAATTGAGTATTTTTAGCTGAGGACTAGATGTAGTAATATAGTCATCAATTGAATTGTTGATCCAAGACGAAATTGTTGGTTATGTCTGTGCATTTGTAGACAACCCAACAGTGCACATCCTTTTTCTTGTTTTGCTTTTTTTCACGTGCTACAATGCCTTGGACAAAGCATCATCATAACTTGGAATGTTAAGAGGCATTCAAAAAAAATCATAGAAGAATGAGTTTGAAAAATAACCGGCTAGTTCAGTTGAATAATAGTTGGGACATAATTAGTTGAGTGCAAGCTTTGACGCTGATTCAACCCATTCGACATTAGTTGAGTGCGAAGTTTGTGAGGCTGATTCAGCCCTCAAACCGGATGCTTGTAGACCACCTTCCAGAGATCTAACACGACGCCATCGTAAAAATTCGTTGCAGTCAGTTTATCACGATGAAGCTGTAGGTCAACAAGCTCAAAACAGGAGTCAGTGAAAAAAGCAAGCCTGAAACTTTTTATTGGGCTCCAACTATTCAACTGATGCACGTTTGCAAAACAAGAGTTAAAAAAAAAAAGGATGAAAATATAAGCCATCAGATATATGAGGATTGTGCAGGAACAGTTGGGATTGTCATTTGTATCACGCACATCTCTCATCCAATGAGACATTGTGAAGCGATGTAACCAGTGATGTTTTGAAACATCTTTATTTAATTGTAATGAGGATATCTACAAACATTTGTGTACAAATGTGTGATAATTCGCAGGTTTTTCATCTCTGCACTTAATGTGGTGATCAAAATGTATTTGCAATTCCCAGTGAAATCATGGTCTTTGAGTGCTTAAAAAAGAAATTCATACGGATGTATAACTGTGTTAGACGTCTTCATTTATATTCCGATGGAAGGTTTGTAACAATAATTAAGTCACACTCAAGGAACATATGAACCTGTCCATCAAAGAAAATATCGCCGCTCGTGATGCAACGCACACTTAATCAACATTTTCCCTTGCAGACCAACTAAATAGTTGCGGAGAAAACACATTTAATTGATGACTTTACTATGTTTAGCTTAGGACTTTTCAAAAGCGTAGACCGGACTCTTTAGCCATCTTCGTGTTTATAGGAATGATTAACGGAGGAATTTAAAAAGCGAAGACTGGACTCCTTAGCCATCTTCGTGTTTATAGGAATGATTAATGCAGGAATTTTAACAAGCGAAGACTGGACTCTTTAGCCATCTTCGTGTTTATAGGAATGATTAACGGAGGAATTTTAAAAGCGAAGACTGGACTCCTTAGCCATCTTCGTGTTCATAGGAATGATTAATGCAGGAATTTTAAAAAGCGAAGACTGGACTCTTTAGCCATCTTCATGTTAAAAGGATGTAGTTGAGGACATTTTCAAAGAAGATCGGTCTCGGTGGCCATCTTTGTACTTATAGGAAAGGATATTGTATTAATTTTTGAAAAATTGAGGATTTTTAGCTGAGGACTAGATGTAGTAATATAGTCATCAATTGAATTGTTGATCCAAGACGAAATTGTTGGTTATGTCTGTGCATTTGTAGACAACCCAACAGTGCACATCCTTTTTCTTGTTTTGCTTTTTTTCACGTGCTACAATGCCTTGGACAAAGCATCATCATAACTTGGAATGTTAAGAGGCATTCAAAAAAAATCATAGAAGAATGAGTTTGAAAAATAACCGGCTAGTTCAGTTGAATAATAGTTGGGACATAATTAGTTGAGTGCAAGCTTTGACGCTGATTCAACCCATTCAACATTAGTTGAGTGCGAAGTTTGTGAGGCTGATTCAGCCCTCAAACCGGATGCTTGTAGACCACCTTCCAGAGATCTAACACGACGCCATCGTAAAAATTCGTTGCAGTCAGTTTATCACGATGAAGCTGTAGGTCAACAAGCTCAAAACAGGAGTCAGTGAAAAAAGCAAGCCTGAAACTTTTTATTGGGCTCCAACTATTCAACTGATGCACGTTTGCAAAACAAGAGTTAAAAAAAAAAAGGATGAAAATATAAGCCATCAGATATATGAGGATTGTGCAGGAACAGTTGGGATTGTCATTTGTATCACGCACATCTCTCATCCAATGAGACATTGTGAAGCGATGTAACCAGTGATGTTTTGAAACATCTTTATTTAATTGTAATGAGGATATCTACAAACATTTGTGTACAAATGTGTGATAATTCGCAAGTTTTTCATCTCTGCACTTAATGTGGTGATCAAAATGTATTTGCAATTCCCAGTGAAATCATGGTCTTTGAGTGCTTAAAAAAGAAATTCATACGGATGTATAACTGTGTTAGACGTCTTCATTTATATTCCGATGGAAGGTTTGTAACAATAATTAAGTCACACTCAAGGAACATATGAACCTGTCCATCAAAGAAAATATCGCCGCTCGTGATGCAACGCACACTTAATCAACATTTTCCCTTGCAGACCAACTAAATAGTTGCGGAGAAAACACATTTAATTGATGACTTTACTATGTTTAGCTTAGGACTTTTCAAAAGCGTAGACCGGACTCTTTAGCCATCTTCGTGTTTATAGGAATGATTAACGGAGGAATTTAAAAAGCAAAGACTGGACTCCTTAGACATCTTCGTGTTTATAGGAATGATTAATGCAGGAATTTTAAAAAGCGAAGACTGGACTCTTTAGCCATCTTCGTGTTTATAGGAATGATTAACGGAGGAATTTTAAAAGCGAAGACTGGACTCCTTAGCCATCTTCGTGTTCATAGGAATGATTAATGCAGGAATTTTAAAAAGCGAAGACTGGACTCTTTAGCCATCTTCATGTTAAAAGGATGTAGTTGAGGACATTTTCAAAGAAGATCGGTCTCGGTGGCCATCTTTGTACTTATAGGAAAGGATATTGTATTAATTTTTGAAAAATTGAGGATTTTTAGCTGAGGACTAGATGTAGTAATATAGTCATCAATTGAATTGTTGATCCAAGACGAAATTGTTGGTTATGTCTGTGCATTTGTAGACAACCCAACAGTGCACATCCTTTTTCTTGTTTTGCTTTTTTTCACGTGCTACAATGCCTTGGACAAAGCATCATCATAACTTGGAATGTTAAGAGGCATTCAAAAAAAATCATAGAAGAATGAGTTTGAAAAATAACCGGCTAGTTCAGTTGAATAATAGTTGGGACATAATTAGTTGAGTGCAAGCTTTGACGCTGATTCAACCCTTTCGACATTAGTTGAGTGCGAAGTTTGTGAGGCTGATTCAGCCCTCAAACCGGATGCTTGTAGACCACCTTCCAGAGATCTAACACGACGCCATCGTAAAAATTCGTTGCAGTCAGTTTATCACGATGAAGCTGTAGGTCAACAAGCTCAAAACAGGAGTCAGTGAAAAAAGCAAGCCTGAAACTTTTTATTGGGCTCCAACTATTCAACTGATGCACGTTTGCAAAACAAGAGTTAAAAAAAAAAAGGATGAAAATATAAGCCATCAGATATATGAGGATTGTGCAGGAACAGTTGGGATTGTCATTTGTATCACGCACATCTCTCATCCAATGAGACATTGTGAAGCGATGTAACCAGTGATGTTTTGAAACATCTTTATTTAATTGTAATGAGGATATCTACAAACATTTGTGTACAAATGTGTGATAATTCGCAGGTTTTTCATCTCTGCACTTAATGTGGTGATCAAAATGTATTTGCAATTCCCAGTGAAATCATGGTCTTTGAGTGCTTAAAAAAGAAATTCATACGGATGTATAACTGTGTTAGACGTCTTCATTTATATTCCGATGGAAGGTTTGTAACAATAATTAAGTCACACTCAAGGAACATATGAACCTGTCCATCAAAGAAAATATCGCCGCTCGTGATGCAACGCACACTTAATCAACATTTTCCCTTGCAGACCAACTAAATAGTTGCGGAGAAAACACATTTAATTGATGACTTTACTATGTTTAGCTTAGGACTTTTCAAAAGCGTAGACCGGACTCTTTAGCCATCTTCGTGTTTATAGGAATGATTAACGGAGGAATTTAAAAAGCGAAGACTGGACTCCTTAGCCATCTTCGTGTTTATAGGAATGATTAATGCAGGAATTTTAAAAAGCGAAGACTGGACTCTTTAGCCATCTTCGTGTTTATAGGAATGATTAACGGAGGAATTTTAAAAGCGAAGACTGGACTCCTTAGCCATCTTCGTGTTCATAGGAATGATTAATGCAGGAATTTTAAAAAGCGAAGACTGGACTCTTTAGCCATCTTCATGTTAAAAGGATGTAGTTGAGGACATTTTCAAAGAAGATCGGTCTCGGTGGCCATCTTTGTACTTATAGGAAAGGATATTGTATTAATTTTTGAAAAATTGAGTATTTTTAGCTGAGGACTAGATGTAGTAATATAGTCATCAATTGAATTGTTGATCCAAGACGAAATTGTTGGTTATGTCTGTGCATTTGTAGACAACCCAACAGTGCACATCCTTTTTCTTGTTTTGCTTTTTTTCACGTGCTACAATGCCTTGGACAAAGCATCATCATAACTTGGAATGTTAAGAGGCATTCAAAAAAAATCATAGAAGAATGAGTTTGAAAAATAACCGGCTAGTTCAGTTGAATAATAGTTGGGACATAATTAGTTGAGTGCAAGCTTTGACGCTGATTCAACCCATTCGACATTAGTTGAGTGCGAAGTTTGTGAGGCTGATTCAGCCCTCAAACCGGATGCTTGTAGACCACCTTCCAGAGATCTAACACGACGCCATCGTAAAAATTCGTTGCAGTCAGTTTATCACGATGAAGCTGTAGGTCAACAAGCTCAAAACAGGAGTCAGTGAAAAAAGCAAGCCTGAAACTTTTTATTGGGCTCCAACTATTCAACTGATGCACGTTTGCAAAACAAGAGTTAAAAAAAAAAAGGATGAAAATATAAGCCATCAGATATATGAGGATTGTGCAGGAACAGTTGGGATTGTCATTTGTATCACGCACATCTCTCATCCAATGAGACATTGTGAAGCGATGTAACCAGTGATGTTTTGAAACATCTTTATTTAATTGTAATGAGGATATCTACAAACATTTGTGTACAAATGTGTGATAATTCGCAGGTTTTTCATCTCTGCACTTAATGTGGTGATCAAAATGTATTTGCAATTCCCAGTGAAATCATGGTCTTTGAGTGCTTAAAAAAGAAATTCATACGGATGTATAACTGTGTTAGACGTCTTCATTTATATTCCGATGGAAGGTTTGTAACAATAATTAAGTCACACTCAAGGAACATATGAACCTGTCCATCAAAGAAAATATCGCCGCTCGTGATGCAACGCACACTTAATCAACATTTTCCCTTGCAGACCAACTAAATAGTTGCGGAGAAAACACATTTAATTGATGACTTTACTATGTTTAGCTTAGGACTTTTCAAAAGCGTAGACCGGACTCTTTAGCCATCTTCGTGTTTATAGGAATGATTAACGGAGGAATTTAAAAAGCGAAGACTGGACTCCTTAGCCATCTTCGTGTTTATAGGAATGATTAATGCAGGAATTTTAAAAAGCGAAGACTGGACTCTTTAGCCATCTTCGTGTTTATAGGAATGATTAACGGAGGAATTTTAAAAGCGAAGACTGGACTCCTTAGCCATCTTCGTGTTCATAGGAATGATTAATGCAGGAATTTTAAAAAGCGAAGACTGGACTCTTTAGCCATCTTCATGTTAAAAGGATGTAGTTGAGGACATTTTCAAAGAAGATCGGTCTCGGTGGCCATCTTTGTACTTATAGGAAAGGATATTGTATTAATTTTTGAAAAATTGAGTATTTTTAGCTGAGGACTAGATGTAGTAATATAGTCATCAATTGAATTGTTGATCCAAGACGAAATTGTTGGTTATGTCTGTGCATTTGTAGACAACCCAACAGTGCACATCCTTTTTCTTGTTTTGCTTTTTTTCACGTGCTACAATGCCTTGGACAAAGCATCATCATAACTTGGAATGTTAAGAGGCATTCAAAAAAAATCATAGAAGAATGAGTTTGAAAAATAACCGGCTAGTTCAGTTGAATAATAGTTGGGACATAATTAGTTGAGTGCAAGCTTTGACGCTGATTCAACCCATTCGACATTAGTTGAGTGCGAAGTTTGTGAGGCTGATTCAGCCCTCAAACCGGATGCTTGTAGACCACCTTCCAGAGATCTAACACGACGCCATCGTAAAAATTCGTTGCAGTCAGTTTATCACGATGAAGCTGTAGGTCAACAAGCTCAAAACAGGAGTCAGTGAAAAAAGCAAGCCTGAAACTTTTTATTGGGCTCCAACTATTCAACTGATGCACGTTTGCAAAACAAGAGTTAAAAAAAAAAAGGATGAAAATATAAGCCATCAGATATATGAGGATTGTGCAGGAACAGTTGGGATTGTCATTTGTATCACGCACATCTCTCATCCAATGAGACATTGTGAAGCGATGTAACCAGTGATGTTTTGAAACATCTTTATTTAATTGTAATGAGGATATCTACAAACATTTGTGTACAAATGTGTGATAATTCGCAGGTTTTTCATCTCTGCACTTAATGTGGTGATCAAAATGTATTTGCAATTCCCAGTGAAATCATGGTCTTTGAGTGCTTAAAAAAGAAATTCATACGGATGTATAACTGTGTTAGACGTCTTCATTTATATTCCGATGGAAGGTTTGTAACAATAATTAAGTCACACTCAAGGAACATATGAACCTGTCCATCAAAGAAAATATCGCCGCTCGTGATGCAACGCACACTTAATCAACATTTTCCCTTGCAGACCAACTAAATAGTTGCGGAGAAAACACATTTAATTGATGACTTTACTATGTTTAGCTTAGGACTTTTCAAAAGCGTAGACCGGACTCTTTAGCCATCTTCGTGTTTATAGGAATGATTAACGGAGGAATTTAAAAAGCGAAGACTGGACTCCTTAGCCATCTTCGTGTTTATAGGAATGATTAATGCAGGAATTTTAAAAAGCGAAGACTGGACTCTTTAGCCATCTTCGTGTTTATAGGAATGATTAACGGAGGAATTTTAAAAGCGAAGACTGGACTCCTTAGCCATCTTCGTGTTCATAGGAATGATTAATGCAGGAATTTTAAAAAGCGAAGACTGGACTCTTTAGCCATCTTCATGTTAAAAGGATGTAGTTGAGGACATTTTCAAAGAAGATCGGTCTCGGTGGCCATCTTTGTACTTATAGGAAAGGATATTGTATTAATTTTTGAAAAATTGAGTATTTTTAGCTGAGGACTAGATGTAGTAATATAGTCATCAATTGAATTGTTGATCCAAGACGAAATTGTTGGTTATGTCTGTGCATTTGTAGACAACCCAACAGTGCACATCCTTTTTCTTGTTTTGCTTTTTTTCACGTGCTACAATGCCTTGGACAAAGCATCATCATAACTTGGAATGTTAAGAGGCATTCAAAAAAAATCATAGAAGAATGAGTTTGAAAAATAACCGGCTAGTTCAGTTGAATAATAGTTGGGACATAATTAGTTGAGTGCAAGCTTTGACGCTGATTCAACCCATTCGACATTAGTTGAGTGCGAAGTTTGTGAGGCTGATTCAGCCCTCAAACCGGATGCTTGTAGACCACCTTCCAGAGATCTAACACGACGCCATCGTAAAAATTCGTTGCAGTCAGTTTATCACGATGAAGCTGTAGGTCAACAAGCTCAAAACAGGAGTCAGTGAAAAAAGCAAGCCTGAAACTTTTTATTGGGCTCCAACTATTCAACTGATGCACGTTTGCAAAACAAGAGTTAAAAAAAAAAAGGATGAAAATATAAGCCATCAGATATATGAGGATTGTGCAGGAACAGTTGGGATTGTCATTTGTATCACGCACATCTCTCATCCAATGAGACATTGTGAAGCGATGTAACCAGTGATGTTTTGAAACATCTTTATTTAATTGTAATGAGGATATCTACAAACATTTGTGTACAAATGTGTGATAATTCGCAGGTTTTTCATCTCTGCACTTAATGTGGTGATCAAAATGTATTTGCAATTCCCAGTGAAATCATGGTCTTTGAGTGCTTAAAAAAGAAATTCATACGGATGTATAACTGTGTTAGACGTCTTCATTTATATTCCGATGGAAGGTTTGTAACAATAATTAAGTCACACTCAAGGAACATATGAACCTGTCCATCAAAGAAAATATCGCCGCTCGTGATGCAACGCACACTTAATCAACATTTTCCCTTGCAGACCAACTAAATAGTTGCGGAGAAAACACATTTAATTGATGACTTTACTATGTTTAGCTTAGGACTTTTCAAAAGCGTAGACCGGACTCTTTAGCCATCTTCGTGTTTATAGGAATGATTAACGGAGGAATTTAAAAAGCGAAGACTGGACTCCTTAGCCATCTTCGTGTTTATAGGAATGATTAATGCAGGAATTTTAAAAAGCGAAGACTGGACTCTTTAGCCATCTTCGTGTTTATAGGAATGATTAACGGAGGAATTTTAAAAGCGAAGACTGGACTCCTTAGCCATCTTCGTGTTCATAGGAATGATTAATGCAGGAATTTTAAAAAGCGAAGACTGGACTCTTTAGCCATCTTCATGTTAAAAGGATGTAGTTGAGGACATTTTCAAAGAAGATCGGTCTCGGTGGCCATCTTTGTACTTATAGGAAAGGATATTGTATTAATTTTTGAAAAATTGAGGATTTTTAGCTGAGGACTAGATGTAGTAATATAGTCATCAATTGAATTGTTGATCCAAGACGAAATTGTTGGTTATGTCTGTGCATTTGTAGACAACCCAACAGTGCACATCCTTTTTCTTGTTTTGCTTTTTTTCACGTGCTACAATGCCTTGGACAAAGCATCATCATAACTTGGAATGTTAAGAGGCATTCAAAAAAAATCATAGAAGAATGAGTTTGAAAAATAACCGGCTAGTTCAGTTGAATAATAGTTGGGACATAATTAGTTGAGTGCAAGCTTTGACGCTGATTCAACCCATTCAACATTAGTTGAGTGCGAAGTTTGTGAGGCTGATTCAGCCCTCAAACCGGATGCTTGTAGACCACCTTCCAGAGATCTAACACGACGCCATCGTAAAAATTCGTTGCAGTCAGTTTATCACGATGAAGCTGTAGGTCAACAAGCTCAAAACAGGAGTCAGTGAAAAAAGCAAGCCTGAAACTTTTTATTGGGCTCCAACTATTCAACTGATGCACGTTTGCAAAACAAGAGTTAAAAAAAAAAAGGATGAAAATATAAGCCATCAGATATATGAGGATTGTGCAGGAACAGTTGGGATTGTCATTTGTATCACGCACATCTCTCATCCAATGAGACATTGTGAAGCGATGTAACCAGTGATGTTTTGAAACATCTTTATTTAATTGTAATGAGGATATCTACAAACATTTGTGTACAAATGTGTGATAATTCGCAGGTTTTTCATCTCTGCACTTAATGTGGTGATCAAAATGTATTTGCAATTCCCAGTGAAATCATGGTCTTTGAGTGCTTAAAAAAGAAATTCATACGGATGTATAACTGTGTTAGACGTCTTCATTTATATTCCGATGGAAGGTTTGTAACAATAATTAAGTCACACTCAAGGAACATATGAACCTGTCCATCAAAGAAAATATCGCCGCTTGTGATGCAACGCACACTTAATCAACATTTGCCCTTGCAGACCAACTAAATAGTTGCGGAGAAAACACATTTAATTGATGACTTTACTATGTTTAGCTTTAGGACTTTTCAAAAGCGTAGACCGGACTCTTTAGCCATCTTCGTGTTTATAGGAATGATTAACGGAGGAATTTAAAAAGCGAAGACTGGACTCCTTAGCCATCTTCGTGTTTATAGGAATGATTAATGCAGGAATTTTAAAAAGCGAAGACTGGACTCTTTAGCCATCTTCGTGTTTATAGGAATGATTAACGGAGGAATTTTAAAAGCGAAGACTGGACTCCTTAGCCATCTTCGTGTTCATAGGAATGATTAATGCAGGAATTTTAAAAAGCGAAGACTGGACTCTTTAGCCATCTTCATGTTAAAAGGATGTAGTTGAGGACATTTTCAAAGAAGATCGGTCTCGGTGGCCATCTTTGTACTTATAGGAAAGGATATTGTATTAATTTTTGAAAAATTGAGGATTTTTAGCTGAGGACTAGATGTAGTAATATAGTCATCAATTGAATTGTTGATCCAAGACGAAATTGTTGGTTATGTCTGTGTATTTGTAGACAACCCAACAGTGCACATCCTTTTTCTTGTTTTGCTTTTTTTCACGTGCTACAATGCCTTGGACAAAGCATCATCATAACTTGGAATGTTAAGAGGCATTCAAAAAAAATCATAGAAGAATGAGTTTGAAAAATAACCGGCTAGTTCAGTTGAATAATAGTTGGGACATAATTAGTTGAGTGCAAGCTTTGACGCTGATTCAACCCATTCAACATTAGTTGAGTGCGAAGTTTGTGAGGCTGATTCAGCCCTCAAACCGGATGCTTGTAGACCACCTTCCAGAGATCTAACACGACGCCATCGTAAAAATTCGTTGCAGTCAGTTTATCACGATGAAGCTGTAGGTCAACAAGCTCAAAACAGGAGTCAGTGAAAAAAGCAAGCCTGAAACTTTTTATTGGGCTCCAACTATTCAACTGATGCACGTTTGCAAAACAAGAGTTAAAAAAAAAAAGGATGAAAATATAAGCCATCAGATATATGAGGATTGTGCAGGAACAGTTGGGATTGTCATTTGTATCACGCACATCTCTCATCCAATGAGACATTGTGAAGCGATGTAACCAGTGATGTTTTGAAACATCTTTATTTAATTGTAATGAGGATATCTACAAACATTTGTGTACAAATGTGTGATAATTCGCAGGTTTTTCATCTCTGCACTTAATGTGGTGATCAAAATGTATTTGCAATTCCCAGTGAAATCATGGTCTTTGAGTGCTTAAAAAAGAAATTCATACGGATGTATAACTGTGTTAGACGTCTTCATTTATATTCCGATGGAAGGTTTGTAACAATAATTAAGTCACACTCAAGGAACATATGAACCTGTCCATCAAAGAAAATATCGCCGCTTGTGATGCAACGCACACTTAATCAACATTTGCCCTTGCAGACCAACTAAATAGTTGCGGAGAAAACACATTTAATTGATGACTTTACTATGTTTAGCTTAGGACTTTTCAAAAGCGTAGACCGGACTCTTTAGCCATCTTCGTGTTTATAGGAATGATTAACGGAGGAATTTAAAAAGCGAAGACTGGACTCCTTAGCCATCTTCGTGTTTATAGGAATGATTAACGGAGGAATTTTAAAAGCGAAGACTGGACTCCTTAGCCATCTTCGTGTTTATAGGAATGATTAATGCAGGAATTTTAACAAGCGAAGACTGGACTCTTTAGCCATCTTCGTGTTTATAGGAATGATTAACGGAGGAATTTTAAAAGCGAAGACTGGACTCCTTAGCCATCTTCATGTTAAAAGGATGTAGTTGAGGACATTTTCAAAGAAGATCGGTCTCGGTGGCCATCTTTGTACTTATAGGAAAGGATATTGTATTAATTTTTGAAAAATTGAGGATTTTTAGCTGAGGACTAGATGTAGTAATATAGTCATCAATTGAATTGTTGATCCAAGACGAAATTGTTGGTTATGTCTGTGCATTTGTAGACAACCCAACAGTGCACATCCTTTTTCTTGTTTTGCTTTTTTTCACGTGCTACAATGCCTTGGACAAAGCATCATCATAACTTGGAATGTTAAGAGGCATTCAAAAAAAATCATAGAAGAATGAGTTTGAAAAATAACCGGCTAGTTCAGTTGAATAATAGTTGGGACATAATTAGTTGAGTGCAAGCTTTGACGCTGATTCAACCCATTCAACATTAGTTGAGTGCGAAGTTTGTGAGGCTGATTCAGCCCTCAAACCGGATGCTTGTAGACCACCTTCCAGAGATCTAACACGACGCCATCGTAAAAATTCGTTGCAGTCAGTTTATCACGATGAAGCTGTAGGTCAACAAGCTCAAAACAGGAGTCAGTGAAAAAAGCAAGCCTGAAACTTTTTATTGGGCTCCAACTATTCAACTGATGCACGTTTGCAAAACAAGAGTTAAAAAAAAAAAGGATGAAAATATAAGCCATCAGATATATGAGGATTGTGCAGGAACAGTTGGGATTGTCATTTGTATCACGCACATCTCTCATCCAATGAGACATTGTGAAGCGATGTAACCAGTGATGTTTTGAAACATCTTTATTTAATTGTAATGAGGATATCTACAAACATTTGTGTACAAATGTGTGATAATTCGCAGGTTTTTCATCTCTGCACTTAATGTGGTGATCAAAATGTATTTGCAATTCCCAGTGAAATCATGGTCTTTGAGTGCTTAAAAAAGAAATTCATACGGATGTATAACTGTGTTAGACGTCTTCATTTATATTCCGATGGAAGGTTTGTAACAATAATTAAGTCACACTCAAGGAACATATGAACCTGTCCATCAAAGAAAATATCGCCGCTCGTGATGCAACGCACACTTAATCAACATTTTCCCTTGCAGACCAACTAAATAGTTGCGGAGAAAACACATTTAATTGATGACTTTACTATGTTTAGCTTAGGACTTTTCAAAAGCGTAGACCGGACTCTTTAGCCATCTTCGTGTTTATAGGAATGATTAACGGAGGAATTTAAAAAGCGAAGACTGGACTCCTTAGCCATCTTCGTGTTTATAGGAATGATTAACGGAGGAATTTTAAAAGCGAAGACTGGACTCCTTAGCCATCTTCGTGTTCATAGGAATGATTAATGCAGGAATTTTAAAAAGCGAAGACTGGACTCTTTAGCCATCTTCATGTTAAAAGGATGTAGTTGAGGACATTTTCAAAGAAGATCGGTCTCGGTGGCCATCTTTGTACTTATAGGAAAGGATATTGTATTAATTTTTGAAAAATTGAGTATTTTTAGCTGAGGACTAGATGTAGTAATATAGTCATCAATTGAATTGTTGATCCAAGACGAAATTGTTGGTTATGTCTGTGCATTTGTAGACAACCCAACAGTGCACATCCTTTTTCTTGTTTTGCTTTTTTTCACGTGCTACAATGCCTTGGACAAAGCATCATCATAACTTGGAATGTTAAGAGGCATTCAAAAAAAATCATAGAAGAATGAGTTTGAAAAATAACCGGCTAGTTCAGTTGAATAATAGTTGGGACATAATTAGTTGAGTGCAAGCTTTGACGCTGATTCAACCCATTCGACATTAGTTGAGTGCGAAGTTTGTGAGGCTGATTCAGCCCTCAAACCGGATGCTTGTAGACCACCTTCCAGAGATCTAACACGACGCCATCGTAAAAATTCGTTGCAGTCAGTTTATCACGATGAAGCTGTAGGTCAACAAGCTCAAAACAGGAGTCAGTGAAAAAAGCAAGCCTGAAACTTTTTATTGGGCTCCAACTATTCAACTGATGCACGTTTGCAAAACAAGAGTTAAAAAAAAAAAGGATGAAAATATAAGCCATCAGATATATGAGGATTGTGCAGGAACAGTTGGGATTGTCATTTGTATCACGCACATCTCTCATCCAATGAGACATTGTGAAGCGATGTAACCAGTGATGTTTTGAAACATCTTTATTTAATTGTAATGAGGATATCTACAAACATTTGTGTACAAATGTGTGATAATTCGCAGGTTTTTCATCTCTGCACTTAATGTGGTGATCAAAATGTATTTGCAATTCCCAATGAAATCATGGTCTTTGAGTGCTTAAAAAAGAAATTCATACGGATGTATAACTGTGTTAGACGTCTTCATTTATATTCCGATGGAAGGTTTGTAACAATAATTAAGTCACACTCAAGGAACATATGAACCTGTCCATCAAAGAAAATATCGCCGCTCGTGATGCAACGCACACTTAATCAACATTTGCCCTTGCAGACCAACTAAATAGTTGCGGAGAAAACACATTTAATTGATGACTTTACTATGTTTAGCTTAGGACTTTTCAAAAGCGTAGACCGGACTCTTTAGCCATCTTCGTGTTTATAGGAATGATTAACGGAGGAATTTAAAAAGCGAAGACTGGACTCCTTAGCCATCTTCGTGTTTATAGGAATGATTAATGCAGGAATTTTAAAAAGCGAAGACTGGACTCTTTAGCCATCTTCGTGTTTATAGGAATGATTAACGGAGGAATTTTAAAAGCGAAGACTGGACTCCTTAGCCATCTTCGTGTTCATAGGAATGATTAATGCAGGAATTTTAAAAAGCGAAGACTGGACTCTTTAGCCATCTTCATGTTAAAAGGATGTAGTTGAGGACATTTTCAAAGAAGATCGGTCTCGGTGGCCATCTTTGTACTTATAGGAAAGGATATTGTATTAATTTTTGAAAAATTGAGGATTTTTAGCTGAGGACTAGATGTAGTAATATAGTCATCAATTGAATTGTTGATCCAAGACGAAATTGTTGGTTATGTCTGTGCATTTGTAGACAACCCAACAGTGCACATCCTTTTTCTTGTTTTGCTTTTTTTCACGTGCTACAATGCCTTGGACAAAGCATCATCATAACTTGGAATGTTAAGAGGCATTCAAAAAAAATCATAGAAGAATGAGTTTGAAAAATAACCGGCTAGTTCAGTTGAATAATAGTTGGGACATAATTAGTTGAGTGCAAGCTTTGACGCTGATTCAACCCATTCAACATTAGTTGAGTGCGAAGTTTGTGAGGCTGATTCAGCCCTCAAACCGGATGCTTGTAGACCACCTTCCAGAGATCTAACACGACGCCATCGTAAAAATTCGTTGCAGTCAGTTTATCACGATGAAGCTGTAGGTCAACAAGCTCAAAACAGGAGTCAGTGAAAAAAGCAAGCCTGAAACTTTTTATTGGGCTCCAACTATTCAACTGATGCACGTTTGCAAAACAAGAGTTAAAAAAAAAAAGGATGAAAATATAAGCCATCAGATATATGAGGATTGTGCAGGAACAGTTGGGATTGTCATTTGTATCACGCACATCTCTCATCCAATGAGACATTGTGAAGCGATGTAACCAGTGATGTTTTGAAACATCTTTATTTAATTGTAATGAGGATATCTACAAACATTTGTGTACAAATGTGTGATAATTCGCAGGTTTTTCATCTCTGCACTTAATGTGGTGATCAAAATGTATTTGCAATTCCCAGTGAAATCATGGTCTTTGAGTGCTTAAAAAAGAAATTCATACGGATGTATAACTGTGTTAGACGTCTTCATTTATATTCCGATGGAAGGTTTGTAACAATAATTAAGTCACACTCAAGGAACATATGAACCTGTCCATCAAAGAAAATATCGCCGCTTGTGATGCAACGCACACTTAATCAACATTTGCCCTTGCAGACCAACTAAATAGTTGCGGAGAAAACACATTTAATTGATGACTTTACTATGTTTAGCTTAGGACTTTTCAAAAGCGTAGACCGGACTCTTTAGCCATCTTCGTGTTTATAGGAATGATTAACGGAGGAATTTAAAAAGCGAAGACTGGACTCCTTAGCCATCTTCGTGTTTATAGGAATGATTAATGCAGGAATTTTAAAAAGCGAAGACTGGACTCTTTAGCCATCTTCGTGTTTATAGGAATGATTAACGGAGGAATTTTAAAAGCGAAGACTGGACTCCTTAGCCATCTTCGTGTTCATAGGAATGATTAATGCAGGAATTTTAAAAAGCGAAGACTGGACTCTTTAGCCATCTTCATGTTAAAAGGATGTAGTTGAGGACATTTTCAAAGAAGATCGGTCTCGGTGGCCATCTTTGTACTTATAGGAAAGGATATTGTATTAATTTTTGAAAAATTGAGGATTTTTAGCTGAGGACTAGATGTAGTAATATAGTCATCAATTGAATTGTTGATCCAAGACGAAATTGTTGGTTATGTCTGTGCATTTGTAGACAACCCAACAGTGCACATCCTTTTTCTTGTTTTGCTTTTTTTCACGTGCTACAATGCCTTGGACAAAGCATCATCATAACTTGGAATGTTAAGAGGCATTCAAAAAAAATCATAGAAGAATGAGTTTGAAAAATAACCGGCTAGTTCAGTTGAATAATAGTTGGGACATAATTAGTTGAGTGCAAGCTTTGACGCTGATTCAACCCATTCAACATTAGTTGAGTGCGAAGTTTGTGAGGCTGATTCAGCCCTCAAACCGGATGCTTGTAGACCACCTTCCAGAGATCTAACACGACGCCATCGTAAAAATTCGTTGCAGTCAGTTTATCACGATGAAGCTGTAGGTCAACAAGCTCAAAACAGGAGTCAGTGAAAAAAGCAAGCCTGAAAATTTTTATTGGGCTCCAACTATTCAACTGATGCACGTTTGCAAAACAAGAGTTAAAAAAAAAAGGATGAAAATATAAGCCATCAGATATATGAGGATTGTGCAGGAACAGTTGGGATTGTCATTTGTATCACGCACATCTCTCATCCAATGAGACATTGTGAAGCGATGTAACCAGTGATGTTTTGAAACATCTTTATTTAATTGTAATGAGGATATCTACAAACATTTGTGTACAAATGTGTGATAATTCGCAGGTTTTTCATCTCTGCACTTAATGTGGTGATCAAAATGTATTTGCAATTCCCAGTGAAATCATGGTCTTTGAGTGCTTAAAAAAGAAATTCATACGGATGTATAACTGTGTTAGACGTCTTCATTTATATTCCGATGGAAGGTTTGTAACAATAATTAAGTCACACTCAAGGAACATATGAACCTGTCCATCAAAGAAAATATCGCCGCTTGTGATGCAACGCACACTTAATCAACATTTGCCCTTGCAGACCAACTAAATAGTTGCGGAGAAAACACATTTAATTGATGACTTTACTATGTTTAGCTTAGGACTTTTCAAAAGCGTAGACCGGACTCTTTAGCCATCTTCGTGTTTATAGGAATGATTAACGGAGGAATTTAAAAAGCGAAGACTGGACTCCTTAGCCATCTTCGTGTTTATAGGAATGATTAATGCAGGAATTTTAAAAAGCGAAGACTGGACTCTTTAGCCATCTTCGTGTTTATAGGAATGATTAACGGAGGAATTTTAAAAGCGAAGACTGGACTCCTTAGCCATCTTCGTGTTCATAGGAATGATTAATGCAGGAATTTTAAAAAGCGAAGACTGGACTCTTTAGCCATCTTCATGTTAAAAGGATGTAGTTGAGGACATTTTCAAAGAAGATCGGTCTCGGTGGCCATCTTTGTACTTATAGGAAAGGATATTGTATTAATTTTTGAAAAATTGAGGATTTTTAGCTGAGGACTAGATGTAGTAATATAGTCATCAATTGAATTGTTGATCCAAGACGAAATTGTTGGTTATGTCTGTGCATTTGTAGACAACCCAACAGTGCACATCCTTTTTCTTGTTTTGCTTTTTTTCACGTGCTACAATGCCTTGGACAAAGTATCATCATAACTTGGAATGTTAAGAGGCATTCAAAAAAAATCATAGAAGAATGAGTTTGAAAAATAACCGGCTAGTTCAGTTGAATAATAGTTGGGACATAATTAGTTGAGTGCAAGCTTTGACGCTGATTCAACCCATTCGACATTAGTTGAGTGCGAAGTTTGTGAGGCTGATTCAGCCCTCAAACCGGATGCTTGTAGACCACCTTCCAGAGATCTAACACGACGCCATCGTAAAAATTCGTTGCAGTCAGTTTATCACGATGAAGCTGTAGGTCAACAAGCTCAAAACAGGAGTCAGTGAAAAAAGCAAGCCTGAAACTTTTTATTGGGCTCCAACTATTCAACTGATGCACGTTTGCAAAACAAGAGTTAAAAAAAAAAAGGATGAAAATATAAGCCATCAGATATATGAGGATTGTGCAGGAACAGTTGGGATTGTCATTTGTATCACGCACATCTCTCATCCAATGAGACATTGTGAAGCGATGTAACCAGTGATGTTTTGAAACATCTTTATTTAATTGTAATGAGGATATCTACAAACATTTGTGTACAAATGTGTGATAATTCGCAGGTTTTTCATCTCTGCACTTAATGTGGTGATCAAAATGTATTTGCAATTCCCAGTGAAATCATGGTCTTTGAGTGCTTAAAAAAGAAATTCATACGGATGTATAACTGTGTTAGACGTCTTCATTTATATTCCGATGGAAGGTTTGTAACAATAATTAAGTCACACTCAAGGAACATATGAACCTGTCCATCAAAGAAAATATCGCCGCTCGTGATGCAACGCACACTTAATCAACATTTTCCCTTGCAGACCAACTAAATAGTTGCGGAGAAAACACATTTAATTGATGACTTTACTATGTTTAGCTTAGGACTTTTCAAAAGCGTAGACCGGACTCTTTAGCCATCTTCGTGTTTATAGGAATGATTAACGGAGGAATTTAAAAAGCGAAGACTGGACTCCTTAGCCATCTTCGTGTTTATAGGAATGATTAATGCAGGAATTTTAACAAGCGAAGACTGGACTCTTTAGCCATCTTCGTGTTTATAGGAATGATTAACGGAGGAATTTTAAAAGCGAAGACTGGACTCCTTAGCCATCTTCGTGTTCATAGGAATGATTAATGCAGGAATTTTAAAAAGCGAAGACTGGACTCTTTAGCCATCTTCATGTTAAAAGGATGTAGTTGAGGACATTTTCAAAGAAGATCGGTCTCGGTGGCCATCTTTGTACTTATAGGAAAGGATATTGTATTAATTTTTGAAAAATTGAGGATTTTTAGCTGAGGACTAGATGTAGTAATATAGTCATCAATTGAATTGTTGATCCAAGACGAAATTGTTGGTTATGTCTGTGCATTTGTAGACAACCCAACAGTGCACATCCTTTTTCTTGTTTTGCTTTTTTTCACGTGCTACAATGCCTTGGACAAAGCATCATCATAACTTGGAATGTTAAGAGGCATTCAAAAAAAATCATAGAAGAATGAGTTTGAAAAATAACCGGCTAGTTCAGTTGAATAATAGTTGGGACATAATTAGTTGAGTGCAAGCTTTGACGCTGATTCAACCCATTCAACATTAGTTGAGTGCGAAGTTTGTGAGGCTGATTCAGCCCTCAAACCGGATGCTTGTAGACCACCTTCCAGAGATCTAACACGACGCCATCGTAAAAATTCGTTGCAGTCAGTTTATCACGATGAAGCTGTAGGTCAACAAGCTCAAAACAGGAGTCAGTGAAAAAAGCAAGCCTGAAACTTTTTATTGGGCTCCAACTATTCAACTGATGCACGTTTGCAAAACAAGAGTTAAAAAAAAAAAGGATGAAAATATAAGCCATCAGATATATGAGGATTGTGCAGGAACAGTTGGGATTGTCATTTGTATCACGCACATCTCTCATCCAATGAGACATTGTGAAGCGATGTAACCAGTGATGTTTTGAAACATCTTTATTTAATTGTAATGAGGATATCTACAAACATTTGTGTACAAATGTGTGATAATTCGCAGGTTTTTCATCTCTGCACTTAATGTGGTGATCAAAATGTATTTGCAATTCCCAATGAAATCATGGTCTTTGAGTGCTTAAAAAAGAAATTCATACGGATGTATAACTGTGTTAGACGTCTTCATTTATATTCCGATGGAAGGTTTGTAACAATAATTAAGTCACACTCAAGGAACATATGAACCTGTCCATCAAAGAAAATATCGCCGCTCGTGATGCAACGCACACTTAATCAACATTTGCCCTTGCAGACCAACTAAATAGTTGCGGAGAAAACACATTTAATTGATGACTTTACTATGTTTAGCTTAGGACTTTTCAAAAGCGTAGACCGGACTCTTTAGCCATCTTCGTGTTTATAGGAATGATTAACGGAGGAATTTAAAAAGCGAAGACTGGACTCCTTAGCCATCTTCGTGTTTATAGGAATGATTAATGCAGGAATTTTAAAAAACGAAGACTGGACTCTTTAGCCATCTTCGTGTTTATAGGAATGATTAACGGAGGAATTTTAAAAGCGAAGACTGGACTCCTTAGCCATCTTCGTGTTCATAGGAATGATTAATGCAGGAATTTTAAAAAGCGAAGACTGGACTCTTTAGCCATCTTCATGTTAAAAGGATGTAGTTGAGGACATTTTCAAAGAAGATCGGTCTCGGTGGCCATCTTTGTACTTATAGGAAAGGATATTGTATTAATTTTTGAAAAATTGAGGATTTTTAGCTGAGGACTAGATGTAGTAATATAGTCATCAATTGAATTGTTGATCCAAGACGAAATTGTTGGTTATGTCTGTGCATTTGTAGACAACCCAACAGTGCACATCCTTTTTCTTGTTTTGCTTTTTTTCACGTGCTACAATGCCTTGGACAAAGCATCATCATAACTTGGAATGTTAAGAGGCATTCAAAAAAAATCATAGAAGAATGAGTTTGAAAAATAACCGGCTAGTTCAGTTGAATAATAGTTGGGACATAATTAGTTGAGTGCAAGCTTTGACGCTGATTCAACCCATTCGACATTAGTTGAGTGCGAAGTTTGTGAGGCTGATTCAGCCCTCAAACCGGATGCTTGTAGACCACCTTCCAGAGATCTAACACGACGCCATCGTAAAAATTCGTTGCAGTCAGTTTATCACGATGAAGCTGTAGGTCAACAAGCTCAAAACAGGAGTCAGTGAAAAAAGCAAGCCTGAAACTTTTTATTGGGCTCCAACTATTCAACTGATGCACGTTTGCAAAACAAGAGTTAAAAAAAAAAAGGATGAAAATATAAGCCATCAGATATATGAGGATTGTGCAGGAACAGTTGGGATTGTCATTTGTATCACGCACATCTCTCATCCAATGAGACATTGTGAAGCGATGTAACCAGTGATGTTTTGAAACATCTTTATTTAATTGTAATGAGGATATCTACAAACATTTGTGTACAAATGTGTGATAATTCGCAGGTTTTTCATCTCTGCACTTAATGTGGTGATCAAAATGTATTTGCAATTCCCAGTGAAATCATGGTCTTTGAGTGCTTAAAAAAGAAATTCATACGGATGTATAACTGTGTTAGACGTCTTCATTTATATTCCGATGGAAGGTTTGTAACAATAATTAAGTCACACTCAAGGAACATATGAACCTGTCCATCAAAGAAAATATCGCCGCTCGTGATGCAACGCACACTTAATCAACATTTTCCCTTGCAGACCAACTAAATAGTTGCGGAGAAAACACATTTAATTGATGACTTTACTATGTTTAGCTTAGGACTTTTCAAAAGCGTAGACCGGACTCTTTAGCCATCTTCGTGTTTATAGGAATGATTAACGGAGGAATTTAAAAAGCGAAGACTGGACTCCTTAGCCATCTTCGTGTTTATAGGAATGATTAATGCAGGAATTTTAACAAGCGAAGACTGGACTCTTTAGCCATCTTCGTGTTTATAGGAATGATTAACGGAGGAATTTTAAAAGCGAAGACTGGACTCCTTAGCCATCTTCGTGTTCATAGGAATGATTAATGCAGGAATTTTAAAAAGCGAAGACTGGACTCTTTAGCCATCTTCATGTTAAAAGGATGTAGTTGAGGACATTTTCAAAGAAGATCGGTCTCGGTGGCCATCTTTGTACTTATAGGAAAGGATATTGTATTAATTTTTGAAAAATTGAGGATTTTTAGCTGAGGACTAGATGTAGTAATATAGTCATCAATTGAATTGTTGATCCAAGACGAAATTGTTGGTTATGTCTGTGCATTTGTAGACAACCCAACAGTGCACATCCTTTTTCTTGTTTTGCTTTTTTTCACGTGCTACAATGCCTTGGACAAAGCATCATCATAACTTGGAATGTTAAGAGGCATTCAAAAAAAATCATAGAAGAATGAGTTTGAAAAATAACCGGCTAGTTCAGTTGAATAATAGTTGGGACATAATTAGTTGAGTGCAAGCTTTGACGCTGATTCAACCCATTCAACATTAGTTGAGTGCGAAGTTTGTGAGGCTGATTCAGCCCTCAAACCGGATGCTTGTAGACCACCTTCCAGAGATCTAACACGACGCCATCGTAAAAATTCGTTGCAGTCAGTTTATCACGATGAAGCTGTAGGTCAACAAGCTCAAAACAGGAGTCAGTGAAAAAAGCAAGCCTGAAACTTTTTATTGGGCTCCAACTATTCAACTGATGCACGTTTGCAAAACAAGAGTTAAAAAAAAAAAGGATGAAAATATAAGCCATCAGATATATGAGGATTGTGCAGGAACAGTTGGGATTGTCATTTGTATCACGCACATCTCTCATCCAATGAGACATTGTGAAGCGATGTAACCAGTGATGTTTTGAAACATCTTTATTTAATTGTAATGAGGATATCTACAAACATTTGTGTACAAATGTGTGATAATTCGCAGGTTTTTCATCTCTGCACTTAATGTGGTGATCAAAATGTATTTGCAATTCCCAGTGAAATCATGGTCTTTGAGTGCTTAAAAAAGAAATTCATACGGATGTATAACTGTGTTAGACGTCTTCATTTATATTCCGATGGAAGGTTTGTAACAATAATTAAGTCACACTCAAGGAACATATGAACCTGTCCATCAAAGAAAATATCGCCGCTTGTGATGCAACGCACACTTAATCAACATTTGCCCTTGCAGACCAACTAAATAGTTGCGGAGAAAACACATTTAATTGATGACTTTACTATGTTTAGCTTAGGACTTTTCAAAAGCGTAGACCGGACTCTTTAGCCATCTTCGTGTTTATAGGAATGATTAACGGAGGAATTTAAAAAGCGAAGACTGGACTCCTTAGCCATCTTCGTGTTTATAGGAATGATTAATGCAGGAATTTTAAAAAGCGAAGACTGGACTCTTTAGCCATCTTCGTGTTTATAGGAATGATTAACGGAGGAATTTTAAAAGCGAAGACTGGACTCCTTAGCCATCTTCGTGTTCATAGGAATGATTAATGCAGGAATTTTAAAAAGCGAAGACTGGACTCTTTAGCCATCTTCATGTTAAAAGGATGTAGTTGAGGACATTTTCAAAGAAGATCGGTCTCGGTGGCCATCTTTGTACTTATAGGAAAGGATATTGTATTAATTTTTGAAAAATTGAGGATTTTTAGCTGAGGACTAGATGTAGTAATATAGTCATCAATTGAATTGTTGATCCAAGACGAAATTGTTGGTTATGTCTGTGCATTTGTAGACAACCCAACAGTGCACATCCTTTTTCTTGTTTTGCTTTTTTTCACGTGCTACAATGCCTTGGACAAAGCATCATCATAACTTGGAATGTTAAGAGGCATTCAAAAAAAATCATAGAAGAATGAGTTTGAAAAATAACCGGCTAGTTCAGTTGAATAATAGTTGGGACATAATTAGTTGAGTGCAAGCTTTGACGCTGATTCAACCCATTCAACATTAGTTGAGTGCGAAGTTTGTGAGGCTGATTCAGCCCTCAAACCGGATGCTTGTAGACCACCTTCCAGAGATCTAACACGACGCCATCGTAAAAATTCGTTGCAGTCAGTTTATCACGATGAAGCTGTAGGTCAACAAGCTCAAAACAGGAGTCAGTGAAAAAAGCAAGCCTGAAACTTTTTATTGGGCTCCAACTATTCAACTGATGCACGTTTGCAAAACAAGAGTTAAAAAAAAAAAGGATGAAAATATAAGCCATCAGATATATGAGGATTGTGCAGGAACAGTTGGGATTGTCATTTGTATCACGCACATCTCTCATCCAATGAGACATTGTGAAGCGATGTAACCAGTGATGTTTTGAAACATCTTTATTTAATTGTAATGAGGATATCTACAAACATTTGTGTACAAATGTGTGATAATTCGCAGGTTTTTCATCTCTGCACTTAATGTGGTGATCAAAATGTATTTGCAATTCCCAGTGAAATCATGGTCTTTGAGTGCTTAAAAAAGAAATTCATACGGATGTATAACTGTGTTAGACGTCTTCATTTATATTCCGATGGAAGGTTTGTAACAATAATTAAGTCACACTCAAGGAACATATGAACCTGTCCATCAAAGAAAATATCGCCGCTTGTGATGCAACGCACACTTAATCAACATTTGCCCTTGCAGACCAACTAAATAGTTGCGGAGAAAACACATTTAATTGATGACTTTACTATGTTTAGCTTAGGACTTTTCAAAAGCGTAGACCGGACTCTTTAGCCATCTTCGTGTTTATAGGAATGATTAACGGAGGAATTTAAAAAGCGAAGACTGGACTCCTTAGCCATCTTCGTGTTTATAGGAATGATTAATGCAGGAATTTTAAAAAGCGAAGACTGGACTCTTTAGCCATCTTCGTGTTTATAGGAATGATTAACGGAGGAATTTTAAAAGCGAAGACTGGACTCCTTAGCCATCTTCGTGTTCATAGGAATGATTAATGCAGGAATTTTAAAAAGCGAAGACTGGACTCTTTAGCCATCTTCATGTTAAAAGGATGTAGTTGAGGACATTTTCAAAGAAGATCGGTCTCGGTGGCCATCTTTGTACTTATAGGAAAGGATATTGTATTAATTTTTGAAAAATTGAGGATTTTTAGCTGAGGACTAGATGTAGTAATATAGTCATCAATTGAATTGTTGATCCAAGACGAAATTGTTGGTTATGTCTGTGCATTTGTAGACAACCCAACAGTGCACATCCTTTTTCTTGTTTTGCTTTTTTTCACGTGCTACAATGCCTTGGACAAAGCATCATCATAACTTGGAATGTTAAGAGGCATTCAAAAAAAATCATAGAAGAATGAGTTTGAAAAATAACCGGCTAGTTCAGTTGAATAATAGTTGGGACATAATTAGTTGAGTGCAAGCTTTGACGCTGATTCAACCCATTCGACATTAGTTGAGTGCGAAGTTTGTGAGGCTGATTCAGCCCTCAAACCGGATGCTTGTAGACCACCTTCCAGAGATCTAACACGACGCCATCGTAAAAATTCGTTGCAGTCAGTTTATCACGATGAAGCTGTAGGTCAACAAGCTCAAAACAGGAGTCAGTGAAAAAAGCAAGCCTGAAACTTTTTATTGGGCTCCAACTATTCAACTGATGCACGTTTGCAAAACAAGAGTTAAAAAAAAAAAGGATGAAAATATAAGCCATCAGATATATGAGGATTGTGCAGGAACAGTTGGGATTGTCATTTGTATCACGCACATCTCTCATCCAATGAGACATTGTGAAGCGATGTAACCAGTGATGTTTTGAAACATCTTTATTTAATTGTAATGAGGATATCTACAAACATTTGTGTACAAATGTGTGATAATTCGCAGGTTTTTCATCTCTGCACTTAATGTGGTGATCAAATTGTATTTGCAATTCCCAGTGAAATCATGGTCTTTGAGTGCTTAAAAAAGAAATTCATACGGATGTATAACTGTGTTAGACGTCTTCATTTATATTCCGATGGAAGGTTTGTAACAATAATTAAGTCACACTCAAGGAACATATGAACCTGTCCATCAAAGAAAATATCGCCGCTCGTGATGCAACGCACACTTAATCAACATTTGCCCTTGCAGACCAACTAAATAGTTGCGGAGAAAACACATTTAATTGATGACTTTACTATGTTTAGCTTAGGACTTTTCAAAAGCGTAGACCGGACTCTTTAGCCATCTTCGTGTTTATAGGAATGATTAACGGAGGAATTTAAAAAGCGAAGACTGGACTCCTTAGCCATCTTCGTGTTTATAGGAATGATTAACGGAGGAATTTTAAAAGCGAAGACTGGACTCCTTAGCCATCTTCGTGTTCATAGGAATGATTAATGCAGGAATTTTAAAAAGCGAAGACTGGACTCTTTAGCCATCTTCATGTTAAAAGGATGTAGTTGAGGACATTTTCAAAGAAGATCGGTCTCGGTGGCCATCTTTGTACTTATAGGAAAGGATATTGTATTAATTTTTGAAAAATTGAGGATTTTTAGCTGAGGACTAGATGTAGTAATATAGTCATCAATTGAATTGTTGATCCAAGACGAAATTGTTGGTTATGTCTGTGCATTTGTAGACAACCCAACAGTGCACATCCTTTTTCTTGTTTTGCTTTTTTTCACGTGCTACAATGCCTTGGACAAAGCATCATCATAACTTGGAATGTTAAGAGGCATTCAAAAAAAATCATAGAAGAATGAGTTTGAAAAATAACCGGCTAGTTCAGTTGAATAATAGTTGGGACATAATTAGTTGAGTGCAAGCTTTGACGCTGATTCAACCCATTCAACATTAGTTGAGTGCGAAGTTTGTGAGGCTGATTCAGCCCTCAAACCGGATGCTTGTAGACCACCTTCCAGAGATCTAACACGACGCCATCGTAAAAATTCGTTGCAGTCAGTTTATCACGATGAAGCTGTAGGTCAACAAGCTCAAAACAGGAGTCAGTGAAAAAAGCAAGCCTGAAACTTTTTATTGGGCTCCAACTATTCAACTGATGCACGTTTGCAAAACAAGAGTTAAAAAAAAAAAGGATGAAAATATAAGCCATCAGATATATGAGGATTGTGCAGGAACAGTTGGGATTGTCATTTGTATCACGCACATCTCTCATCCAATGAGACATTGTGAAGCGATGTAACCAGTGATGTTTTGAAACATCTTTATTTAATTGTAATGAGGATATCTACAAACATTTGTGTACAAATGTGTGATAATTCGCAGGTTTTTCATCTCTGCACTTAATGTGGTGATCAAAATGTATTTGCAATTCCCAGTGAAATCATGGTCTTTGAGTGCTTAAAAAAGAAATTCATACGGATGTATAACTGTGTTAGACGTCTTCATTTATATTCCGATGGAAGGTTTGTAACAATAATTAAGTCACACTCAAGGAACATATGAACCTGTCCATCAAAGAAAATATCGCCGCTTGTGATGCAACGCACACTTAATCAACATTTGCCCTTGCAGACCAACTAAATAGTTGCGGAGAAAACACATTTAATTGATGACTTTACTATGTTTAGCTTAGGACTTTTCAAAAGCGAAGACCGGACTCTTTAGCCATCTTCGTGTTTATAGGAATGATTAACGGAGGAATTTAAAAAGCGAAGACTGGACTCCTTAGCCATCTTCGTGTTTATAGGAATGATTAATGCAGGAATTTTAACAAGCGAAGACTGGACTCTTTAGCCATCTTCGTGTTTATAGGAATGATTAACGGAGGAATTTTAAAAGCGAAGACTGGACTCCTTAGCCATCTTCGTGTTCATAGGAATGATTAATGCAGGAATTTTAAAAAGCGAAGACTGGACTCTTTAGCCATCTTCATGTTAAAAGGATGTAGTTGAGGACATTTTCAAAGAAGATCGGTCTCGGTGGCCATCTTTGTACTTATAGGAAAGGATATTGTATTAATTTTTGAAAAATTGAGGATTTTTAGCTGAGGACTAGATGTAGTAATATAGTCATCAATTGAATTGTTGATCCAAGACGAAATTGTTGGTTATGTCTGTGCATTTGTAGACAACCCAACAGTGCACATCCTTTTTCTTGTTTTGCTTTTTTTCACGTGCTACAATGCCTTGGACAAAGCATCATCATAACTTGGAATGTTAAGAGGCATTCAAAAAAAATCATAGAAGAATGAGTTTGAAAAATAACCGGCTAGTTCAGTTGAATAATAGTTGGGACATAATTAGTTGAGTGCAAGCTTTGACGCTGATTCAACCCATTCAACATTAGTTGAGTGCGAAGTTTGTGAGGCTGATTCAGCCCTCAAACCGGATGCTTGTAGACCACCTTCCAGAGATCTAACACGACGCCATCGTAAAAATTCGTTGCAGTCAGTTTATCACGATGAAGCTGTAGGTCAACAAGCTCAAAACAGGAGTCAGTGAAAAAAGCAAGCATGAAACTTTTTATTGGGCTCCAACTATTCAACTGATGCACGTTTGCAAAACAAGAGTTAAAAAAAAAAGGATGAAAATATAAGCCATCAGATATATGAGGATTGTGCAGGAACAGTTGGGATTGTCATTTGTATCACGCACATCTCTCATCCAATGAGACATTGTGAAGCGATGTAACCAGTGATGTTTTGAAACATCTTTATTTAATTGTAATGAGGATATCTACAAACATTTGTGTACAAATGTGTGATAATTCGCAGGTTTTTCATCTCTGCACTTAATGTGGTGATCAAAATGTATTTGCAATTCCCAGTGAAATCATGGTCTTTGAGTGCTTAAAAAAGAAATTCATACGGATGTATAACTGTGTTAGACGTCTTCATTTATATTCCGATGGAAGGTTTGTAACAATAATTAAGTCACACTCAAGGAACATATGAACCTGTCCATCAAAGAAAATATCGCCGCTCGTGATGCAACGCACACTTAATCAACATTTTCCCTTGCAGACCAACTAAATAGTTGCGGAGAAAACACATTTAATTGATGACTTTACTATGTTTAGCTTAGGACTTTTCAAAAGCGTAGACCGGACTCTTTAGCCATCTTCGTGTTTATAGGAATGATTAACGGAGGAATTTCAAAAGCGAAGACTGGACTCCTTAGCCATCTTCGTGTTCATAGGAATGATTAACGGAGGAATTTTAAAAGCGAAGACTCGACTCCTTAGCCATCTTCGTGTTCATAGGAATGATTAATGCAGGAATTTTAAAAAGCGAAGACTGGACTCTTTAGCCATCTTCGTGTTTATAGGAATGATTAACGGAGGAATTTTAAAAGCGAAGACTGGACTCCTTAGCCATCTTCGTGTTCATAGGAATGATTAATGCAGGAATTTTAAAAAGCGAAGACTGGACTCTTTAGCCATCTTCATGTTAAAAGGATGTAGTTGAGGACATTTTCAAAGAAGATCGGTCTCGGTGGCCATCTTTGTACTTATAGGAAAGGATATTGTATTAATTTTTGAAAAATTGAGGATTTTTAGCTGAGGACTAGATGTAGTAATATAGTCATCAATTGAATTGTTGATCCAAGACGAAATTGTTGGTTATGTCTGTGCATTTGTAGACAACCCAACAGTGCACATCCTTTTTCTTGTTTTGCTTTTTTTCACGTGCTACAATGCCTTGGACAAAGCATCATCATAACTTGGAATGTTAAGAGGCATTCAAAAAAAATCATAGAAGAATGAGTTTGAAAAATAACCGGCTAGTTCAGTTGAATAATAGTTGGGACATAATTAGTTGAGTGCAAGCTTTGACGCTGATTCAACCCATTCAACATTAGTTGAGTGCGAAGTTTGTGAGGCTGATTCAGCCCTCAAACCGGATGCTTGTAGACCACCTTCCAGAGATCTAACACGACGCCATCGTAAAAATTCGTTGCAGTCAGTTTATCACGATGAAGCTGTAGGTCAACAAGCTCAAAACAGGAGTCAGTGAAAAAAGCAAGCCTGAAACTTTTTATTGGGCTCCAACTATTCAACTGATGCACGTTTGCAAAACAAGAGTTAAAAAAAAAAGGATGAAAATATAAGCCATCAGATATATGAGGATTGTGCAGGAACAGTTGGGATTGTCATTTGTATCACGCACATCTCTCATCCAATGAGACATTGTGAAGCGATGTAACCAGTGATGTTTTGAAACATCTTTATTTAATTGTAATGAGGATATCTACAAACATTTGTGTACAAATGTGTGATAATTCGCAGGTTTTTCATCTCTGCACTTAATGTGGTGATCAAAATGTATTTGCAATTCCCAGTGAAATCATGGTCTTTGAGTGCTTAAAAAAGAAATTCATACGGATGTATAACTGTGTTAGACGTCTTCATTTATATTCCGATGGAAGGTTTGTAACAATAATTAAGTCACACTCAAGGAACATATGAACCTGTCCATCAAAGAAAATATCGCCGCTCGTGATGCAACGCACACTTAATCAACATTTGCCCTTGCAGACCAACTAAATAGTTGCGGAGAAAACACATTTAATTGATGACTTTACTATGTTTAGCTTAGGACTTTTCAAAAGCGTAGACCGGACACTTTAGCCATCTTCGTGTTTATAGGAATGATTAACGGAGGAATTTAAAAAGCGAAGACTGGACTCCTTAGCCATCTTCGTGTTTATAGGAATGATTAATGCAGGAATTTTAAAAAGCGAAGACTGGACTCTTTAGCCATCTTCGTGTTTATAGGAATGATTAACGGAGGAATTTTAAAAGCGAAGACTGGACTCCTTAGCCATCTTCGTGTTCATAGGAATGATTAATGCAGGAATTTTAAAAAGCGAAAACTGGACTCTTTAGCCATCTTCATGTTAAAAGGATGTAGTTGAGGACATTTTCAAAGAAGATCGGTCTCGGTGGCCATCTTTGTACTTATAGGAAAGGATATTGTATTAATTTTTGAAAAATTGAGGATTTTTAGCTGAGGACTAGATGTAGTAATATAGTCATCAATTGAATTGTTGATCCAAGACGAAATTGTTGGTTATGTCTGTGCATTTGTAGACAACCCAACAGTGCACATCCTTTTTCTTGTTTTGCTTTTTTTCACGTGCTACAAAGCCTTGGACAAAGCATCATCATAACTTGGAATGTTAAGAGGCATTCAAAAAAAATCATAGAAGAATGAGTTTGAAAAATAACCGGCTAGTTCAGTTGAATAATAGTTGGGACATAATTAGTTGAGTGCAAGCTTTGACGCTGATTCAACCCATTCGACATTAGTTGAGTGCGAAGTTTGTGAGGCTGATTCAGCCCTCAAACCGGATGCTTGTAGACCACCTTCCAGAGATCTAACACGACGCCATCGTAAAAATTCGTTGCAGTCAGTTTATCACGATGAAGCTGTAGGTCAACAAGCTCAAAACAGGAGTCAGTGAAAAAAGCAAGCCTGAAACTTTTTATTGGGCTCCAACTATTCAACTGATGCACGTTTGCAAAACAAGAGTTAAAAAAAAAAAGGATGAAAATATAAGCCATCAGATATATGAGGATTGTGCAGGAACAGTTGGGATTGTCATTTGTATCACGCACATCTCTCATCCAATGAGACATTGTGAAGCGATGTAACCAGTGATGTTTTGAAACATCTTTATTTAATTGTAATGAGGATATCTACAAACATTTGTGTACAAATGTGTGATAATTCGCAGGTTTTTCATCTCTGCACTTAATGTGGTGATCAAAATGTATTTGCAATTCCCAGTGAAATCATGGTCTTTGAGTGCTTAAAAAAGAAATTCATACGGATGTATAACTGTGTTAGACGTCTTCATTTATATTCCGATGGAAGGTTTGTAACAATAATTAAGTCACACTCAAGGAACATATGAACCTGTCCATCAAAGAAAATATCGCCGCTCGTGATGCAACGCACACTTAATCAACATTTGCCCTTGCAGACCAACTAAATAGTTGCGGAGAAAACACATTTAATTGATGACTTTACTATGTTTAGCTTAGGACTTTTCAAAAGCGTAGACCGGACTCTTTAGCCATCTTCGTGTTTATAGGAATGATTAACGGAGGAATTTAAAAAGCGAAGACTGGACTCCTTAGCCATCTTCGTGTTTATAGGAATGATTAATGCAGGAATTTTAAAAAGCGAAGACTGGACTCTTTAGCCATCTTCGTGTTTATAGGAATGATTAACGGAGGAATTTTAAAAGCGAAGACTGGACTCCTTAGCCATCTTCGTGTTCATAGGAATGATTAATGCAGGAATTTTAAAAAGCGAAGACTGGACTCTTTAGCCATCTTCATGTTAAAAGGATGTAGTTGAGGACATTTTCAAAGAAGATCGGTCTCGGTGGCCATCTTTGTACTTATAGGAAAGGATATTGTATTAATTTTTGAAAAATTGAGGATTTTTAGCTGAGGACTAGATGTAGTAATATAGTCATCAATTGAATTGTTGATCCAAGACGAAATTGTTGGTTATGTCTGTGCATTTGTAGACAACCCAACAGTGCACATCCTTTTTCTTGTTTTGCTTTTTTTCACGTGCTACAATGCCTTGGACAAAGCATCATCATAACTTGGAATGTTAAGAGGCATTCAAAAAAAATCATAGAAGAATGAGTTTGAAAAATAACCGGCTAGTTCAGTTGAATAATAGTTGGGACATAATTAGTTGAGTGCAAGCTTTGACGCTGATTCAACCCATTCGACATTAGTTGAGTGCGAAGTTTGTGAGGCTGATTCAGCCCTCAAACCGGATGCTTGTAGACCACCTTCCAGAGATCTAACACGACGCCATCGTAAAAATTCGTTGCAGTCAGTTTATCACGATGAAGCTGTAGGTCAACAAGCTCAAAACAGGAGTCAGTGAAAAAAGCAAGCCTGAAACTTTTTATTGGGCTCCAACTATTCAACTGATGCACGTTTGCAAAACAAGAGTTAAAAAAAAAAAGGATGAAAATATAAGCCATCAGATATATGAGGATTGTGCAGGAACAGTTGGGATTGTCATTTGTATCACGCACATCTCTCATCCAATGAGACATTGTGAAGCGATGTAACCAGTGATGTTTTGAAACATCTTTATTTAATTGTAATGAGGATATCTACAAACATTTGTGTACAAATGTGTGATAATTCGCAGGTTTTTCATCTCTGCACTTAATGTGGTGATCAAAATGTATTTGCAATTCCCAGTGAAATCATGGTCTTTGAGTGCTTAAAAAAGAAATTCATACGGATGTATAACTGTGTTAGACGTCTTCATTTATATTCCGATGGAAGGTTTGTAACAATAATTAAGTCACACTCAAGGAACATATGAACCTGTCCATCAAAGAAAATATCGCCGCTCGTGATGAAACGCACACTTAATCAACATTTTCCCTTGCAGACCAACTAAATAGTTGCGGAGAAAACACATTTAATTGATGACTTTACTATGTTTAGCTTAGGACTTTTCAAAAGCGTAGACCGGACTCTTTAGCCATCTTCGTGTTTATAGGAATGATTAACGGAGGAATTTAAAAAGCGAAGACTGGACTCCTTAGCCATCTTCGTGTTTATAGGAATGATTAATGCAGGAATTTTAAAAAGCGAAGACTGGACTCTTTAGCCATCTTCGTGTTTATAGGAATGATTAACGGAGGAATTTTAAAAGCGAAGACTGGACTCCTTAGCCATCTTCGTGTTCATAGGAATGATTAATGCAGGAATTTTAAAAAGCGAAGACTGGACTCTTTAGCCATCTTCATGTTAAAAGGATGTAGTTGAGGACATTTTCAAAGAAGATCGGTCTCGGTGGCCATCTTTGTACTTATAGGAAAGGATATTATATTAATTTTTGAAAAATTGAGGATTTTTAGCTGAGGACTAGATGTAGTAATATAGTCATCAATTGAATTGTTGATCCAAGACGAAATTGTTGGTTATGTCTGTGCATTTGTAGACAACCCAACAGTGCACATCCTTTTTCTTGTTTTGCTTTTTTTCACGTGCTACAATGCCTTGGACAAAGCATCATCATAACTTGGAATGTTAAGAGGCATTCAAAAAAAATCATAGAAGAATGAGTTTGAAAAATAACCGGCTAGTTCAGTTGAATAATAGTTGGGACATAATTAGTTGAGTGCAAGCTTTGACGCTGATTCAACCCATTCAACATTAGTTGAGTGCGAAGTTTGTGAGGCTGATTCAGCCCTCAAACCGGATGCTTGTAGACCACCTTCCAGAGATCTAACACGACGCCATCGTAAAAATTCGTTGCAGTCAGTTTATCACGATGAAGCTGTAGGTCAACAAGCTCAAAACAGGAGTCAGTGAAAAAAGCAAGCCTGAAACTTTTTATTGGGCTCCAACTATTCAACTGATGCACGTTTGCAAAACAAGAGTTAAAAAAAAAAAGGATGAAAATATAAGCCATCAGATATATGAGGATTGTGCAGGAACAGTTGGGATTGTCATTTGTATCACGCACATCTCTCATCCAATGAGACATTGTGAAGCGATGTAACCAGTGATGTTTTGAAACATCTTTATTTAATTGTAATGAGGATATCTACAAACATTTGTGTACAAATGTGTGATAATTCGCAGGTTTTTCATCTCTGCACTTAATGTGGTGATCAAAATGTATTTGCAATTCCCAGTGAAATCATGGTCTTTGAGTGCTTAAAAAAGAAATTCATACGGATGTATAACTGTGTTAGACGTCTTCATTTATATTCCGATGGAAGGTTTGTAACAATAATTAAGTCACACTCAAGGAACATATGAACCTGTCCATCAAAGAAAATATCGCCGCTCGTGATGCAACGCACACTTAATCAACATTTGCCCTTGCAGACCAACTAAATAGTTGCGGAGAAAACACATTTAATTGATGACTTTACTATGTTTAGCTTAGGACTTTTCAAAAGCGTAGACCGGACTCTTTAGCCATCTTCGTGTTTATAGGAATGATTAACGGAGGAATTTAAAAAGCGAAGACTGGACTCCTTAGCCATCTTCGTGTTTATAGGAATGATTAATGCAGGAATTTTAAAAAGCGAAGACTGGACTCTTTAGCCATCTTCGTGTTTATAGGAATGATTAACGGAGGAATTTTAAAAGCGAAGACTGGACTCCTTAGCCATCTTCGTGTTCATAGGAATGATTAATGCAGGAATTTTAAAAAGCGAAGACTGGACTCTTTAGCCATCTTCATGTTAAAAGGATGTAGTTGAGGACATTTTCAAAGAAGATCGGTCTCGGTGGCCATCTTTGTACTTATAGGAAAGGATATTGTATTAATTTTTGAAAAATTGAGGATTTTTAGCTGAGGACTAGATGTAGTAATATAGTCATCAATTGAATTGTTGATCCAAGACGAAATTGTTGGTTATGTCTGTGCATTTGTAGACAACCCAACAGTGCACATCCTTTTTCTTGTTTTGCTTTTTTTCACGTGCTACAATGCCTTGGACAAAGCATCATCATAACTTGGAATGTTAAGAGGCATTCAAAAAAAATCATAGAAGAATGAGTTTGAAAAATAACCGGCTAGTTCAGTTGAATAATAGTTGGGACATAATTAGTTGAGTGCAAGCTTTGACGCTGATTCAACCCATTCGACATTAGTTGAGTGCGAAGTTTGTGAGGCTGATTCAGCCCTCAAACCGGATGCTTGTAGACCACCTTCCAGAGATCTAACACGACGCCATCGTAAAAATTCGTTGCAGTCAGTTTATCACGATGAAGCTGTAGGTCAACAAGCTCAAAACAGGAGTCAGTGAAAAAAGCAAGCCTGAAACTTTTTATTGGGCTCCAACTATTCAACTGATGCACGTTTGCAAAACAAGAGTTAAAAAAAAAAAGGATGAAAATATAAGCCATCAGATATATGAGGATTGTGCAGGAACAGTTGGGATTGTCATTTGTATCACGCACATCTCTCATCCAATGAGACATTGTGAAGCGATGTAACCAGTGATGTTTTGAAACATCTTTATTTAATTGTAATGAGGATATCTACAAACATTTGTGTACAAATGTGTGATAATTCGCAGGTTTTTCATCTCTGCACTTAATGTGGTGATCAAAATGTATTTGCAATTCCCAGTGAAATCATGGTCTTTGAGTGCTTAAAAAAGAAATTCATACGGATGTATAACTGTGTTAGACGTCTTCATTTATATTCCGATGGAAGGTTTGTAACAATAATTAAGTCACACTCAAGGAACATATGAATCTGTCCATCAAAGAAAATATCGCCGCTCGTGATGCAACGCACACTTAATCAACATTTGCCCTTGCAGACCAACTAAATAGTTGCGGAGAAAACACATTTAATTGATGACTTTACTATGTTTAGCTTAGGACTTTTCAAAAGCGTAGACCGGACTCTTTAGCCATCTTCGTGTTTATAGGAATGATTAACGGAGGAATTTAAAAAGCGAAGACTGGACTCTTTAGCCATCTTCGTGTTTATAGGAATGATTAACGGAGGAATTTTAAAAGCGAAGACTGGACTCCTTAGCCATCTTCGTGTTCATAGGAATGATTAATGCAGGAATTTTAAAAAGCGAAGACTGGACTCTTTAGCCATCTTCGTGTTTATAGGAATGATTAACGGAGGAATTTTAAAAGCGAAGACTGGACTCCTTAGCCATCTTCGTGTTCATAGGAATGATTAATGCAGGAATTTTAAAAAGCGAAGACTGGACTCTTTAGCCATCTTCATGTTAAAAGGATGTAGTTGAGGACATTTTCAAAGAAGATCGGTCTCGGTGGCCATCTTTGTACTTATAGGAAAGGATATTGTATTAATTTTTGAAAAATTGAGGATTTTTAGCTGAGGACTAGATGTAGTAATATAGTCATCAATTGAATTGTTGATCCAAGACGAAATTGTTGGTTATGTCTGTGCATTTGTAGACAACCCAACAGTGCACATCCTTTTTCTTGTTTTGCTTTTTTTCACGTGCTACAATGCCTTGGACAAAGCATCATCATAACTTGGAATGTTAAGAGGCATTCAAAAAAAATCATAGAAGAATGAGTTTGAAAAATAACCGGCTAGTTCAGTTGAATAATAGTTGGGACATAATTAGTTGAGTGCAAGCTTTGACGCTGATTCAACCCATTCGACATTAGTTGAGTGCGAAGTTTGTGAGGCTGATTCAGCCCTCAAACCGGATGCTTGTAGACCACCTTCCAGAGATCTAACACGACGCCATCGTAAAAATTCGTTGCAGTCAGTTTATCACGATGAAGCTGTAGGTCAACAAGCTCAAAACAGGAGTCAGTGAAAAAAGCAAGCCTGAAACTTTTTATTGGGCTCCAACTATTCAACTGATGCACGTTTGCAAAACAAGAGTTAAAAAAAAAAAGGATGAAAATATAAGCCATCAGATATATGAGGATTGTGCAGGAACAGTTGGGATTGTCATTTGTATCACGCACATCTCTCATCCAATGAGACATTGTGAAGCGATGTAACCAGTGATGTTTTGAAACATCTTTATTTAATTGTAATGAGGATATCTACAAACATTTGTGTACAAATGTGTGATAATTCGCAGGTTTTTCATCTCTGCACTTAATGTGGTGATCAAAATGTATTTGCAATTCCCAGTGAAATCATGGTCTTTGAGTGCTTAAAAAAGAAATTCATACGGATGTATAACTGTGTTAGACGTCTTCATTTATATTCCGATGGAAGGTTTGTAACAATAATTAAGTCACACTCAAGGAACATATGAATCTGTCCATCAAAGAAAATATCGCCGCTCGTGATGCAACGCACACTTAATCAACATTTGCCCTTGCAGACCAACTAAATAGTTGCGGAGAAAACACATTTAATTGATGACTTTACTATGTTTAGCTTAGGACTTTTCAAAAGCGTAGACCGGACTCTTTAGCCATCTTCGTGTTTATAGGAATGATTAACGGAGGAATTTAAAAAGCGAAGACTGGACTCTTTAGCCATCTTCGTGTTTATAGGAATGATTAACGGAGGAATTTTAAAAGCGAAGACTAGACTCCTTAGCCATCTTCGTGTTCATAGGAATGATTTATGTAGGAACTTTTAAAAGTGAAGACTGGGCTCTTTAGCCATCTTCATGTTAAAAGGATGTAGTTGAGGACATTTTCAAATAAGATCGGTCTCGGTGGCCATCTTTGTACTTATAGGAAAGGATATTGTATTAATTTTTGAAAAATTGAGGATTTTTAGCTGAGGACTAGATGTAGTAATATAGTCATCAATTGAATTGTTGATCCAAGACGAAATTGTTGGTTATGTCTGTGCATTTGTAGACAACCCAACAGTGCACATCCTTTTTCTTGTTTTGCTTTTTTTCACGTGCTACAATGCCTTGGACAAAGTATCATCATAACTTGGAATGTTAAGAGGCATTCAAAAAAAATCATAGAAGAATGAGTTTGAAAAATAACCGGCTAGTTCAGTTGAATAATAGTTGGGACATAATTAGTTGAGTGCAAGCTTTGACGCTGATTCAACCCATTCGACATTAGTTGAGTGCGAAGTTTGTGAGGCTGATTCAGCCCTCAAACCGGATGCTTGTAGACCACCTTCCAGAGATCTAACACGACGCCATCGTAAAAATTCGTTGCAGTCAGTTTATCACGATGAAGCTGTAGGTCAACAAGCTCAAAACAGGAGTCAGTGAAAAAAGCAAGCCTGAAACTTTTTATTGGGCTCCAACTATTCAACTGATGCACGTTTGCAAAACAAGAGTTAAAAAAAAAAAGGATGAAAATACAAGCCATCAGATATATGAGGATTGTGCAGGAACAGTTGGGATTGTCATTTGTATCACGCACATCTCTCATCCAATGAGACATTGTGAAGCGATGTAACCAGTGATGTTTTGAAACATCTTTATTTAATTGTAATGAGGATATCTACAAACATTTGTGTACAAATGTGTGATAATTCGCAGGTTTTTCATCTCTGCACTTAATGTGGTGATCAAAATGTATTTGCAATTCCCAGTGAAATCATGGTCTTTGAGTGCTTAAAAAAGAAATTCATACGGATGTATAACTGTGTTAGATGTCCTCATTTATATTCCGATGGAAGGTTTGTAACAATAATTAAGTCACACTCAAGGAACATATGAACCTGTCCATCAAAGAAAATATCGCCGCTCGTGATGCAACGCACACTTAATCAACATTTGCCCTTGCAGACCAACTAAATAGTTGCGGAGAAAACACATTTAATTGATGACTTTACTATGTTTAGCTTAGGACTTTTCAAAAGCGTAGACCGGACTCTTTAGCCATCTTCGTGTTTATAGGAATGATTAACGGAGGAATTTAAAAAGCGAAGACTGGACTCCTTAGCCATCTTCGTGTTTATAGGAATGATTAATGCAGGAATTTTAAAAAGCGAAGACTGGACTCTTTAGCCATCTTCGTGTTTATAGGAATGATTAACGGAGGAATTTTAAAAGCGAAGACTGGACTCCTTAGCCATCTTCGTGTTCATAGGAATGATTAATGCAGGAATTTTAAAAAGCGAAGACTGGACTCTTTAGCCATCTTCATGTTAAAAGGATGTAGTTGAGGACATTTTCAAAGAAGATCGGTCTCGGTGGCCATCTTTGTACTTATAGGAAAGGATATTGTATTAATTTTTGAAAAATTGAGGATTTTTAGCTGAGGACTAGATGTAGTAATATAGTCATCAATTGAATTGTTCATCTAAGACGAAATTGTTGGTTATGTCTGTGCATTTGTAGACAACCCAACAGTGCACATCCTTTTTCTTGTTTTGCTTTTTTTCACGTGCTACAATGCCTTGGACAAAGCATCATCATAACTTGGAATGTTAAGTGGCATTCAAAAAAAATCATAGAAGAATGAGTTTGTAAAATAACCGGCTAGTTCAGTTGAATAATAGTTGGGACATAATTAGTTGAGTGCAAGCTTTGACGCTGATTAAACCCATTCAACATTAGTTGAGTGCGAAGTTTGTGAGGCTGATTCAGCCCTCAAACCGGATGCTTGTAGACCACCTTCCAGAGATCTAACACGACGCCATCGTAAAAATTCGTTGCAGTCAGTTTATCACGATGAAGCTGTAGGTCAACAAGCTCAAAACAGGAGTCAGTGAAAAAAGCAAGCCTGAAACTTTTTATTGGGCTCCAACTATTCAACTGATGCACGTTTGCAAAACAAGAGTTAAAAAAAAAAAGGATGAAAATATAAGCCATCAGATATATGAGGATTGTGCAGGAACAGTTGGGATTGTCATTTGTATCACGCACATCTCTCATCCAATGAGACATTGTGAAGCGATGTAACCAGTGATGTTTTGAAACATCTTTATTTAATTGTAATGAGGATATCTACAAACATTTGTGTACAAATGTGTGATAATTCGCAGGTTTTTCATCTCTGCACTTAATGTGGTGATCAAAATGTATTTGCAATTCCCAGTGAAATCATGGTCTTTGAGTGCTTAAAAAAGAAATTCATACGGATGTATAACTGTGTTAGACGTCTTCATTTATATTCCGATGGAAGGTTTGTAACAATAATTAAGTCACACTCAAGGAACATATGAATCTGTCCATCAAAGAAAATATCGCCGCTCGTGATGCAACGCACACTTAATCAACATTTGCCCTTGCAGACCAACTAAATAGTTGCGGAGAAAACACATTTAATTGATGACTTTACTATGTTTAGCTTAGGACTTTTCAAAAGCGTAGACCGGACTCTTTAGCCATCTTCGTGTTTATAGGAATGATTAACGGAGGAATTTAAAAAGCGAAGACTGGACTCTTTAGCCATCTTCGTGTTTATAGGAATGATTAACGGAGGAATTTTAAAAGCGAAGACTAGACTCCTTAGCCATCTTCGTGTTCATAGGAATGATTAATGCAGGAATTTTAAAAAGCGAAGACTGGACTCTTTAGCCATCTTCATGTTAAAAGGATGTAGTTGAGGACATTTTCAAAGAAGATCGGTCTCGGTGGCCATCTTTGTACTTATAGGAAAGGATATTATATTAATTTTTGAAAAATTGAGGATTTTTAGCTGAGGACTAGATGTAGTAATATAGTCATCAATTGAATTGTTGATCCAAGACGAAATTGTTGGTTATGTCTGTGCATTTGTAGACAACCCAACAGTGCACATCCTTTTTCTTGTTTTGCTTTTTTTCACGTGCTACAATGCCTTGGACAAAGCATCATCATAACTTGGAATGTTAAGAGGCATTCAAAAAAAATCATAGAAGAATGAGTTTGAAAAATAACCGGCTAGTTCAGTTGAATAATAGTTGGGACATAATTAGTTGAGTGCAAGCTTTGACGCTGATTCAACCCATTCGACATTAGTTGAGTGCGAAGTTTGTGAGGCTGATTCAGCCCTCAAACCGGATGCTTGTAGACCACCTTCCAGAGATCTAACACGACGCCATCGTAAAAATTCGTTGCAGTCAGTTTATCACGATGAAGCTGTAGGTCAACAAGCTCAAAACAGGAGTCAGTGAAAAAAGCAAGCCTGAAACTTTTTATTGGGCTCCAACTATTCAACTGATGCACGTTTGCAAAACAAGAGTTAAAAAAAAAAAGGATGAAAATATAAGCCATCAGATATATGAGGATTGTGCAGGAACAGTTGGGATTGTCATTTGTATCACGCACATCTCTCATCCAATGAGACATTGTGAAGCGATGTAACCAGTGATGTTTTGAAACATCTTTATTTAATTGTAATGAGGATATCTACAAACATTTGTGTACAAATGTGTGATAATTCGCAGGTTTTTCATCTCTGCACTTAATGTGGTGATCAAAATGTATTTGCAATTCCCAGTGAAATCATGGTCTTTGAGTGCTTAAAAAAGAAATTCATACGGATGTATAACTGTGTTAGACGTCTTCATTTATATTCCGATGGAAGGTTTGTAACAATAATTAAGTCACACTCAAGGAACATATGAATCTGTCCATCAAAGAAAATATCGCCGCTCGTGATGCAACGCACACTTAATCAACATTTGCCCTTGCAGACCAACTAAATAGTTGCGGAGAAAACACATTTAATTGATGACTTTACTATGTTTAGCTTAGGACTTTTCAAAAGCGTAGACCGGACTCTTTAGCCATCTTCGTGTTTATAGGAATGATTAACGGAGGAATTTAAAAAGCGAAGACTGGACTCTTTAGCCATCTTCGTGTTTATAGGAATGATTAACGGAGGAATTTTAAAAGCGAAGACTGGACTCCTTAGCCATCTTCGTGTTCATAGGAATGATTAATGCAGGAATTTTAAAAAGCGAAGACTGGACTCTTTAGCCATCTTCGTGTTTATAGGAATGATTAACGGAGGAATTTTAAAAGCGAAGACTGGACTCCTTAGCCATCTTCGTGTTCATAGGAATGATTAATGCAGGAATTTTAAAAAGCGAAGACTGGACTCTTTAGCCATCTTCATGTTAAAAGGATGTAGTTGAGGACATTTTCAAAGAAGATCGGTCTCGGTGGCCATCTTTGTACTTATAGGAAAGGATATTGTATTAATTTTTGAAAAATTGAGGATTTTTAGCTGAGGACTAGATGTAGTAATATAGTCATCAATTGAATTGTTGATCCAAGACGAAATTGTTGGTTATGTCTGTGCATTTGTAGACAACCCAACAGTGCACATCCTTTTTCTTGTTTTGCTTTTTTTCACGTGCTACAATGCCTTGGACAAAGCATCATCATAACTTGGAATGTTAAGAGGCATTCAAAAAAAATCATAGAAGAATGAGTTTGAAAAATAACCGGCTAGTTCAGTTGAATAATAGTTGGGACATAATTAGTTGAGTGCAAGCTTTGACGCTGATTCAACCCATTCGACATTAGTTGAGTGCGAAGTTTGTGAGGCTGATTCAGCCCTCAAACCGGATGCTTGTAGACCACCTTCCAGAGATCTAACACGACGCCATCGTAAAAATTCGTTGCAGTCAGTTTATCACGATGAAGCTGTAGGTCAACAAGCTCAAAACAGGAGTCAGTGAAAAAAGCAAGCCTGAAACTTTTTATTGGGCTCCAACTATTCAACTGATGCACGTTTGCAAAACAAGAGTTAAAAAAAAAAAGGATGAAAATATAAGCCATCAGATATATGAGGATTGTGCAGGAACAGTTGGGATTGTCATTTGTATCACGCACATCTCTCATCCAATGAGACATTGTGAAGCGATGTAACCAGTGATGTTTTGAAACATCTTTATTTAATTGTAATGAGGATATCTACAAACATTTGTGTACAAATGTGTGATAATTCGCAGGTTTTTCATCTCTGCACTTAATGTGGTGATCAAAATGTATTTGCAATTCCCAGTGAAATCATGGTCTTTGAGTGCTTAAAAAAGAAATTCATACGGATGTATAACTGTGTTAGACGTCTTCATTTATATTCCGATGGAAGGTTTGTAACAATAATTAAGTCACACTCAAGGAACATATGAATCTGTCCATCAAAGAAAATATCGCCGCTCGTGATGCAACGCACACTTAATCAACATTTGCCCTTGCAGACCAACTAAATAGTTGCGGAGAAAACACATTTAATTGATGACTTTACTATGTTTAGCTTAGGACTTTTCAAAAGCGTAGACCGGACTCTTTAGCCATCTTCGTGTTTATAGGAATGATTAACGGAGGAATTTAAAAAGCGAAGACTGGACTCTTTAGCCATCTTCGTGTTTATAGGAATGATTAACGGAGGAATTTTAAAAGCGAAGACTAGACTCCTTAGCCATCTTCGTGTTCATAGGAATGATTTATGTAGGAACTTTTAAAAGTGAAGACTGGGCTCTTTAGCCATCTTCATGTTAAAAGGATGTAGTTGAGGACATTTTCAAATAAGATCGGTCTCGGTGGCCATCTTTGTACTTATAGGAAAGGATATTGTATTAATTTTTGAAAAATTGAGGATTTTTAGCTGAGGACTAGATGTAGTAATATAGTCATCAATTGAATTGTTGATCCAAGACGAAATTGTTGGTTATGTCTGTGCATTTGTAGACAACCCAACAGTGCACATCCTTTTTCTTGTTTTGCTTTTTTTCACGTGCTACAATGCCTTGGACAAAGTATCATCATAACTTGGAATGTTAAGAGGCATTCAAAAAAAATCATAGAAGAATGAGTTTGAAAAATAACCGGCTAGTTCAGTTGAATAATAGTTGGGACATAATTAGTTGAGTGCAAGCTTTGACGCTGATTCAACCCATTCGACATTAGTTGAGTGCGAAGTTTGTGAGGCTGATTCAGCCCTCAAACCGGATGCTTGTAGACCACCTTCCAGAGATCTAACACGACGCCATCGTAAAAATTCGTTGCAGTCAGTTTATCACGATGAAGCTGTAGGTCAACAAGCTCAAAACAGGAGTCAGTGAAAAAAGCAAGCCTGAAACTTTTTATTGGGCTCCAACTATTCAACTGATGCACGTTTGCAAAACAAGAGTTAAAAAAAAAAAGGATGAAAATACAAGCCATCAGATATATGAGGATTGTGCAGGAACAGTTGGGATTGTCATTTGTATCACGCACATCTCTCATCCAATGAGACATTGTGAAGCGATGTAACCAGTGATGTTTTGAAACATCTTTATTTAATTGTAATGAGGATATCTACAAACATTTGTGTACAAATGTGTGATAATTCGCAGGTTTTTCATCTCTGCACTTAATGTGGTGATCAAAATGTATTTGCAATTCCCAGTGAAATCATGGTCTTTGAGTGCTTAAAAAAGAAATTCATACGGATGTATAACTGTGTTAGATGTCCTCATTTATATTCCGATGGAAGGTTTGTAACAATAATTAAGTCACACTCAAGGAACATATGAACCTGTCCATCAAAGAAAATATCGCCGCTCGTGATGCAACGCACACTTAATCAACATTTGCCCTTGCAGACCAACTAAATAGTTGCGGAGAAAACACATTTAATTGATGACTTTACTATGTTTAGCTTAGGACTTTTCAAAAGCGTAGACCGGACTCTTTAGCCATCTTCGTGTTTATAGGAATGATTAACGGAGGAATTTAAAAAGCGAAGACTGGACTCCTTAGCCATCTTCGTGTTTATAGGAATGATTAATGCAGGAATTTTAAAAAGCGAAGACTGGACTCTTTAGCCATCTTCGTGTTTATAGGAATGATTAACGGAGGAATTTTAAAAGCGAAGACTGGACTCCTTAGCCATCTTCGTGTTCATAGGAATGATTAATGCAGGAATTTTAAAAAGCGAAGACTGGACTCTTTAGCCATCTTCATGTTAAAAGGATGTAGTTGAGGACATTTTCAAAGAAGATCGGTCTCGGTGGCCATCTTTGTACTTATAGGAAAGGATATTGTATTAATTTTTGAAAAATTGAGGATTTTTAGCTGAGGACTAGATGTAGTAATATAGTCATCAATTGAATTGTTCATCTAAGACGAAATTGTTGGTTATGTCTGTGCATTTGTAGACAACCCAACAGTGCACATCCTTTTTCTTGTTTTGCTTTTTTTCACGTGCTACAATGCCTTGGACAAAGCATCATCATAACTTGGAATGTTAAGTGGCATTCAAAAAAAATCATAGAAGAATGAGTTTGTAAAATAACCGGCTAGTTCAGTTGAATAATAGTTGGGACATAATTAGTTGAGTGCAAGCTTTGACGCTGATTAAACCCATTCAACATTAGTTGAGTGCGAAGTTTGTGAGGCTGATTCAGCCCTCAAACCGGATGCTTGTAGACCACCTTCCAGAGATCTAACACGACGCCATCGTAAAAATTCGTTGCAGTCAGTTTATCACGATGAAGCTGTAGGTCAACAAGCTCAAAACAGGAGTCAGTGAAAAAAGCAAGCCTGAAACTTTTTATTGGGCTCCAACTATTCAACTGATGCACGTTTGCAAAACAAGAGTTAAAAAAAAAAAGGATGAAAATATAAGCCATCAGATATATGAGGATTGTGCAGGAACAGTTGGGATTGTCATTTGTATCACGCACATCTCTCATCCAATGAGACATTGTGAAGCGATGTAACCAGTGATGTTTTGAAACATCTTTATTTAATTGTAATGAGGATATCTACAAACATTTGTGTACAAATGTGTGATAATTCGCAGGTTTTTCATCTCTGCACTTAATGTGGTGATCAAAATGTATTTGCAATTCCCAGTGAAATCATGGTCTTTGAGTGCTTAAAAAAGAAATTCATACGGATGTATAACTGTGTTAGACGTCTTCATTTATATTCCGATGGAAGGTTTGTAACAATAATTAAGTCACACTCAAGGAACATATGAACCTGTCCATCAAAGAAAATATCGCCGCTCGTGATGCAACGCACACTTAATCAACATTTTCCCTTGCAGACCAACTAAATAGTTGCGGAGAAAACACATTTAATTGATGACTTTACTATGTTTAGCTTAGGACTTTTCAAAAGCGTAGACCGGACTCTTTAGCCATCTTCGTGTTTATAGGAATGATTAACGGAGGAATTTAAAAAGCGAAGACTGGACTCCTTAGCCATCTTCGTGTTTATAGGAATGATTAATGCAGGAATTTTAAAAAGCGAAGACTGGACTCTTTAGCCATCTTCGTGTTTATAGGAATGATTAACGGAGGAATTTTAAAAGCGAAGACTGGACTCCTTAGCCATCTTCGTGTTCATAGGAATGATTAATGCAGGAATTTTAAAAAGCGAAGACTGGACTCTTTAGCCATCTTCATGTTAAAAGGATGTAGTTGAGGACATTTTCAAAGAAGATCGGTCTCGGTGGCCATCTTTGTACTTATAGGAAAGGATATTATATTAATTTTTGAAAAATTGAGGATTTTTAGCTGAGGACTAGATGTAGTAATATAGTCATCAATTGAATTGTTGATCCAAGACGAAATTGTTGGTTATGTCTGTGCATTTGTAGACAACCCAACAGTGCACATCCTTTTTCTTGTTTTGCTTTTTTTCACGTGCTACAATGCCTTGGACAAAGCATCATCATAACTTGGAATGTTAAGAGGCATTCAAAAAAAATCATAGAAGAATGAGTTTGAAAAATAACCGGCTAGTTCAGTTGAATAATAGTTGGGACATAATTAGTTGAGTGCAAGCTTTGACGCTGATTCAACCCATTCGACATTAGTTGAGTGCGAAGTTTGTGAGGCTGATTCAGCCCTCAAACCGGATGCTTGTAGACCACCTTCCAGAGATCTAACACGACGCCATCGTAAAAATTCGTTGCAGTCAGTTTATCACGATGGAGCTGTAGGTCAACAAGCTCAAAACAGGAGTCAGTGAAAAAAGCAAGCCTGAAACTTTTTATTGGGCTCCAACTATTCAACTGATGCACGTTTGCAAAACAAGAGTTAAAAAAAAAAAGGATGAAAATATAAGCCATCAGATATATGAGGATTGTGCAGGAACAGTTGGGATTGTCATTTGTATCACGCACATCTCTCATCCAATGAGACATTGTGAAGCGATGTAACCAGTGATGTTTTGAAACATCTTTATTTAATTGTAATGAGGATATCTACAAACATTTGTGTACAAATGTGTGATAATTCGCAGGTTTTTCATCTCTGCACTTAATGTGGTGATCAAAATGTATTTGCAATTCCCAGTGAAATCATGGTCTTTGAGTGCTTAAAAAAGAAATTCATACGGATGTATAACTGTGTTAGACGTCTTCATTTATATTCCGATGGAAGGTTTGTAACAATAATTAAGTCACACTCAAGGAACATATGAACCTGTCCATCAAAGAAAATATCGCCGCTCGTGATGCAACGCACACTTAATCAACATTTTCCCTTGCAGACCAACTAAATAGTTGCGGAGAAAACACATTTAATTGATGACTTTACTATGTTTAGCTTAGGACTTTTCAAAAGCGTAGACCGGACTCTTTAGCCATCTTCGTGTTTATAGGAATGATTAACGGAGGAATTTAAAAAGCGAAGACTGGACTCCTTAGCCATCTTCGTGTTTATAGGAATGATTAATGCAGGAATTTTAAAAAGCGAAGACTGGACTCTTTAGCCATCTTCGTGTTTATAGGAATGATTAACGGAGGAATTTTAAAAGCGAAGACTGGACTCCTTAGCCATCTTCGTGTTCATAGGAATGATTAATGCAGGAATTTTAAAAAGCGAAGACTGGACTCTTTAGCCATCTTCATGTTAAAAGGATGTAGTTGAGGACATTTTCAAAGAAGATCGGTCTCGGTGGCCATCTTTGTACTTATAGGAAAGGATATTATATTAATTTTTGAAAAATTGAGGATTTTTAGCTGAGGACTAGATGTAGTAATATAGTCATCAATTGAATTGTTGATCCAAGACGAAATTGTTGGTTATGTCTGTGCATTTGTAGACAACCCAACAGTGCACATCCTTTTTCTTGTTTTGCTTTTTTTCACGTGCTACAATGCCTTGGACAAAGCATCATCATAACTTGGAATGTTAAGAGGCATTCAAAAAAAATCATAGAAGAATGAGTTTGAAAAATAACCGGCTAGTTCAGTTGAATAATAGTTGGGACATAATTAGTTGAGTGCAAGCTTTGACGCTGATTCAACCCATTCGACATTAGTTGAGTGCGAAGTTTGTGAGGCTGATTCAGCCCTCAAACTGGATGCTTGTAGACCACCTTCCAGAGATCTAACACGACGCCATCGTAAAAATTCGTTGCAGTCAGTTTATCACGATGGAGCTGTAGGTCAACAAGCTCAAAACAGGAGTCAGTGAAAAAAGCAAGCCTGAAACTTTTTATTGGGCTCCAACTATTCAACTGATGCACGTTTGCAAAACAAGAGTTAAAAAAAAAAGGATGAAAATATAAGCCATCAGATATATGAGGATTGTGCAGGAACAGTTGGGATTGTCATTTGTATCACGCACATCTCTCATCCAATGAGACATTGTGAAGCGATGTAACCAGTGATGTTTTGAAACATCTTTATTTAATTGTAATGAGGATATCTACAAACATTTGTGTACAAATGTGTGATAATTCGCAGGTTTTTCATCTCTGCACTTAATGTGGTGATCAAAATGTATTTGCAATTCCCAGTGAAATCATGGTCTTTGAGTGCTTAAAAAAGAAATTCATACGGATGTATAACTGTGTTAGACGTCTTCATTTATATTCCGATGGAAGGTTTGTAACAATAATTAAGTCACACTCAAGGAACATATGAACCTGTCCATCAAAGAAAATATCGCCGCTCGTGATGCAACGCACACTTAATCAACATTTGCCCTTGCAGACCAACTAAATAGTTGCGGAGAAAACACATTTAATTGATGACTTTACTATGTTTAGCTTAGGACTTTTCAAAAGCGTAGACCGGACTCTTTAGCCATCTTCGTGTTTATAGGAATGATTAACGGAGGAATTTAAAAAGCGAAGACTGGACTCCTAAGCCATCTTCGTGTTTATAGGAATGATTAATGCAGGAATTTTAAAAAGCGAAGACTAGACTCTTTAGCCATCTTCGTGTTTATAGGAATGATTAACGGAGGAATTTTAAAAGCGAAGACTGGACTCCTTAGCCATCTTCGTGTTCATAGGAATGATTAATGTAGGAATTTTAAAAGTGAAGACTGGGCTCTTTAGCCATCTTCATGTTAAAAGGATGTAGTTGAGGACATTTTCAAAGAAGATCGGTCTCGGTGGCCATCTTTGTACTTAAAGGAAAGGATATTGTATTAATTTTTGAAAAATTGAGGATTTTTAGCTGAGGACTAGATGTAGTAATATAGTCATCAATTGAATTGTTGATCCAAGACGAAATTGTTGGTTATGTCTGTGCATTTGTAGACAACCCAACAGTGCACATCCTTTTTCTTGTTTTGCTTTTTTTCACGTGCTACAATGCCTTGGACAAAGCATCATCATAACTTGGAATGTTAAGAGGCATTCAAAAAAAAATCATAGAAGAATGAGTTTGAAAAATAACCGGCTAGTTCAGTTGAATAATAGTTGGGACATAATTAGTTGAGTGCAAGCTTTGACGCTGATTCAACCCATTCGACATTAGTTGAGTGCGAAGTTTGTGAGGCTGATTCAGCCCTCAAACCGGATGCTTGTAGACCACCTTCCAGAGATCTAACACGACGCCATCGTAAAAATTCGTTGCAGTCAGTTTATCACGATGAAGCTGTAGGTCAACAAGCTCAAAACAGGAGTCAGTGAAAAAAGCAAGCCTGAAACTTTTTATTGGGCTCCAACTATTCAACTGATGCACGTTTGCAAAACAAGAGTTAAAAAAAAAAGGATGAAAATATAAGCCATCAGATATATGAGGATTGTGCAGGAACAGTTGGGATTGTCATTTGTATCACGCACATCTCTCATCCGATGAGACATTGTGAAGCGATGTAACCAGTGATGTTTTGAAACATCTTTATTTAATTGTAATGAGGATATCTACAAACATTTGTGTACAAATGTGTGATAATTCGCAGGTTTTTCATCTCTGCACTTAATGTGGTGATCAAAATGTATTTGCAATTCCCAGTGAAATCATGGTCTTTGAGTGCTTAAAAAAGAAATTCATACGGATGTATAACTGTGTTAGACGTCTTCATTTATATTCCGATGGAAGGTTTGTAACAATAATTAAGTCACACTCAAGGAACATATGAACCTGTCCATCAAAGAAAATATCGCCGCTCGTGATGCAACGCACACTTAATCAACATTTGCCCTTGCAGACCAACTAAATAGTTGCGGAGAAAACACATTTAATTGATGACTTTACTATGTTTAGCTTAGGACTTTTCAAAAGCGTAGACCGGACTCTTTAGCCATCTTCGTGTTTATAGGAATGATTAACGGAGGAATTTAAAAAGCGAAGACTGGACTCCTTAGCCATCTTCGTGTTTATAGGAATGATTAATGCAGGAATTTTAAAAAGCGAAGACTGGACTCTTTAGCCATCTTCGTGTTTATAGGAATGATTAACGGAGGAATTTTAAAAGCGAAGACTGGACTCCTTAGCCATCTTCGTGTTCATAGGAATGATTAATGTAGGAATTTTAAAAGTGAAGACTGGGCTCTTTAGCCATCTTCATGTTAAAAGGATGTAGTTGAGGACATTTTCAAAGAAGATCGGTCTCGGTGGCCATCTTTGTACTTATAGGAAAGGATATTATATTAATTTTTGAAAAATTGAGGATTTTTAGCTGAGGACTAGATGTAGTAATATAGTCATCAATTGAATTGTTGATCCAAGACGAAATTGTTGGTTATGTCTGTGCATTTGTAGACAACCCAACAGTGCACATCCTTTTTCTTGTTTTGCTTTTTTTCACGTGCTACAATGCCTTGGACAAAGCATCATCATAACTTGGAATGTTAAGAGGCATTCAAAAAAAATCATAGAAGAATGAGTTTGAAAAATAACCGGCTAGTTCAGTTGAATAATAGTTGGGACATAATTAGTTGAGTGCAAGCTTTGACGCTGATTCAACCCATTCGACATTAGTTGAGTGCGAAGTTTGTGAGGCTGATTCAGCCCTCAAACTGGATGCTTGTAGACCACCTTCCAGAGATCTAACACGACGCCATCGTAAAAATTCGTTGCAGTCAGTTTATCACGATGAAGCTGTAGGTCAACAAGCTCAAAACAGGAGTCAGTGAAAAAAGCAAGCCTGAAACTTTTTATTGGGCTCCAACTATTCAACTGATGCACGTTTGCAAAACAAGAGTTAAAAAAAAAAAGGATGAAAATATAAGCCATCAGATATATGAGGATTGTGCAGGAACAGTTGGGATTGTCATTTGTATCACGCACATCTCTCATCCAATGAGACATTGTGAAGCGATGTAACCAGTGATGTTTTGAAACATCTTTATTTAATTGTAATGAGGATATCTACAAACATTTGTGTACAAATGTGTGATAATTCGCAGGTTTTTCATCTCTGCACTTAATGTGGTGATCAAAATGTATTTGCAATTCCCAGTGAAATCATGGTCTTTGAGTGCTTAAAAAAGAAATTCATACGGATGTATAACTGTGTTAGACGTCTTCATTTATATTCCGATGGAAGGTTTGTAACAATAATTAAGTCACACTCAAGGAACATATGAACCTGTCCATCAAAGAAAATATCGCCGCTCGTGATGCAATGCACACTTAATCAACATTTTCCCTTGCTGACCAACTAAATAGTTGCGGAGAAAACACATTTAATTGATGACTTTACTATGTTTAGCTTAGGACTTTTCAAAAGCGTAGACCGGACTCTTTAGCCATCTTCGTGTTTATAGGAATGATTAACGGAGGAATTTAAAAAGCGAAGACTGGACTCCTTAGCCATCTTCGTGTTTATAGGAATGATTAATGCAGGAATTTTAAAAAGCGAAGACTGGACTCTTTAGCCATCTTCGTGTTTATAGGAATGATTAACGGAGGAATTTTAAAAGCGAAGACTGGACTCCTTAGCCATCTTCGTGTTCATAGGAATGATTAATGCAGGAATTTTAAAATGCGAAGACTGGACTCTTTAGCCATCTTCATGTTAAAAGGATGTAGTTGAGGACATTTTCAAAGAAGATCCGTCTCGGTGGCCATCTTTGTACTTATAGGAAAGGATATTGTATTAATTTTTGAAAAATTGAGGATTTTTAGCTGAGGACTAGATGTAGTAATATAGTCATCAATTGAATTGTTCATCTAAGATGAAATTGTTGGTTATGTCTGTGCATTTGTAGACAACCCAACAGTGCACATCCTTTTTCTTGTTTTGCTTTTTTTCACGTGCCTTGGACAAAGCATCATCATAACTTGGAATGTGAAGTGGCATTCAAAAAAAATCATAGAAGAATGAGTTTGTAAAATAACCGGCTAGTTCAGTTGAATAATAGTTGGGACATAATTAGTTGAGTGCAAGCTTTGACGCTGATTCAACCCATTCAACATTAGTTGAGTGCGAAGTTTGTGAGGCTGATTCAGCCCTCAAACCGGATGCTTGTAGACCACCTTCCAGAGATCTAACACGACGCCATCGTAAAAATTCGTTGCAGTCAGTTTATCACGATGAAGCTGTAGGTCAACAAGCTCAAAACAGGAGTCAGTGAAAAAAGCAAGCCTGAAACTTTTTATAGGGCTCCAACTATTCAACTGATGCACGTTTGCAAAACAAAATTTAAAAAAGGATGAAAATATAAGCCACCAGATATAGGATGATTGTGCAGGAACAGTTGGGATTGTCGTTTGTATCACGCTCATCTCTCATCCACTGAGACATTGTGAAGCGATGTAACCAGTGATGTTTTGAAACATCTTTATTTAATTGTAATGAGGATATCTACAAACGTTTGTGTACAAATGTGTGATAATTCGCAGGTTTTTCATCTCTGCACTTAATGTGGTGATCAAAATGTATTTGCGATTCCCAGTGAAATCATTCTTTGAGTGCTTAAAAAAGAAATTCATACGGATGTATAACTGTGTTAGACGTCTTCATTTATATTCCGATGGAAGGTTTGTAACAATAATTAAGACACACTCAAGGAACATATGAACCTGTCCATCAAAGGAAATATCGCCGCTCGTGATGCAACGCACACTTAATCAACATTTGCCCTTGCAGACCAACTAAATATTTGCTTAGAAAACACATTTAATTGATGACTTTACTATGTTTAGCTTAGGACTTTTCAAAAGCGAAGACCGGACTCTTTAGCCATCTTCGTGTTTATAGGAATGATTAATGGAGGAATTTTAAAAGCGAAGACTGGACTCCTTAGCCATCTTCGTGTTTATAGGAATGATTAATGGAGGAATTTTAAAAGCGAAGACTGGACTCCTTAGCCATCTTCGTGTTTATAGGAATGATTAACGGAGGAATTTTAAAAGCGAAGACTGGACTCCTTAGCCATCTTCGTGTTCATAGGAATGATTAATGTATGAATTTTAAAAGTGAAGACTGGGCTCTTTAGCCATCTTCATGTTAAAAGGATGTAGTTGAGGACATTTTCAAAGAAGATCGGTCTCGGTGGCCATCTTTGTACTTAAAGGAAAGGATATTGTATTAATTTTTGAAAAATTGAGGATTTTTAGCTGAGGACTAGATGTAGTAATATAGTCATCAATTGAATTGTTCATCTAAGACGAAATTGTTGGTTATGTCTGTGCATTTGTAGACAACCCAACAGTGCACATCCTTTTTCTTGTTTTGCTTTTTTTCACGTGCCTTGGACAAAGCATCATCATAACTTGGAATGTTAAGTGGCATTCAAAAAAAATCATAGAAGAATGAGTTTGTAAACTAACCGGCTAGTTCAGTTGAATAATAGTTGGGACATAATTAGTTGAGTGCAAGCTTTGACGCTGATTCAACCCATTCAACATTAGTTGAGTGCGAAGTTTGTGAGGCTGATTCAGCCCTCAAACCGGATGCTTGTAGACCACCTTCCAGAGATCTAACACGACGCCATCGTAAAAATTCGTTGCAGTCAGTTTATCACGATGAAGCTGTAGGTCAACAAGCTCAAAACAGGAGTCAGTGAAAAAAGCAAGCCTGAAACTTTTTATTTGGCTCCAACTATTCAACTGATGCACGTTTGCAAAACAAGAGTTAAAAAAGGATGAAAATATAAGCCAACAGATATAGGATGATTGTGCAGGAACAGTTGGGATTGTCGTTTGTATCACGCTCATCTCTCATCCACTGAGACATTGTGAAGCGATGTAACCAGTGATGTTTTGAAACATCTTTATTTAATTGTAATGAGGATATCTACAAACGTTTGTGTACAAATGTGTGATAATTCGCAGGTTTTTCATCTCTGCACTTAATGTGGTGATCAAAATGTATTTGCGATTCCCAGTGAAATCATTCTTTGAGTGCTTAAAAAAGAAATTCATACGGATGTATAACTGTGTTAGACGTCTTCATTTATATTCCGATGGAAGGTTTGTAACAATAATTAAGACACACTCAAGGAACATATGAACCTGTCCATCAAAGGAAATATCGCCGCTCGTGATGCAACGCACACTTAATCAACATTTGCCCTTGCAGACCAACTAAATATTTGCTTAGAAAACACATTTAATTGATGACTTTACTATGTTTAGCTTAGGACTTTTCAAAAGCGAAGACCGGACTCTTTAGCCATCTTCGTGTTTATAGGAATGATTAATGGAGGAATTTTAAAAGCGAAGACTGGACTCCTTAGCCATCTTCGTGTTTATAGGAATGATTAATGGAGGAATTTTAAAAGCGAAGACTGGACTACTTAGCCATCTTCGTGTTTATAGGAATGATTAACGGAGGAATTTTAAAAGCGAAGACTGGACTCCTTAGCCATCTTCGTGTTCATAGGAATGATTAATGTAGGAATTTTAAAAGTGAAGACTGGGCTCTTTAGCCATCTTCATGTTAAAAGGATGTAGTTGAGGACATTTTCAAAGAAGATCGGTCTCGGTGGCCATCTTTGTACTTAAAGGAAAGGATATTGTATTAATTTTTGAAAAATTGAGGATTTTTAGCTGAGGACTAGATGTAGTAATATAGTCATCAATTGAATTGTTCATCTAAGACGAAATTGTTGGTTATGTCTGTGCATTTGTAGACAACCCAACAGTGCACATCCTTTTTCTTGTTTTGCTTTTTTTCACGTGCCTTGGACAAAGCATCATCATAACTTGGAATGTTAAGTGGCATTCAAAAAAAATCATAGAAGAATGAGTTTGTAAAATAACCGGCTAGTTCAGTTGAATAATAGTTGGGACATAATTAGTTGAGTGCAAGCTTTGACGCTGATTAAACCCATTCAACATTAGTTGAGTGCGAAGTTTGTGAGGCTGATTCAGCCCTCAAACCGGATGCTTGTAGACCACCTTCCAGAGATCTAACACGACGCCATCGTAAAAATTCGTTGCAGTCAGTTTATCACGATGAAGCTGTAGGTCAACAAGCTCAAAACAGGAGTCAGTGAAAAAAGCAAGCCTGAAACTTTTTATTGGGCTCCAACTATTCAACTGATGCACGTTTGCAAAACAAGAGTTAAAAAAGGATGAAAATATAAGCCACCAGATATAGGATGATTGTGCAGGAACAGTTGGGATTGTCGTTTGTATCACGCTCATCTCTCATCCACTGAGACATTGTGAAGCGATGTAACCAGTGATGTTTTGAAACATCTTTATTTAATTGTAATGAGGATATCTACAAACGTTTGTGTACAAATGTGTGATAATTCGCAGGTTTTTCATCTCTGCACTTAATGTGGTGATCAAAATGTATTTGCGATTCCCAGTGAAATCATTCTTTGAGTGCTTAAAAAAGAAATTCATACGGATGTATAACTGTGTTAGACGTCTTCATTTATATTCCGATGGAAGGTTTGTAACAATAATTAAGACACACTCAAGGAACATATGAACCTGTCCATCAAAGGAAATATCGCCGCTCGTGATGCAACGCACACTTAATCAACATTTGCCCTTGCAGACCAACTAAATATTTGCTTAGAAAACACATTTAATTGATGACTTTACTATGTTTAGCTTAGGACTTTTCAAAAGCGTAGACCGGACTCTTTAGCCATCTTCGTGTTTATAGGAATGATTAATGGAGGAATTTTAAAAGCGAAGACTGGACTCCTTAGCCATCTTCGTGTTTATAGGAATGATTAATGGAGGAATTTTAAAAGCGAAGACTGGACTACTTAGCCATCTTCGTGTTTATAGGAATGATTAACGGAGGAATTTTAAAAGCGAAGACTGGACTCCTTAGCCATCTTCGTGTTCATAGGAATGATTAATGTAGGAATTTTAAAAGTGAAGACTGGGCTCTTTAGCCATCTTCATGTTAAAAGGATGTAGTTGAGGACATTTTCAAAGAAGATCGGTCTCGGTGGCCATCTTTGTACTTAAAGGAAAGGATATTGTATTAATTTTTGAAAAATTGAGGATTTTTAGCTGAGGACTAGATGTAGTAATATAGTCATTAATTGAATTGTTCATCTAAGACGAAATTGTTGGTTATGTCTGTGCATTTGTAGACAACCCAACAGTGCATATCCTTTTTCTTGTTTTGCTTTTTTTCACGTGCCTTGGACAAAGCATCATCATAACTTGGAATGTTAAGTGGCATTCAAAAAAAATCATAGAAGAATGAGTTTGTAAAATAACCGGCTAGTTCAGTTGAATAATAGTTGGGACATAATTAGTTGAGTGCAAGCTTTGACGCTGATTAAACCCATTCAACATTAGTTGAGTGCGAAGTTTGTGAGGCTGATTCAGCCCTCAAACCGGATGCTTGTAGACCACCTTCCAGAGATCTAACACGACGCCATCGTAAAAATTCGTTGCAGTCAGTTTATCACGATGAAGCTGTAGGTCAACAAGCTCAAAACAGGAGTCAGTGAAAAAAGCAAGCCTGAAACTTTTTATTGGGCTCCAACTATTCAACTGATGCACGTTTGCAAAACAAGAGTTAAAAAAGGATGAAAATATAAGCCACCAGATATAGGATGATTGTGCAGGAACAGTTGGGATTGTCGTTTGTATCACGCTCATCTCTCATCCACTGAGACATTGTGAAGCGATGTAACCAGTGATGTTTTGAAACATCTTTATTTAATTGTAATGAGGATATCTACAAACGTTTGTGTACAAATGTGTGATAATTCGCAGGTTTTTCATCTCTGCACTTAATGTGGTGATCAAAATGTATTTGCGATTCCCAGTGAAATCATTCTTTGAGTGCTTAAAAAAGAAATTCATACGGATGTATAACTGTGTTAGACGTCTTCATTTATATTCCGATGGAAGGTTTGTAACAATAATTAAGACACACTCAAGGAACATATGAACCTGTCCATCAAAGGAAATATCGCCGCTCGTGATGCAACGCACACTTAATCAACATTTGCCCTTGCAGACCAACTAAATAGTTGCGGAGAAAACACATTTAATTGATGACTTTACTATGTTTAGCTTAGGACTTTTCAAAAGCGAAGACCGGACTCTTTAGCCATCTTCGTGTTTATAGGAATGATTAATGGAGGAATTTTAAAAGCGAAGACTGGACTACTTAGCCATCTTCGTGTTTATAGGAATGATTAATGGAGGAATTTTAAAAGCGAAGACTGGACTCCTTAGCCATCTTCGTGTTTATAGGAATGATTAACGGAGGAATTTTAAAAGCGAAGACTGGACTCCTTAGCCATCTTCGTGTTCATAGGAATGATTAATGTAGGAATTTTAAAAGTGAAGACTGGGCTCTTTAGCCATCTTCATGTTAAAAGGATGTAGTTGAGGACATTTTCAAAGAAGATCGGTCTCGGTGGCCATCTTTGTACTTATAGGAAAGGATATTGTATTAATTTTTGAAAAATTAAGGATTTTTAGCTGAGGACTAGATGTAGTAATATAGTCATCAATTGAATTGTTCATCTAAGACGAAATTGTTGGTTATGTCTGTGCATTTGTAGACAACCCAACAGTGCACATCCTTTTTCTTGTTTTGCTTTTTTTCACGTGCCTTGGACAAAGCATCATCATAACTTGGAATGTTAAGTGGCATTCAAAAAAAATCATAGAAGAATGAGTTTGTAAAATAACCGGCTAGTTCAGTTGAATAATAGTTGGGACATAATTAGTTGAGTGCAAGCTTTGACGCTGATTCAACCCATTCAACATTATTTGAGTGCGAAGTTTGTGAGGCTGATTCAACCCTCAAACCGGATGCTTGTAGACCACCTTCCAGAGATCTAACACGACGCCATCGTAAAAATTCGTTGCAGTCAGTTTATCACGATGAAGCTGTAGGTCAACAAGCTCAAAACAGGAGTCAGTGAAAAAAGCAAGCCTGAAACTTTTTATAGGGCTCCAACTATTCAACTGATGCACGTTTGCAAAACAAAATTTAAAAAAGGATGAAAATATAAGCCACCAGATATAGGATGATTGTGCAGGAACAGTTGGGATTGTCGTTTGTATCACGCTCATCTCTCATCCACTGAGACATTGTGAAGCGATGTAACCAGTGATGTTTTGAAACATCTTTATTTAATTGTAATGAGGATATCTACAAACGTTTGTGTACAAATGTGTGATAATTCGCAGGTTTTTCATCTCTGCACTTAATGTGGTGATCAAAATGTATTTGCGATTCCCAGTGAAATCATTCTTTGAGTGCTTAAAAAAGAAATTCATACGGATGTATAACTGTGTTAGACGTCTTCATTTATATTCCGATGGAAGGTTTGTAACAATAATTAAGACACACTCAAGGAACATATGAACCTGTCCATCAAAGGAAATATCGCCGCTCGTGATGCAACGCACACTTAATCAACATTTGCCCTTGCAGACCAACTAAATATTTGCTTAGAAAACACATTTAATTGATGACTTTACTATGTTTAGCTTAGGACTTTTCAAAAGCGAAGACCGGACTCTTTAGCCATCTTCGTGTTTATAGGAATGATTAATGGAGGAATTTTAAAAGCGAAGACTGGACTCCTTAGCCATCTTCGTGTTTATAGGAATGATTAATGGAGGAATTTTAAAAGCGAAGACTGGACTCCTTAGCCATCTTCGTGTTTATAGGAATGATTAACGGAGGAATTTTAAAAGCGAAGACTGGACTCCTTAGCCATCTTCGTGTTCATAGGAATGATTAATGTATGAATTTTAAAAGTGAAGACTGGGCTCTTTAGCCATCTTCATGTTAAAAGGATGTAGTTGAGGACATTTTCAAAGAAGATCGGTCTCGGTGGCCATCTTTGTACTTAAAGGAAAGGATATTGTATTAATTTTTGAAAAATTGAGGATTTTTAGCTGAGGACTAGATGTAGTAATATAGTCATCAATTGAATTGTTCATCTAAGACGAAATTGTTGGTTATGTCTGTGCATTTGTAGACAACCCAACAGTGCACATCCTTTTTCTTGTTTTGCTTTTTTTCACGTGCCTTGGACAAAGCATCATCATAACTTGGAATGTTAAGTGGCATTCAAAAAAAATCATAGAAGAATGAGTTTGTAAACTAACCGGCTAGTTCAGTTGAATAATAGTTGGGACATAATTAGTTGAGTGCAAGCTTTGACGCTGATTCAACCCATTCAACATTAGTTGAGTGCGAAGTTTGTGAGGCTGATTCAGCCCTCAAACCGGATGCTTGTAGACCACCTTCCAGAGATCTAACACGACGCCATCGTAAAAATTCGTTGCAGTCAGTTTATCACGATGAAGCTGTAGGTCAACAAGCTCAAAACAGGAGTCAGTGAAAAAAGCAAGCCTGAAACTTTTTATTTGGCTCCAACTATTCAACTGATGCACGTTTGCAAAACAAGAGTTAAAAAAGGATGAAAATATAAGCCAACAGATATAGGATGATTGTGCAGGAACAGTTGGGATTGTCGTTTGTATCACGCTCATCTCTCATCCACTGAGACATTGTGAAGCGATGTAACCAGTGATGTTTTGAAACATCTTTATTTAATTGTAATGAGGATATCTACAAACGTTTGTGTACAAATGTGTGATAATTCGCAGGTTTTTCATCTCTGCACTTAATGTGGTGATCAAAATGTATTTGCGATTCCCAGTGAAATCATTCTTTGAGTGCTTAAAAAAGAAATTCATACGGATGTATAACTGTGTTAGACGTCTTCATTTATATTCCGATGGAAGGTTTGTAACAATAATTAAGACACACTCAAGGAACATATGAACCTGTCCATCAAAGGAAATATCGCCGCTCGTGATGCAACGCACACTTAATCAACATTTGCCCTTGCAGACCAACTAAATATTTGCTTAGAAAACACATTTAATTGATGACTTTACTATGTTTAGCTTAGGACTTTTCAAAAGCGAAGACCGGACTCTTTAGCCATCTTCGTGTTTATAGGAATGATTAATGGAGGAATTTTAAAAGCGAAGACTGGACTCCTTAGCCATCTTCGTGTTTATAGGAATGATTAATGGAGGAATTTTAAAAGCGAAGACTGGACTACTTAGCCATCTTCGTGTTTATAGGAATGATTAACGGAGGAATTTTAAAAGCGAAGACTGGACTCCTTAGCCATCTTCGTGTTCATAGGAATGATTAATGTAGGAATTTTAAAAGTGAAGACTGGGCTCTTTAGCCATCTTCATGTTAAAAGGATGTAGTTGAGGACATTTTCAAAGAAGATCGGTCTCGGTGGCCATCTTTGTACTTAAAGGAAAGGATATTGTATTAATTTTTGAAAAATTGAGGATTTTTAGCTGAGGACTAGATGTAGTAATATAGTCATCAATTGAATTGTTCATCTAAGACGAAATTGTTGGTTATGTCTGTGCATTTGTAGACAACCCAACAGTGCACATCCTTTTTCTTGTTTTGCTTTTTTTCACGTGCCTTGGACAAAGCATCATCATAACTTGGAATGTTAAGTGGCATTAAAAAAAAATCATAGAAGAATGAGTTTGTAAAATAACCGGCTAGTTCAGTTGAATAATAGTTGGGACATAATTAGTTGAGTGCAAGCTTTGACGCTGATTAAACCCATTCAACATTAGTTGAGTGCGAAGTTTGTGAGGCTGATTCAGCCCTCAAACCGGATGCTTGTAGACCACCTTCCAGAGATCTAACACGACGCCATCGTAAAAATTCGTTGCAGTCAGTTTATCACGATGAAGCTGTAGGTCAACAAGCTCAAAACAGGAGTCAGTGAAAAAAGCAAGCCTGAAACTTTTTATTGGGCTCCAACTATTCAACTGATGCACGTTTGCAAAACAAGAGTTAAAAAAGGATGAAAATATAAGCCACCAGATATAGGATGATTGTGCAGGAACAGTTGGGATTGTCGTTTGTATCACGCTCATCTCTCATCCACTGAGACATTGTGAAGCGATGTAACCAGTGATGTTTTGAAACATCTTTATTTAATTGTAATGAGGATATCTACAAACGTTTGTGTACAAATGTGTGATAATTCGCAGGTTTTTCATCTCTGCACTTAATGTGGTGATCAAAATGTATTTGCGATTCCCAGTGAAATCATTCTTTGAGTGCTTAAAAAAGAAATTCATACGGATGTATAACTGTGTTAGACGTCTTCATTTATATTCCGATGGAAGGTTTGTAACAATAATTAAGACACACTCAAGGAACATATGAACCTGTCCATCAAAGGAAATATCGCCGCTCGTGATGCAACGCACACTTAATCAACATTTGCCCTTGCAGACCAACTAAATATTTGCTTAGAAAACACATTTAATTGATGACTTTACTATGTTTAGCTTAGGACTTTTCAAAAGCGTAGACCGGACTCTTTAGCCATCTTCGTGTTTATAGGAATGATTAATGGAGGAATTTTAAAAGCGAAGACTGGACTCCTTAGCCATCTTCGTGTTTATAGGAATGATTAATGGAGGAATTTTAAAAGCGAAGACTGGACTACTTAGCCATCTTCGTGTTTATAGGAATGATTAACGGAGGAATTTTAAAAGCGAAGACTGGACTCCTTAGCCATCTTCGTGTTCATAGGAATGATTAATGTAGGAATTTTAAAAGTGAAGACTGGGCTCTTTAGCCATCTTCATGTTAAAAGGATGTAGTTGAGGACATTTTCAAAGAAGATCGGTCTCGGTGGCCATCTTTGTACTTAAAGGAAAGGATATTGTATTAATTTTTGAAAAATTGAGGATTTTTAGCTGAGGACTAGATGTAGTAATATAGTCATCAATTGAATTGTTCATCTAAGACGAAATTGTTGGTTATGTCTGTGCATTTGTAGACAACCCAACAGTGCACATCCTTTTTCTTGTTTTGCTTTTTTTCACGTGCCTTGGACAAAGCATCATCATAACTTGGAATGTTAAGTGGCATTCAAAAAAAATCATAGAAGAATGAGTTTGTAAAATAACCGGCTAGTTCAGTTGAATAATAGTTGGGACATAATTAGTTGAGTGCAAGCTTTGACGCTGATTAAACCCATTCAACATTAGTTGAGTGCGAAGTTTGTGAGGCTGATTCAGCCCTCAAACCGGATGCTTGTAGACCACCTTCCAGAGATCTAACACGACGCCATCGTAAAAATTCGTTGCAGTCAGTTTATCACGATGAAGCTGTAGGTCAACAAGCTCAAAACAGGAGTCAGTGAAAAAAGCAAGCCTGAAACTTTTTATTGGGCTCCAACTATTCAACTGATGCACGTTTGCAAAACAAGAGTTAAAAAAGGATGAAAATATAAGCCACCAGATATAGGATGATTGTGCAGGAACAGTTGGGATTGTCGTTTGTATCACGCTCATCTCTCATCCACTGAGACATTGTGAAGCGATGTAACCAGTGATGTTTTGAAACATCTTTATTTAATTGTAATGAGGATATCTACAAACGTTTGTGTACAAATGTGTGATAATTCGCAGGTTTTTCATCTCTGCACTTAATGTGGTGATCAAAATGTATTTGCGATTCCCAGTGAAATCATTCTTTGAGTGCTTAAAAAAGAAATTCATACGGATGTATAACTGTGTTAGACGTCTTCATTTATATTCCGATGGAAGGTTTGTAACAATAATTAAGACACACTCAAGGAACATATGAACCTGTCCATCAAAGGAAATATCGCCGCTCGTGATGCAACGCACACTTAATCAACATTTGCCCTTGCAGACCAACTAAATAGTTGCGGAGAAAACACATTTAATTGATGACTTTACTATGTTTAGCTTAGGACTTTTCAAAAGCGAAGACCGGACTCTTTAGCCATCTTCGTGTTTATAGGAATGATTAATGGAGGAATTTTAAAAGCGAAGACTGGACTACTTAGCCATCTTCGTGTTTATAGGAATGATTAATGGAGGAATTTTAAAAGCGAAGACTGGACTCCTTAGCCATCTTCGTGTTTATAGGAATGATTAACGGAGGAATTTTAAAAGCGAAGACTGGACTCCTTAGCCATCTTCGTGTTCATAGGAATGATTAATGTAGGAATTTTAAAAGTGAAGACTGGGCTCTTTAGCCATCTTCATGTTAAAAGGATGTAGTTGAGGACATTTTCAAAGAAGATCGGTCTCGGTGGCCATCTTTGTACTTATAGGAAAGGATATTGTATTAATTTTTGAAAAATTAAGGATTTTTAGCTGAGGACTAGATGTAGTAATATAGTCATCAATTGAATTGTTCATCTAAGACGAAATTGTTGGTTATGTCTGTGCATTTGTAGACAACCCAACAGTGCACATCCTTTTTCTTGTTTTGCTTTTTTTCACGTGCCTTGGACAAAGCATCATCATAACTTGGAATGTTAAGTGGCATTCAAAAAAAATCATAGAAGAATGAGTTTGTAAAATAACCGGCTAGTTCAGTTGAATAATAGTTGGGACATAATTAGTTGAGTGCAAGCTTTGACGCTGATTCAACCCATTCAACATTATTTGAGTGCGAAGTTTGTGAGGCTGATTCAACCCTCAAACCGGATGCTTGTAGACCACCTTCCAGAGATCTAACACGACGCCATCGTAAAAATTCGTTGCAGTCAGTTTATCACGATGAAGCTGTAGGTCAACAAGCTCAAAACAGGAGTCAGTGAAAAAAGCAAGCCTGAAACTTTTTATTGGGCTCCAACTATTCAACTGATGCACGTTTGCAAAACAAGAGTTAAAAAAGGATGAAAATATAAGCCACCAGATATAGGATGATTGTGCAGGAACAGTTGGGATTGTCGTTTGTATCACGCTCATCTCTCATCCACTGAGACATTGTGAAGCGATGTAACCAGTGATGTTTTGAAACATCTTTATTTAATTGTAATGAGGATATCTACAAACGTTTGTGTACAAATGTGTGATAATTCGCAGGTTTTTCATCTCTGCACTTAATGTGGTGATCAAAATGTATTTGCGATTCCCAGTGAAATCATTCTTTGAGTGCTTAAAAAAGAAATTCATACGGATGTATAACTGTGTTAGACGTCTTCATTTATATTCCGATGGAAGGTTTGTAACAATAATTAAGACACACTCAAGGAACATATGAACCTGTCCATCAAAGGAAATATCGCCGCTCGTGATGCAACGCACACTTAATCAACATTTGCCCTTGCAGACCAACTAAATAGTTGCGGAGAAAACACATTTAATTGATGACTTTACTATGTTTAGCTTAGGACTTTTCAAAAGCGAAGACCGGACTCTTTAGCCATCTTCATGTTAAAAGGATGTAGTTGAGGACATTTTCAAAGAAGATCGGTCTCGGTGGCCATCTTTGTACTTATAGGAAAGGATATTGTATTAATTTTTGAAAAATTGAGGATCTTTAGCTGAGGACTAGATGTAGTAATATAGTCATCAATTGAATTGTTCATCTAAGACGAAATTGTTGGTTATGTCTGTGCATTTGTAGACAACCCAACAGTGCACATCCTTTTTCTTGTTTTGCTTTTTTTCACGTGCCTTGGACAAAGCATCATCATAACTTGGAATGTTAAGTGGCAATTAAAAAAAAATCATAGAAGAATGAGTTTGTAAAATAACCGGCTAGTTCAGTTGAATAATAGTTGGGACATAATTAGTTGAGTGCAAGCTTTGACGCTGATTCAACCCATTCAACATTAGTTGAGTGCGAAGTTTGTGAGGCTGATTCAGCCCTCAAACCGGATGCTTGTAGACCACCTTCCAGAGATCTAACACGACGCCATCGTAAAAATTCGTTGCAGTCAGTTTATCACGATGAAGCTGTAGGTCAACAAGCTCAAAACAGGAGTCAGTGAAAAAAGCAAGCCTGAAACTTTTTATTGGGCTCCAACTATTCAACTGATGCACGTTTGCAAAACAAGAGTTAAAAAAGGATGAAAATATAAGCCACCAGATATAGGATGATTGTGCAGGAACAGTTGGGATTGTCGTTTGTATCACGCTCATCTCTCATCCACTGAGACATTGTGAAGCGATGTAACCAGTGATGTTTTGAAACATCTTTATTTAATTGTAATGAGGATATCTACAAACGTTTGTGTACAAATGTGTGATAATTCGCAGGTTTTTCATCTCTGCACTTAATGTGGTGATCAAAATGTATTTGCGATTCCCAGTGAAATCATTCTTTGAGTGCTTAAAAAAGAAATTCATACGATGTATAACTGTGTTAGACGTCTTCATTTATATTCCGATGGAAGGTTTGTAACAATAATTAAGACACACTCAAGGAACATATGAACCTGTCCATCAAAGGAAATATCGCCGCTCGTGATGCAACGCACACTTAATCAACATTTGCCCTTGCAGACCAACTAAATAGTTGCGGAGAAAACACATTTAATTGATGACTTTACTATGTTTAGCTTAGGACTTTTCAAAAGCGAAGACCGGACTCTTTAGCCATCTTCGTGTTTATAGGAATGATTAATGGAGGAATTTTAAAAGCGAAGACTGGACTCCTTAGCCATCTTCGTGTTTATAGGAATGATTAATGGAGGAATTTTAAAAGCGAAGACTGGACTCCTTAGCCATCTTCGTGTTTATAGGAATGATTAACGGAGGAATTTTAAAAGCGAAGACTGGACTCCTTAGCCATCTTCGTGTTTATAGGAATGATTAACGGAGGAATTTTAAAAGCGAAGACTGGACTCCTTAGCCATCTTCGTGTTCATAGGAATGATTAATGTAGGAATTTTAAAAGTGAAGACTGGGCTCTTTAGCCATCTTCATGTTAAAAGGATGTAGTTGAGGACATTTTCAAAGAAGATCGGTCTCGGTGGCCATCTTTGTACTTATAGGAAAGGATATTGTATTAATTTTTGAAAAATTGAGGATTTTTAGCTGAGGACTAGATGTAGTAATATAGTCATCAATTGAATTGTTCATCTAAGACGAAATTGTTGGTTATGTCTGTGCATTTGTAGACAACCCAACAGTGCACATCCTTTTTCTTGTTTTGTTTTTTTTCACGTGCCTTGGACAAAGCATCGACAGGAAGTAGATATAAGAAACATGCGTGGTCTAAGTGTATGACAATCACAATGAAAAGAAATGAAGTGTGTACAAAGTACAGATATCTTTTCAGTCAACACGGTGAAAAAGTCGCAGTAGAATCTATTAGAAAATATGTAGCCAGATACTACTTTGAATAACAACTAAATGTTTACAAACTTTTTATAATGCACTAAATAAATGGTCAAAAATATTTATTTAAAAACAACGTGAAGCATAGAAGTTGGAATTAATCCTTTTGGAAAATCATTTCTAAGTATAAGTTTGTTCATTTCACGGATTGTGTTTCTTCACAAAGCAAGACTGTATGTTTGGGGATCTAACAGGAGGTCGCCCACTTTTAAGGTATGGAAACGTAACATCAGTTGGGAAAACAAGAAGCCCGGGATAGATCCTGATGGAGAGCAAGCATAAAGGAAGCGACTTGGATTGAAGCTGGGTTAGTTACTAGTAGATGTAGAAGGAAAGGTGAAAGTGATTTAGCGTCTTCTGATTACAAATGCCCAAAGCTGTGACATTGCAAAAAAAAAAAAACAACAAAAAACCTGAAAGAATAATTACCAAAATAGCACAGGAATGTGGTGTCAGTGAATTGTATCAATATCTTATTAATAGTCATGTTTATGTGTGCTGCAGCAAAAGTTTGTCAATTGTTTAAAGTAAGCTGTCTCAGTCTAAATATTCGTCAAGCAGTAATTATCCATCCTGGCATGATTGAAGCGCCTACAAATCAAATTGAAACCAAAGTAATCATCATAACGATAAACAAAAAAAGGTTACAAAAACATTTTTTTTTTTTTAAGTTTTGATTTTTAATTCACCAGTCAGTAAATATTAATCGGGGTAAGTGATATTTTTATACATGGCGGAATACCTATTAATAGAAAGCTTTTTGGTGTATCCGGTGTACAAAGTAAAGTTAGTGTTGATAAGCTGTTTTAAAACGTTACATGTTCAACGTTGTGCACATTATAGCGGTGCACAATCACATTTTGAAGCCCTTCTGTTTGTAACTTTTCTTGGCAATTTTCAAGTTGAAATTAGCGTCCGTGAAAATTTCAAATAAAATGTGAAGTTGTTTCTTATTTCGTTGAGAGGTGTGTCTTGGCTAACTGAGAGGGCTCGCGTTCGAATCCTCTTATAGACTAAGAGATGTAGATCCTAGCTGAATTGTATTTGTTGAGCGCATAAATAAAGGCTGCACGGAAGGAAAGTTCCTTCAGACTCTCCCCCATCCAAAATTACTTCAAAAGAGATTGGTACTATACAATTACTTTTAACTATATCCCGAATTTATTATCTTAAAATCAAATGGTTTTTTTTGTTGTTGTTGATACATGAAATTAGCTTTTAGCTGTATCGTTTGTTCCAACTCTTGCTGTAAGGTAAATCCACATATAATCTTGTTTTAATACTTATTGTGAAAATGTTTCTTTTTCAGACCGACATGCTGTATCAAGGCATCAAACATCCAGAGTACACGATTCATATTCTTCTGAGTAAAATATACGTTCTTCAGGTAGTGAAAATAATTAACAGTACAAGCTTTATTTGTTAACACATAAAATTAGTGGAAACTTCGACCACGTATAAGTATTAATATATCCAGATTTATTTATAGATTACATTTTTTGTATTAGTGTTTCTCAAACTTTGACCAAAGGCTCCTCCATAATGAAGTTCCCCTTTTCAGACCTTGCGATCTATAAAGCAGATGATATTTCTTTGGCCCATGGCTTACGAGCAGGGTGTCATGTGGCCAGCACAACGTTCAACCGCGTTTACTTTCTCTAACTAAATTCGGACACGGCGCCCCCAGCTCCTCCGTAGATGAACACAAAAAGTTTGTTTGCGATGTGACAGATGTCTGGATCACTTTCAGAGTCGCTCAATGTCAAACACAATTTTTATTCCATTTTATTAACTCTTTCTCTCCGTAATCATGTTTATGAGTTCTGAATAAATTCTTCATTATGCTTATTACTATTTAACTACCACTTTATAATTGGGCTTCGATAGCTTTGTTGTTTCTTATCAGAAAATGTTGTGTTTGAAATGCATGCTGTTTTTAATATAAAAAAATTAAACATTAATTTACTTTAATGAGTTCAAATCAACGATGGTAATGTCCATTAGGAGAGAAAGAGTTAATCTCATCTTAAATTATTTTCCTTTTTACAACATACCACCATACCACTCCCCCCCCCCCTTTTTTTTTTCCTGTCCCTCATTTTTTTCAACTAGATCACATAAAAAGTTGCCCTACTTTTTTGTGTGCTTATTTCCCCTTAACACGGTGAGGACAAGGACTCATTACGTACGAGTGGTGGCGCTGGATGGTTATGAGAACACTACGACACACGGTGTCGCAACTGCAACAAGGACATTGAAACAATATACTCCATTCTTTATGAATGTCTCGCTCTGCATGAAAGGCGATCGGGACAAGGATTTGAAAGAGGGCTTCGTGGTCTGTCCTTGTACAGGGGCAAGGCGATCTTAAAACCCACTACCCTCTTCCTTTCACGTGCTCTAAAGGAGTTATCTCAACATGGTTCGTTACTAATGGGGTTTTTGAAACGGTTGCGTTGGTCTACGATGCCCGGGTAGGCTCCTCTGCCTTAACGAGGCACTCGGGTGTCTATTCTTTTGAGGCCCAATTTTTTTTAAGTTTCATGAATTTAATTTGAGCGTTGTGATGTATGCATAGTAAATTAGACTTTCTTGCTTCTCAAGTTAATATAACATTTAGATGTTTGGAGGTGCTTATGAGAAAAACAGTGTTAAATTTGTTATGAGTTAATATTTTAAACCCCCTCCATCAAAATAAACAATTCAGCAATGAAAAAAATGCCCATCTGACATAAAAACTTGTTTTAGTACAAGCAAAAGCTTGACTAACAAAAACTATCCGGCACAGTGAAGTAAGAATAAGGATCATTGACTTTATTAATTACTGACCAATAACCCGATATCTTGCCTCGTTTTCCTTTTAAAGTAGCCAATATGTTTTTGGCAATGTTTTGTTTGACATGTTTCGGATGTTCCCTCAGATGTTCTGAAGATGATTACACCCTAGCCCAAATTGTAGCAAGTGTTGGTCCAGTTCATTGTCATTCTACTCTATTATTTTCTTCATTTCTTCCGGGTAGAAAGGAACTTTCATTTGATGGGCTCATTCTTCTATCTTGGTCCAGACTGTCTAGTTTTTCATTGCCCACGTTTTAATGTGTGCTGTTGGTCACTGAAGAACCTGACCATATGTTTGACTTATTTTTTTTTCCGAATAGCTACTTAACATTAAAAGAGTAACTGATTTTTCCACAGACGGTCGCTTCGTCAAGTTTTATTGACACGATCGCTAGCGACGATGAGATGAATGGATACACAGCGTCAAATAGTTTACAAGACTTTATCGTAGGTGCTGGGCGTGGCATCGTCGGCGTTTATGATCACGTGATTCTGTTCACTGGGTAAGTACTTCTCTACAAGGATTAGTAGTCCCCCCCCCCCCACCAAAAAAAAAAAGGAAAAAGCCGCTATTAGTATTTTTTTTTTCTCAATGCCTTATGATCCTATCGCTTTCTGGACCAGTAGGGAAAGGGACGGGGTAGGGAGACGACCTAATTCTCTATACAAAGTATAAAGGGGAATAGTTAAAATTACACTACCACATCTGTCAAATGCAATTGCTTTCCCTTGTTTGATACCACACAAAATCATTGATTAATTACTAATAGTCAATTAATTAGTTGGAATTTTTTCAAAATTGATTTGTGTTGTTGTTAATAGCTAGATGATCAAAGACTCAACAAACACTTTGAGTGATCAACTAAAACGAAGGGTACTTTAATAGTTAACAAGTTGTATTCCAAGCTGCCTCCATATTGCATGGCATCATAACAAACTGTAAAACTCAAGGGAGACTACTCCAACAAATAAGCATCATTTTAAGCATTAGCCTTAATGTTCTTAACTAACTCAACTAACAGTTGTCAGATACAAGAAATAATTGTGCAAAATTTCGTCTTAATCCGAGATTGGGTGCAGGAGTGTACAAACTTTTTACCAGACAAAATGAGCTGACATAAGCTTTGTAAAAATAGAGTCATTTTCATTCAGTTCGGTACAATCAACATTAATATCGCATTCATTTTTTTTCGCATTCCAGATATAACCTCTTTAGAGTGGACAGTAACAATGATAAAAAAGATACCTTAGGTAAGTGCACTCTTTTCCAGTTCTTTCATGTCTTTTGATGATACCTTGAATGCATGTATGTGTTACATGTTTCGGATGTTCCTTCAGAGTTGAAGATAATCTATTTCCTAGTCCAAAGCTCCTGAACGACGACGGGGATGGCAGCGGGCAGGGTTTGAACCCGGGACCATCAAAACAACTGAACGACAGTCCGGCGAGCATACAGCACAAACAGGCAGCCATGTAGTAGGAAACTAGGGCGTAACTTCATCTCTATGGCCTCCTTAAGTCGTGAAGCGACTATGGTTCATCTCATGGAAATGAGATGAATGCCTGGGCATTAGCTGTGGTCGGAACGATGTCGCCCACACATAAGTTTCCCCCTCTCCACGCAGCTGATGTATCCAAAGGAACGGCAGAGCCGATACAGTTTGGGGTCAGCAGCGTCGCAGGTTCTGCAAGGGTGTAGTACTGGGTGCTGCAAACTTGCATTAGGGTCACCAGCTCCTGATTTTTCCTCAGGGTTGACTCCCAAAGCCTTTCCCATGATTGGGTATAGCTGCAAGGCAACAGAGATTTGAATTAAGAGTTTTCCTTCTTCTAGGTGGGTAGCCAGCCATGGCTAACGAGCCCTTCCTGGTTAAGGCGCCGGTTACTCGCCTTTGCCCCTTCTCCTGTTAGTGAGAACAGTTCCGCCGGACTCAAATATTTGAGGTACACGTAAAGGCCAGGAGTTGGACTGGTTGTTAGAGGCTATTTGAAATGCATGCCATTAGGAAGCATTTTATAGATAGTGAAGTGCTTACATCCATTACCACTTCCGGCAATGACAACCTGGCAGAACCGCTGTGGTCATATTTTGCAATTATTTCCTTTTCTTTCCTAATAGTCCTCACTGTCTTCGTCTCTTTGTTTTGACTGATGACTTCATTAGAACGTGATTCAAGATTAACTGTGAAATAACAAATCGAACAAGTCAAATTAAAGTTTTTTTTAAAATTAATTCTTCACTAATGAAGCCGTTGATGGTCTATAATTTATCCTTCAATCTATTTCCTGTAATGATTTATTATTGGAACGAGTCTTTCTTCTAGGTCTAAGCTTTACACAACCAAATTCTGCTATTCACAGTTCATCTCATGATTTCTAGTTTAAGCTTGTGTGCAAGATGCTTCATTGACGTGTATTTTTTTTTTTCATTTCCGTGTCCTCTGTAGTGTTAATTTTATAAGCTCGTCAGACATCTTGAGTTATTAATATCCGGCATCCAGGGCCGGCCCTAGATTGATCGAGGCCCTAGGCGAGGTGAATTCAGTGGCCCCAAATAATATATAATAATAAAAAAATAAACAGCGAAAAATAATAAAGCATTGGCTTAGATTCTGAAGATTAAGTATGGTACCATGAATGCATGAGTATTGAGTGATCTAAGTCGAACGTGAGTATTGAGTGATCTAAGTCGGAACAAAACAAAACGTTTTCTGTTCCTGTAGTCGGCAAAGACTTAATTGGGGGGTTAAAACTTTAAATGTGTATCCAGTGATCTTTGTGACGTCTTACCATATGTGTCTTGCAGAGGCCATCTTCTGCCAACTTTTTTCCTCTATGCCAGTTAGGGCGAAATGGCACCTAATTCGACTTTAATATTTTTATAATTATTTAGTAGTATTATACTAATATTATTATTTTAAAAAGGTAAAATAACACTCGTGATATCACTATTTACTTATCCACATAGCATGAGCAATGACGTGTTTACAAATATGAAAGATCATATCCCAACTTATCTGCAGAACCCTAACCCTAACAAAATTAACATAAATCAGTGATTCCCAAATTGGTCTGTGTAGACCCCCCCCCCCCCCCCAGGGGTCTACGACGACTTCCAAGGGGTCTACGAGACAAAAAAGTTTGGGAATCTTTGACCTAAACATATGTTCTAGGGTAATAACCGAATCGTATTTTATCTTAGGGTTTACTAATACGGGACAAATGTGTCGAACAGACGGAAGGAGCTCTTCTGCAATAGAAGATCGCCAAGGCTACTCTACCTCTACTATAGATACGGTAGCACATGAACTGGCACATAGGTAAACCTTTGCTAAAAGAAAAGTATTTGTTTTATTGGAAGGCAATCATTATTCTACGTTTTTTTATTATATAAATTGTACAAGCATTAAACACTTATAAAGTCCAATGATTTGGTCCCAGGGTTTTTATTGTTTAGTTTCACTCCACTTCCCCCCCCCCCCCTTTTTTTTTTCCACTTCCTCTAAAACGACCGACCCCTCCCCCCCCCCCCCCCCAACCAACACCCACATATACCCAATCCTAAAACTCTCCTATATAGAATTCTGGAGAATTCCCATCGCTTTTTTTTTCACTCCCATGTGAAACGGACTGTAATGCGACGCTTCTCGTTCATACAATGAGTTCAAGCATCCGTTACGTTGATTTGATAGGGCCGACTATTCTGCCCTCCCTCTTGGAGTGCCTCTCTCTAATCCACCTTAGGCAGACCCTACTTCCACTACAGCCTAACATAACCAACACCCTGTACGGCAGCGCTGAACAATTGAAGAAAACAGCACACTATTTTTCCTTGGCACAGTCTGCAAAAGAGCTCAAAGCTCAGCAGCAAAAAGCTGGCTAGAAGAAGAAGAAGAAGTCTAGTACATTGTGTGATATGTGCTCTGGACTGTCATCTTGATGGTCCCGGTTTCCAGATCTGCCCTCCGTCCCTCTGGAAGTTTGGGCAAAGATGAAATAATGCTCAGTTCTGAAGGATCATACCACATATGTAAAATAATGTTAGGTCAAACCTTAGCAATTTATTATTTTGTTTGATTTCGAGTTTGGTAAATAACTTCTAGATTTTTTTGCTCGTTAGTTTTAGATCTATTATACTTGTTCATCTAGATCTAATCCTAATCAAGGTTTTACTCGTAGAGGAAAAGTAGTTTTTAAAATAGTTAACTAGCCTTAGAGCTGTGGATGTTATTTCCTATTTTTTGTCCCTGGTTAGTTCTGCTTATTTTTGTCTTTGGCACTAGCGTTGGATTAGTTGTTATTTTTTTATATCAGTTTACGTGCAGGTCTGTAAACGGTATAGAGCCCCCATATGAGTTTATGTCATTGGTTAATATGCATGCCTAAATGCATGACGCGGAGGATGTAATCATCTTCTTTTTTGAAGTAACGTCTGTATTATATAAGATAAGAAGATAATATAAGGGGAGTAACTTCTACATTGTTGCATTGTATGGAGTTATTCCTCTTTGATAAGCTTTGTTTCTTTAAAACAAAGTATTTAGATATTTTGCTTGCTTCACTTTGCAGCTTTCCTTTGATTGTGAGGTAGAGGTGCTACAAGTTTAATGACCATTGCAGCTTTTTCATTTTGCTCTCTATCTCTCTCTGGCATTTTACGTCTCGAGGGACGATTTCTTCCCTTAGCAACTTCCCAATCCTTCATACACAACTGCGGTTACAGGTTGGGGATCGGTAATCCCCAGACCCTGTAGCACTTGCACCCTTTATGCCACAGTCAAATTCTTGCTATACAACAAGAAATGTGGCAAATATTTGGCTGTGTTGACAATTTAATTTCTTTTTGTGTATGGGAATCTGAGTTCTGCGTTTAATCTTTTTTTTTGACATAGTAAAAGTAAGTAAAGTTCCCCTTTCAGACCTTGTGGTCTTTAGGGCAGATGATGTAAAGGTTATCTGTTTCTGTAGCCTACGGTTAACGAGGGTGTCATGTAACCAGCACAACAAACAACCACATTTACTTTCCTCAACTAATGTCAGATACTCATTAGAGCTGGGTGGACTCAGAAGCGCTCAAAGATCTCGAAATTAAAAATCCCAGTCTTCACCAGGATTCGAACCCAGAACGTTTATCTATAAATACTTCTGTGTTCACAGATTTTAGCCTACTTTTGTTACATTCCCCAGGCCTCATTTAGCGTAACTATTATTGGTCGCTAAGCTTTTTGGTATGCGTCTCTATATCTAAATCTACACTTTGCAAAAGCCGCTCATATTTTGGAGTAGTCGAGATATAGTCTTGTAATGTATATTTTTGTATGCTGTACATAATGTGAACCAGGAGATCAAGATTTGAGACCTGAACTGTGTACTAGCATTAGCGTCTGCCTGATTCAGCTACAAGCCACAAATCAAAGAGTAATTCTTGATGATATAGTAGGTATTTTCTAAAAATTGTCTACAGAATGTGAACCAGGAGATTTAGACTTGAGACCAGAACTGTGCACTAACACTAGTGTCTGCCTGACAAATCGTTCACAGTGCTGTAACTATTGCTCATTACATTACAATTCTTCAACCACAATTACCACACAAGTATGTCACCCAATGGTAGGACATTTTGTAACAAAATTTGTGTAATACATTTAACATTTTTAGAATGTGCATTCGGTTATGAAGATGGCATACATCCTAGCCCAAGCCTCCCGCAGAACGACCGGGGTGAGGGTGGTAGCGGGCAGAGTTTGAACCCGTGACAACCGAAACCACCGAACAACAGTCTAGAGCACACACCAAACGACCAGACAGCCATTCATGTTTTATTGCATGTATTAAAAGTGGCGTGTGGCCAAAAAGACTATTCAATTTTCTTATTTTGGCATTTTTCTGAATATTTGAAATGGCCATGGTCTTATTGTCCAGATTTGGCATACTAACTTTGGCTTTTTTTTTTTTTTTACCATTTCATATCCCTCAGTCTGTTAGAAAGTTGAGTCATCAAGCAAGGCTCTCCACTCCTCCCTTTTTTTCTTGCCTTGTTTTGCCCCATAGATTTTAAGTTAGCAGGTCATCATAGGGTCCAATCTCTGCAGTAACCCTGTCTCTAATGTCTTGGTTTGTGATGCGGTCTTTGAAAGTGATACCAAGGATCCTTCTGTAGCATCTCAATTCCATTGCTAGGATCCTCCTCTCTAACTCTGCAGTCAGCGTCCAAGACTCGCAAGCATATAAGAATGTGGCCATGACCAGGGAGCGGATCAGTCTGATTTTGGTGCCGAGGAAAATAAGTCTTTGTCTTTCCATATTATTTTCAGTTTTGAAAGGGCTGCTGTGGACTGTGCTATTCGGGTCAATAGTTCGGGTTTCGTTCCCTCATCTAAGGAAAATAGCTCCGAGGTATTTGAAGCTGATAACACTAGTCAGCTTTTCATCTCCAATACTGATGCTCCTTTAAAGCCCTATTGGCTATTTGTCATAAATTGTTGTTTTTTTTCGGCATTTATTTGCATACCATATGCTGCGGAAGTCTTATCAATGCGCATCACCAGGTCAGCTAGTTCTTCTTCTTTGGCTTTGTTCTTGGAATTTGGAACAACTATCATGGATATTAATCAATGACTTAAACTCTGCCAAGTCGTTGGTTTTCCTGGGCAGCGGGCAGGCATGAATCCGGGACCATCTAAACAGCGAAACGACAGTCCAGCGCGAATACTGCCCTACCAGGCAGCCATCAGTTCATACAAAAAGATATTTTTTAGTTTCTGTCTCTTTCTTATCTTTAAACCATTTTAAGCCTTGTATACACATCGATATCAATCATAATGAAGCAATCATTGGTGTACTGTGCATGAAATAAATGTGTGTATTCATTGGTTCAAAACATGATAATGTATTTTGACCAATCAGCATGAAGAAGAAAACTTGTTTTGTTTTTATTTGTTTTACTTGCTTTATCGTTCATACAGAATTGAAAATGATTATATCCTAGCGTAAACCTTCTGCAGGACGGTGGGACCATCGAGGCGACTGTCCAAAGAGGTAGCCATACGACCAAGCAGATATCAAATCACTACAATCTCTCGTCTCTCATTTTCGACAAGGAGTACTGTGACAGTTTGTGTAACGAAATCCCTCCACTTTTTTTTTTAAACAAAAGCTGTTCTTAGCAGAATATCAAGAGTTTATTCTTTTATGTTGCTCAACCAGCGTTTCTTTGGATGACCCTTTCTTCGTGCTCCCCCCACTGTAGCCTATCTTTTGACAGTGAGTCATGTCTTACAGGGATGGAAGTTGGCAGTGATGACAGTTGAAAGCATCTACAGGACACAGGGGATGGAAGTTGGCAGTGATGACAGTTGAAAGCATCAACAGGACACAGGGGATGGAAGTTGACAGTGATGACAGTTGAAAGCATCAACAGGACACAGGGGATGGAAGTTGGCAGTGATGACATTTGAAAGCATCCACAGTACACAGGGGATGGAAGTTGGCAGTGATGACAGTTGAAAGCATCTACAGGATACAGGGGATGGACGTTGGCAGTGATGACAGTTGAAAGCATCTACAGGACACAGGGGATGGAAGTTGGCAATGATGACTGTTGAAAGCATTAAGCATACAGTCATCAACTCTATATAATGAAATTCTAGATTCCTGAAAATGAAACTTAAAAAAAAAACGTTTTTCACCATAGATGCTTAAATTTCATTGAATGTGTGGAACTAACACATTAACATCTCTTTTATTATCCATGTCTGTTTTGTGAAGCAGAAGTCTGTTGTCGTTTTTTTTTTTTTTTTTTTTTTTTTTGCTAAGTAGAAGTCTGTTTGTTTTGTGAAGTAGAAGTCTGTTTGTTTTGTGAAGTAGAAGTCTGTTCTGTGAAGTAGAGGCCTGTTGAGTTTAGTAACTGAGGATTGAGAGCTGCCTTACAAAACAGAAAATCATTTTTTGTCTAGAGAATAAATTGTACAGTCATAGAAATTTAGTTGAAAAACACAAACAAATGATAATAATAAATCTTTGCGATTATAAATATATGTGAACAATAGCGAGTGCATACTTTTTACCAGACAGAGTGAGTTGATATAAGTTTTTTTTAAAGAAAAAAAGTTGACCTCCCATTTTTCAACAATACATTTTTTTTAAAAATTACTAATATCTAAAGCTGTAATGCAATAATATATGTTTGAGTCGAGAAAATATCTATCAGCATTTAAGAGGCCTTTTGTGTGTGTGGGTATACCATTCGACAAATAATCTTTATTGGAGAAGGTCCTATTTTTAGAGTTCGACCAAAGTTTTTTTTTTTTTTAAACTGAGTATAACGTGATAAATCAAAAGAGACTCGATCGGATTGGGAAATATTGTGAACAATTAGTGAAAGGCGCTAAAAATGGCCTGTGTTGGGGGCAATGGGCTTTTGTTGACCTTATTGTTACAAAAAAAATAATTTCTGTTGGTGTACTTAGTGACGGTCTTGGTACTCTCACTGACAGCGTGCTTGGCCAGCTCACCAGGGAAGAGGAGACTCTCTGGATCTCCCTAGACGTGATGTGATGGTGCTGCAGCCCTTAGAGTCGACTCTATTCCCACAGAGGTCTATAAAAAATAGTATAACCCAGATTGAAAGACTAAACCAGATTTTTTTTGTTGTTGTTTATATGGGAACGAGAGATGATACTGTTACGATCTTCTCTACCAGGCCTTCTGCAAACACTGCTAAAAAACACAGCAAATCTAATACAAGAGCTTCAATAAACAATGTGGCGTTTTTTTTACAATTACACCGACAGCCAATTCAACACAATTGGCTACACTAACTTCAAATGCTTTCTTGCACTTAACAGAACTGCCAAACTTAACATTGCAAGTCTTTCTAGCTCGTACAGCTACATTCTCGAGGACTCACAGTATCGCATCGTCCTTATCGCCTTGCTGTCCTGGACTCTACAGTCCTTTCTTACACACTGTCTCTCGACCGTGAAGACTTTCGGTCACATGACCATGATACTGGTCATATTTGCGTGAACTAGCAGTACTGTTCTTTGTCTATCGACAGCCGTTAACCTGTGAGATTGCCCTGAGTCGTGTGTATCAGTAGGCCTCACACACATTAACCCTTTCAGTCCGCCACTGGAGTTACAAAAATACCATCTCTCATCTCAAGCGCAAAGGAAACGCTAAATCTGCGATAACCAAAGAGAAATATCTTTTCTATTACTACTGCTCGCACGTAACACAGTAAAACGGTTCATGTATCACGACCTCTGCTTCTGAAAGAGCGTGAAACCATAAAAAAGATCTTTGCTGACAATGAGAAACCTGTATATTTCTTGACGATGGCCCCATAGCTAATCTGCAGAGCATAGTCTGCGACTTATGAAGAGCACGAAACTGAATTCTTGAATTTGCCTGTTCCAAGAAGTGCCCACTCAAGACTAAAGCATTCAATAAACAGAAAGGAGACAGTGGACAGATTTACCTACCCGGCAGTACATTTCCTGAAATGGAAACATCTAAATGAAATCGCAAAGGCCAGTGCATCCTAAGGTCTGTCGTGCTTTCATCCCCCCTCCCGATATCGCTTTATGCCTCCTAAACGTGGAGAGTAGAGTCTATAGAGAAGGCAAGCTATAAAACTTAAGGAATGTATCTTTTAAGGGCTTGATCTAGCTAAAATCATTCTCTACAATTCACGGCCAAAAAGTAAGATTGGAAAGATAAGATAAGATTTTTTTTTTTTTTTTAGAACTGGAGTTAATGAGCAGTCTGCTAGGTCTTCTTCTTCTCATATAATACAGACGTTACTTCAAAAAAAAGAAGATGATTAAGTCTTAAGTCCTGCGCGTCTTGCATATGAACCAATGACCTAAATTCTGCTAAGTCACTGGTTTTACTGGCTGGCTCAGGCAACCCATTCCATTTTGTAACGAAGTAGGGGAAGTGAACCTCAAAATTGCCCTGGCAATCATCATTTAAATCTGAAAGCTGTAGCTGTGCTTTTTTCTTTTAATTTGGAGATAAATAAGGGGTGGTAATTGGTAAACCTCAAACCCTCTGAAAGATTGACAAAATAACAGAGGAAAAAGGGTTGTGCTAGGTCAAGTTTACCTAAGCTTTTCAAAGCGAAGGTGGATCTTACTTAGAGTTTACAGTGAATGAGATTGTGCTTAACTTCAACCACGGATGAGAAGATGAATGCGTTTGCACTTCTAACAATAGCCAAATAAGACTTCCATGCACAGATTGACAATATTTCTAGACATAGAATACATTGAACAAGACAGCTTTGTTTTGTCAAATCTTTATTTTCACCTAATTACGATCAAAGTGTAGGCAGACCATGAACTAACTAACACAGCAATGAAAAGACTACATTCTAGATGGCCATGTATTTATATCACACAGTACTAAGGGCCACAACCAACTAAACACATTTGTGAAGAACAAACAAAAACAGTACTACAAGGACACCATTTCTGACTTCATCAAGAAACAAACTAGAAACCCTACAAGTGGAGCACAAGTATTTACAAACAGGTTAGGTTGATGTGCAATGTAGGCAAAGAAGATAATTTTATTGGTCCAAACAAATGGAAAGTCAGAAACAAGAAGACTTAAAATTAAACTCGTATACATGTATGAATTTGAATTCCTACCTGATATACACAATTCTATTCGTACTGATGTATATATCTGGACCTATATTGATGTAAGTAATCGGCCCTCAAGATACTAAAACACTATTGATGAATAACATTGAACATCTATTAATATGCAATTTGCTAAATGTATAATTCAGGAGTAAATGAAAAGTATATGAAAGAATAAAAATGGAGTTTACTGATGAACTGAAAGAAATGTCTAGACAAACTTTACTGAAAGAAAAAAACATTTTATGATTTAAAAAAAGCTTTTTAATGAATCCAACCTTTTGACAACTTGAATCTACCAAAAGAAACAAAAAAGACTAAAGCAATACACATACATCTTGAACTTTATGCTACTAAAACTATAACACTCAAATCTCTGGTGGAACTCACAGTAATTTAGAACATGGATTTATTTGTACAACAAAAATAGGTATGGCCTGTCAGTTGATTTTAGACAGCAATTGTTTGTTTTTTTTAGCCAAGTCAATTGATAAAATGTAGAATTGCTAAGTTCACAGACAAAATAGTCCTAAATGAATGAACAAATCAATTAATGAATGGAGAGTTACAGTTTTTAAAATTCTTTTTTTAAAAAGCTTAAATTGTGTGTGGACTTTACCTTTCACTTTAAAGCTTCCCTAACGCTATAAATACATATCGTCCCTAGTCAAACTCTTCTATTCTCTGACAGGGACAAGCATTAGTTTACCCCTCAGCCATACTAGTAAAGAATGATTAGGGAAAAAAAATGCCACCATAATGGCTTTTGAGATGACTAGCTTTTTAAGATGACAACTTGTGACACACATTCATAAACACAAAAACAGACACACATTCATAAACACAGAAACAATCTAATCAAATCTAAATTGTCTTGCAATATTAAAAGGAAAAAGTTTTTCTCTGAGCAACTGTTTCCTAAAATATGCATCTCAACTCCCAGTGCTTTCAAGAAATTTGAATTTAAATTGAGGTAAAAGACTTATTGAAAAGAATTCATCAAATGAAAATACATATTTTAGGATACACAGTCAAATTATCATAGATAAGTCAGAGATAATCTACTGTGACAATTGAGTCAGCTTATTTCAGTGGAGCACACCATTCCTTAAACTGAATTATTTTCAATTAAAAAAACTGATTTACAACAACTGTGTTCAGTCAAAGTATTCTGATGATGGAACTGTTGTAAACTGGCCCAGTACAACATGAAGATAAAAACAAGTTGTACTACTGAGTTGAGGTTCATATATTTTGTTTTAAATTCAAGCCTATTTTAAAAATAAATATTGACTGCACAGGTAAATTTGAAATTTCTTTTTTAGGAGGTTTCTATGTCAAAACTACTCAACTTTATCTCACAAGAAAATGACTGACAAAGTAAAATAGCATGTACATCTAAGTGACCTTAGCTATGCTGGGTGTATCAATGGTCATGAATGAGTAGTGACTAAAAAAAAAAAAAAAAAACACCACATCTTCAATGTTCAACTTAAATTTGTATACAATAGATATTGGAATTGTTGAAATTAAAATACTGTCAAGTAAGATAAATGAAATTTCTTTTAGTATAAAGTTCACAGCCTGTATGAAATAAAGTAAAATACTAAATAGCTTGGATACATAATTAGATGGACTGTAATTGGCTATTCTTTTTCTGAAGTAGGTATTAGGTAGTTTGTTGTTTTTGTGACTGTAGGATTAAAATGATTAAACACTATTTCAAGAACAAAACTCAAGCCTACAAACATCTGCATGCCAATATTCAACAAATATGTAAGTCCCTAAATATACCAGATCTTTTTTTGTTTACAAATCATAAACTTATGCAAATAAGGTTCTAAAATTGTCATGAAATAAAAAAAACAAAAAAACTGTAGAACCTATGTACACAAATAAAAAACAAAAACAAAACTATCACAAATCAAAATTAACAGGTGAGCCTTCAAAGGCTTTAAATGAAAAATTAAATTTTTGTTTAAATTAAATTTTAAATGCTAAATGTGGAAGATAGGCTAGACTACAATATATTTCATACAATATATTTTAAACACTTGAGATTAGGATCTTGTTAAGAGAATTTTTTTTATATGGACAAAAAACTGAGAGATTATGTTGTAGGCCTACAAGGGACAGGCAGACTGTAAAAAGAATAGTTAGAAAGAAAAAAAAAAGCATTTTAGTTAACTTTTAAAAGGCCTATAGATGCTTAAATTATAATTGCTACTCCAAGACAGGAAATGACAGCAGACACTGGTTACACCAGCAAAAGGTTACAAAGGTAGGAGGGTGATGTGTGATCATCACAACTATTTAACAAATTGCTGGAAGGTAGGCCTCCATCCTATAAGAGATATTTGTAGAACATTAAAAAAAACAAAAAAACACTTTACTTTTTCTTAAAAGAGTCAATCAGGCCTAAATGTTTCAAACTAAATTATTTTCAAACAGAAATAAAATTGATACAACCTAAACAGGACAACTATAATACAAGTAAATGCAAAAGGTATCCTAATATAAGTACTGTAATACAGGAGTATACTTTGCAATTTCAGAAACGTGTCTATAATAAAAAGGAACAATAACTAAATACTGTTTATGTAGAAGCAAGGTAGCCTTGAACACCTTTCAATTTTGTCCTCAAACATGCAAAGACTAAAGGTTCTCACTTTGAAACTGTTAATGAAAAGAACTTTATTTTTTCCCCAAAAAATTTCTATCAACTTGTAGAGAATGTTAGGCTACGGTATTTGAACTTGACATTCTTTAAAAAAACAAAACATAAAATAGAAAATTTAACATTTTAGCTAGCCAAAACCTGAACATTTGTAGTGAACAAATATCCATCAAGCATAAAATAAAAACAACAACATAAAAATATTAAATGAACACATTTATTTTTTGTATAGCTAGAAATGTAAAGAGACGATCTTGTTAGCCAACCTGTAGAATGTAAAGAAATGGTTTGGTACAACCAAAGTATAAACAAAAGGTGGCTAGCTACCACTGAGACTGGCATTACAACTGCAAGTGATTTAGACTATTTACAAGTTAAAAGTAAAAAATCTGATTTGTATTTATATTAAATTAAGATGCTAAATCACAAACTAAAAAAAAATAACAAAAAAAAAAAGAAACAAAAAAAAAAAACAACTAGATATCAATGTTTTAAAAAAGGTATGTAAATCAATATATATATATATATATGTCTGAGCCTCCAACCAGAATGTCACTTCAAAAGTGGACAAACATCCAATATATATATATGTCTGAGCCCTCCAACCGGAATGTCACTTCAAAAGTGGACAAACATCCAATATATATATATGTCTGAGCCCTCCAACCGGAATGTCACTTCAAAAGTGGACAAACATCCAATATGCGAAAGGAATGTTAAAAAAAATAAAAAATAGGGAGCATACTTACATTATTTTTTCTTAAACTTTTAATTGACACTATAAGACCTAAAACCTACTCAAATAACCCATTAATCATCATACTAATATACAAACAAAATTATTTGTTTATTATGTTAGGATAAATCTGATAAAAAAAATTTTTTTTTAAAAGTCAATAACAGAACACAATGTGACTCTATAGTAAAAAAAAAATATTGGACTAAAACTGCATCAACATCAAATGTAGCCAACAATAAATGTAAAATAAATCAAAAGACTCAAATTGAATTCAAACACCACGCACATGTGAGTCAGTGAATTCTTTTATATTGCATCATCCCTAGTTACAATCATTGATTTAGATAGTCTTTCTTACAAACATTTCAACAGATCATTTCGATACATAAAAAAAAAGATGAAAAAAAAAAGTGAATTTCCATTGGATTTTTTTTTTGTGGTCATTTCTCCAATGGACAGTTTCTCAGAAAACACTAAGTTCTGACAAATTATAGTCCCCCCATTTCTAGGAAGTCTGTGTTCAAACACAAAATAATACGTGTTGGTATGACTACATAAGCTAAGGCTATGGTCCCTTAGGTTCATGAGGAATTGAAAAATAGAAAAATAACATGTTCACATCTAAGAAATTAGATTTGTCATAGATTTAACTTTCAAATGTGATTCTATTACATTTAATGATATTTACTTGTTTCTAGTAATTGCTAGTAATGTCATGGAGAATGATAAAAAGCAATGAACAACAAGTCCACTTACTTTCCTTTGCCTAATTAGTCAAAGCTATAAGAATGTACTTCTACTATTTGTCTCCATACAGAGCATATCAGTTTTGACAGCAAACAACTCATGAAATATCGATGATATAAAATATTTGAAAGTGAAGTCAACATAAGAAATGTAGTTACGTAAAGTCATCATAATTACTTCAAAGAACTGTCAGCAGAAACGAATAAAAATAATCCTAATTACGAAATAGGATTAAATTAGGAGCATAAAAAAAATCTGTGACTTTATCTAGATTTAAATTATACAAATTAACCCCATTACCTTGAGCTTCACTATTTCATCAATTGAATAAATGTTCAGTGTTGAATATTGCCAAATGTAGGCCTACTTCAACATTAGCAAAGTTAAAGTAACTTTTACACATTTGTAACACTGTGCATGCATTCTAGTCACAATTTTGACTAGATCTTTCATGTATTTAAAGAAACCAATTATTTAACGTACGTTGTGTAAAAAAAAATAATAATAAAAGAAGTCATTAATTTTTACACATAGCTAGTTACATTGTATATATTTGTAGAGATGTAAATTTTTCCTTTCGCTATTCTTTTGCCCCAAGTTATTATTTATAAATAGTTTGGTAGATGCCTTAATTTAAATAGTTGAACTGGTTTAAGTATAAGTGAATAATTATGTATAAGGAAATATTTTGCCTCCAATTCCATTTCGCTACTCAATTAATTGTCTAATCATCTATATGAATGGAAAATGATTAGTTGCAGTCATTGTTTCAATTAAACATTACAAATGGCTAAATTTGGGTGACTGAATGCACATTTACATTGAAATTCTTATGAATTATTTGAACATAAAAAGTTGAAATAGGTGAATAATTGAATTAACAAAGCTGAATATCACCAAATTGCTAAAGAGCTAGACCAGGACTTAAAAACTTTCAAATAATAAATAAATATGGTCTGAAAAATGTATTTATATATTCTTTTGGAGATAGTTTAAAAAATAAATGTTAAAAAAAATGCCTTGTATAAAGAATAATTTTTTTAGTGGACTCGTTCATTTTATTCAACTCACAGCCCAAAGTCCTGATAATGGTAACTGCTAGATGTTGACAAATAAAATCAATTTCATGTCTGACATGTTTTGGTGACTGGATCAGCAGGAACAGTTACTGCTGTTCATGTTAGGGTTCTCTGTTAGTCGAGTGGATTTACTTGTGTTATTCACCATTGTTGGATCAGCATCTAGGCTCTCAGACATCTTGTCACAGATAATATCTACTAGACGTTCAAACACAGCTTTCACATTAATATTTTCTTTGGCTGAAGTCTCAAAGAACTCAAGGCCTGCAAGACAAAATAAAAAGCTATCTAACTTTATGTCAGAATAATATACAAATTATTTGTTTTAATACTTAAATAGACAAAACCAATATCATATTATGATTTTATTTTTCAAATCTAAATTTACCAAAGAAAATGAAGCATAAAAAGTTCAAAACTACTTATAGGTCCTACAACACAAAGTTTGTCAAGAAAAAACATGTCAAAATTTATTAGTGCTGTAAAGATATGAATTTTAAAAAATGCACAAGTTTTACTCACGCTTTTGACGTATAAAATTTAGTATAATTTTTTTTAATTTTTAATATAAAACAAAATTATGACTAAAAGATTAACTAATAGATTAATTCTTTCGTTGATTCTTCTGTTGTCATTAACAATAAATAACTTTACAAAGTTTAAACTTATTCAAGAATGGGAAGTGGGAGAAATAATGTGTAAAATATTTTGACCAGACAGACAGAGTTGATATGAGCAAGTTATTCAAGTTTGAATTTTAAAAAACTCGAGCCTCAATGATGAAGGGCTATCTGCCACTGAGCTATTCAAATACTTAAATGGAAGTTTTTTTAGCCTATTGTTACATTAAATTTTTTAATGAAAGACCTAATTCTCTGTGTTATTGTGATTACAATATTGTTTTTGTTGCCTCTCGCCGATTTAGTAATTTTCTAAAAAAAAGAAAAATTAATTAATTATGACTGGTTAACTAATTCGTAGATTTCTTTATTGATTCATGTGTTGCCACTGACAATGAATTATTGTGAAAAGTTTCAACTTGATCTGAGAATTATTAGTGGGAGAAAAAAGGAGTAAAAAGTGACATTATAAAAGCTCAGAATAGACATCATCTTTCTAATGAGTGTTGCAGATGACATACATGAGGCATTGCAATGCTGGATGTGTACATGGAGTTTGATGAGCATGGATGAGGGACTATTCTAGTCATTTTATGTGAATGTTGTTCGAATTTTTCATCTATACTGTTATTGTACAGTAGTTACACTTATGTTGTCAATAGCAGTTAAACTGAATTTCCATTTGATTGGATCAATAAAATTATCTTATCTTATATTAGTTTTACTAGTTTATATTTGAACTAGCTGATACTCGTGCTACGCTATGTAGTAATATATAGTAAAATAGTTGGTATATATGTTTATTTTGCCCGGAACATGGTTAAACCCATCAATAAAACAGCCCGCATTACAACCCCCCATATCCCCAACACAATTTTCTAGCCCTCAAATTCTATGTCCTTTTTTTTTGTCTCTTTCATCATATAAACAAAGGGCCCACAACTCCTTACTATAGAGTATGCGCAAACACTTCTTAGGTCCACCAGTTTGGCCATAGTAATGAAACTGCTGTCCTTGAATTCTTAATATTATAACTGATTATAATAATAATGAATGAAACATTAACTTTTTTGTTTGACCAATACTTTTGCATTACCGTATTTTTCGCCGTATAAGACACTTTTTCTTCTCCAAAACTGGGGGGGGGGGGGGGGAAGTTGGTGCGTCTTATACGGCAAATACACATTTTACATGCATTAAAACTGCCCCCAACTTTGTGTGGCGCTTACTCGCAGTCCTTTCCTTATGCAGTGTGTGCTGCGGGCTGGATTTGGGGCACGTACTGCGGGCTGTGGTGACTTCTGTGACCCTCCCTGCACGGCCAGGCTGTGTGTGTTCGGGCTTCCCTCTCCCTCCTATAGCGCGCCATGCCCCCCTCCCGACAGTCTAACCATGTGCTGCACGGGCATCATGCTGAGCTTACTGCCGGTACCTCCATCCATCAGCGCAGGCTGCGTCTCCTCATGTCTCCCGGAGCAGTCTCACTCCTTGCTGGGCAGTGTGGGCACAATTTCGCTGCTTCTCTGCATATCTCCCGGGCACCCAATCAATCCATGCTGCCCTGAAATGTCCGCATGTCTGCCTCCTGGTTCCGCCTCCTCCAGCCAATGCTTACTGATGTCCGTACTCTGCCCCGCCCCGCTGATTGGATGCCCGTGATTGATGGTACATGGTTGACATAAAATTGTTCTTAAACTGCTGTTTACTTTATACAGTTGATATAAAATATTTTAGTACAGTATTTGGTTCAGAATCTTTTTTTTCTAGATTTTCCTCCTTTAAAATTGGGTGCCTCTTATATGCCGGAGCGTCTTATACGGCGAAAAATACGGTAATTACCTACTACATACTGGTGATCAACGCCCAATATAGATCTGGATTATTAAACATTTCTTCTCTTAAGTAAACTGGAGTTTACATATATGAATTATGTTGCCATTGATGCTATTAAGAGTTAAGGTATACATAATTCAAAGTAATATAATATAGTAATTCAAACTCAAACAATTACACCCATCAAGAGCGACAATCATCGCAAGACAAAAAGAGCCAAAATGTAAATGAACAGAGAAAGGCTTACACTATAATTTTAAGATGAATAACATATATGACCTCCTTCAGTTGCAAAGTGACTGGATTATCTTATGGAAATGAGATAAATGCTTAGATATTAGCTATGTTTGGAACAATGTCTCCAATACAGCAGTTAGAATACTATAGTAAAATAGTAATATCAAGATAGTACCAGGTATTTATACATATACTGATTTATGTATATTGGCGTCAAGTAAAAAAATAGTTTTGACAAAACTGTTTCAAAATCTAAGGACAAATAATGCTTAGTGTTTTAGTGAAATAGCATTATGTGGACAGACGCTAATTTAATTCTTTAAATAGGAATTAATCTTGCTACTATTTTATTATAAAATTTAAATTAAACTAAATCAGAGATGATCTTGTTGATTACTAGCCATAATCTAGTCAGAAAAGAGAGTGATAACTGAGTGGTTGGCTGAATAACTCTGCTTGTTCAGTCAAAAGTAAAAGTACATCTATTTATTCACATTGATTATTATTTTTCTATGGCACTCACAAGCCAAGATTTTAAAATACTTTAAGTAACTGTCTGGCATTTGGTTTGGTGATTGAATGAAATAAAATGAGTATCTACAACAGAGTCCATTGTTTCTGCTGAGCACTAGTCCTTACTCACCTAATTGGTCAGCTAGTTGTTTGCCCCTCTCTGTGGACACAACCCTCTCATCCTCCAGATCACATTTGTTCCCTACAAGAACCACCTGGGCATTGTCCCAGGAGTAAGTCTTGATCTGTGTGCACCTGTCACACACGTGGGGAGGATAGACAAGAGTAGGTTGGGACAGGTGTTTTCAATCAAAGTTCAAGAAAACATGATGATGCCATTTGGTAGTGAAAAGTTGAAATCAAAAATGAAAAAAAAACAACTTTTAACAAAAAATAAACATAACAAAATGTTTTAATAATTTTTGAAACCATTTAACTCTTTGGGTGCTAATATATTGTTGTAAAAGTAACATAAACGTTGACTAAATTCATAGAAAAAAACATATTATTTTTTAAATTTAACTTTTTTTTTCATTAAGAAAAACATATTTTAAAGAATTTTAATGCCAAGTTTTATACTTAAGATAGCTTGATGCTTGCATTAAACATCTTTCTTAAGGGAGCTAACTGATTATAGAAATAGATATTTATAGAAATATCAAGAATTCAAGTAGTCTTTGTTTCTACATCAGTGCTGAGCCAACACTCTCTATGGTGGTGTGCAGCAATGAAAGAGTAGAGCATGTAATATTTCTGAGGAAGAGGCAGGCTGTACACATTGTGACAACTCCCCAATAAAAACTGGCTAGAAAAGAAAAAAAAAACTACAGCACATTTCTGAAGTAGGCCTGGGTGACAGCTGTACAGTGTCTGCTAATGGTCGCAATGTGATTAACAATTATGGTGAAAGCAACAGTCAACCAATGTGAGGCCAATTTTAGGTCTTCAGTCATTAAGTGGAATTAAGCACCTAAAGAGTTAAACAATTTCTAAAATAATTGAACAAACATTATGGCTTAATCAATATCCATTCACTCTAATTTTAAATCTGAATTCTCAGTGAAAATTTAGAGATTGTACTTTATTGAGCTATTTGATTTCTTATTCTCGTTATAAAGTTTACAAATTATACCATATTGATTTATTTGATAAAAGTGATAAGGTAATACACCTAGAAGTCTAAATCAATTTATACATCAAGCCAATAAGGAAAAAAAAAGTGGTTGGGCTTAAAAATGTGACCCTAGGTGGCGATATGGATCCAGATAAATCTACTTGGAAGTTGTTGTTTTTTTGGGGACCTGGATATTAGCTTGGCATTTGGATGCTGCTAGAGGCTGTGGTCAGTTTGGAGATCTGTGTTCCAATCCTCCTCAGAACTTATCTAAGTTTCACTATATTTTCTTCACCGTTGTCTCTGAATAACTATTGTACCCTAGTGCTGCTATTATATGCTAATGTCATGTTTACTCATTATTAAATTAAAATCAACAATAAATAAATCAAAACAAAGAAAAAACTTTAACAGGAACTCTGAACTGGGTGTACCAACCAGGTACAAATGAACTGAAACAAGTAAATTTGATGTACCAACCCAGTCTATAAGCTAGAGATTGACCATCACCATAAGAAACTTCTCTATCTGGTGAATCACACTTAGATCCCACTAAAATAACTGGCACATGACTGCACGTGTGAAGTTTGATTTGATAGATCCTGCCAGGCAACACAACAAAGTTATAAACATTAATCTGGCCTATGCAGTTTATACTTGGTTTCTTTCCTAACATATGTGTAAGACTTTAAATACAACCCTTCTTCTTATATCTATCTTAAGACCAATAGAAATATACTCTAGATTTCAAAGTTAGGAGAAATTGCATAATAAAGTATGAATAGTGCATACTAAATTACAACTAAGCAATGATTTTATTTTTATCTTGACATTGTATAAACAAGGGCTGAAATGTGACCAGTCTCTAGAGCTTATTACAGCTAAACCTAGACCAGCAAATACATATTTCTAAAGAGATTTTATAAACCTACCAGTCTTGTACTGCATTAAATGATTCTTCATTAGTGATGTCATACATCAATAAAAAGCCCATGGCACCTCTGTAGTAAGCAGTGGTAATAGTTCGATATCTCTCTTGTCCAGCTGTGTCCTAGATATAAAACAAACATTATTGTTAAAACCTCCAGAATTTAAGACTTAATGTAATTTTGCTAAAATTGGTGTCATGTGTCATACAGATATGTCATTTATCGAACTTAAATCTTAAGTAACAAGTCCCAGTTCATTATTATATGATAAATATTAGGATTTTTCTGACTTGTACTATGCCTCGATTATGTTTTATGGGACCCATCTATTTAATATCTTTAAATGTTACTTGAGTTTTATTTGAAAAAAAATTCTATACATTAGCCTCTAAGAGAAACTGTCATGAAAGAACTCAAATAAAATCTAATAGTGTACAGACTTTCCTTCAGGTTGATCCATTATAATTCTTTTTTATTACAGAATTTAACAAGAAGTAATTATTTAATAATTTAATTTAGGCAAATCAGCAGATTTATTTTCTTAAATGGCACATGACCAGAAAATATTTTTAACTCATTGCCATTAATATCAAGATATAGCCAATGGATAACGAGTATCAAGGTAAAAAAAAAAAAAAAGAAGAACATTTATAAAATAGAAAAGAAACAAGAAAACATATTTCACTTATTTAAAAATAAATCTAAATTAACTTTATAGCAGTCACTAACAGTATAGATAGATCTTCTTATCTTATATAATACAGATGTTACTTCAAAAAAGAAGATTATTACGTCCTACGCGTCATGCATTCAGTCATGCATATTAACCAATGACTTAAATTCTGCCAAGTCACTGGTTTTCCTGGCTAACTCAGGCAACCCATTCCATGCTCTAATAGCACTAGGGAAGAAGGAGTATTTGTACAAATTTGTCCTAGCATATGGGACGAGGAAAAAAAAAGTAAAGTTTTAGAAAGAAAGAAAGTTTTATATACAGATAAAGAAAGAAATAGTTTTTTATACAAACAGAAATATGTGTTAACTAATTGCAATGGACAGAAATTTGAAAAATGAATTATAAATAAACAATGACTATTATTTAACTTTGTTTTCCAGAAATAGATAAAATGATGAATTTTTTTTTCATATTTAAGGTGCCCTTTCTGCAAGTGGTGCCCAGTGCATGATACCCCACTACATTACTTGGTATTCTGTATATATATTTGTGTGTCCTGCTACTTATTGTGAAATTAGGGAAATCTCTACAAATACATGTGATAAACTGTTAGAGAACTTCATGATCAAGGTGAACAGGGTGAAGGATGCTAAACAGAACTTCACAGCTGCGAACTCAATGAAAAAAATTGAGCTACACTTTTAACAATATCTCAATGCATAGCAGTTGATCTTAGTATGAACATGTTTATTACCACTAGTTAGTTGCCTATTTGTTTTTAAATAAGTTCTAAATCAGAGAGGTCAAGTCTAATACTTCCTTTATATTAGAATTAATTAAACCAAAGAGCTTAGAAAATTTGATTCTGCAGTCTAAAAAAAAAAGTCAACAAAAAGTTTCATGTAACTTTTGAAATAAAAAATGTACACTTCCTTTATTTTGTAGACCTGATACACCAAAAGCCAGCTATATTTAGTTTTTCAGCCATGTATAAAAATCTCTAATACCTAAATACCTAAGAAGCTTTAATTTGATTAAATGTTAGCTTAGGATTGCAGTATAAGTTTATATTAACAATATATTGGTGTATACAAATTCATATTTTCTATATCCCAATTCAAGAAAAATTTTTTAATCTTTGGAAACTCATGTGCTGGGACTAAATTTCATTGATCTTATATATAATTTGAATACAGGGTAGGAATACAATCTGAGTACACATGTTTATTCACTAATGACATAGAAGCATTCAATTACTTCCATTTTTGATGTATGTCAAACCACTGCCACAAAAGGTCAAATGTTCTGTCATAAGTGCTCCAATTACATAAGTTAATCTCCTCTATTTGAAACTGACAGTTTTAGCGCCTTATAAAAGTACATAGTGGATGCAAATAACATAGTCAAATGAAAAGTAAAAACTGACATACCCATATCTGCAGTTTAACTCTCTTGTCTTGCCTGAAAACAGTCTTCACTTTAAAATCAATACCAACTGTACTGACAAATGCGGAGGTAAAAGAGTCATCTGCATAACGAAACAAGAAGGATGTCTTGCCAACACTACTGTTACCAATGATCAACAACTTAAACATGTAATCAAAATTTTGATCAGCTGCATCTTTCTGCCACTTGGAATCATTAGCTGATGCCATCTGAAATGTAAATATTGAAAGAATAATTTTGTTAGTAGCAGCACATTAGTACTATAGGTTCCTAATCAAGTAGAAAAGAACTTTAACCTAGACCTGGCTGTACAAAACTACTACTTTCAAGAAAAAAGGAAAAGCAGAGAACAACAATTGAAACATTGAATTGATAATTAGCCCATCTAATAAATTCAACATATAATTGCACACTGTTATATCATGACTTCATTTGATAGGTAGCATTTCAACCAAATTGAACACATTTATTTCAAGCTGTATAGTTTTTTTTGCATTGATGATATCAGTGTATAGGTGAGCACGATGTTACATGGTGGGCAAGTAATAAATTACATGGCTGTATAACCAAAGTGTTATGAAAATTATATGCTGTATCGGTTGTTGTTCTTATGATTACATGTGCTTGTAACTTGTCCGTAAGAATGTGTTCACAAAATGTGTGTTGTGTAGTCATTTAGTGTATTAAGGCCATACTAAGCAGACATGGTTTTCAACTCTGTTATCATTATGTTCATAACACAAAGGGTTCACAATTAGAATCCTGATGAACTTAAATGTGAATTAAAGACTACATAGGATGTTCCAGAGTCCAGTCAACTCTAACAAGAACCTGACATTTGTAAGGGAAGTAATGGAAGCTATAAGAAGGTTTGGTGCTACCAAGTATTCCCATAGACAGACACTCTAAATCATGTAAATATGCTAGGACAAATTTGTACAAACTTTCCTTCTTCCCTACTGCTATAAGAGCATTGAATGGGTTGCCTGAGTCACCCAGGAAAACCAATGACTTGGCAGAATTTAAGTCATTGGTTAACATGCATGACTAGATCGACCTAGGAACATGTGTAGGACATAATGATCTTTTTTTTAAACCTCCTGAGTAATGAGATCAATTCCCTTTGTACTTGATATGCTTGGTAAATGCTACAAAACAAGATACATAAACTCTAATAGGAAAGTAAATAATGAAGTTACATGTAAAAGGTAATAAAAAGATATATCTTTAAAGAGTGGGTCTACAAAGCATACACAAAATCCTGATGCAGTCTCAGCTGCGATGGGCAGGACACATCTGCAGAACGGAAAACCGCTGTATCCCTAAATGACTCGTGTATAGCCAATTAAGGGAAGGAAAGCGCTCATAAGGCGGACATAAGAAACGCTTTAGTGACAACACCCTCGAAGCTCCTGTGAAATGATTCAGCATAAACCCAGCTACCTGGGAGACAGAAGCACATGACAGAGCACCATGGCGTTGTGCTGTGAAACCTAGCAAACAAATTGCTGAGGAAAAGAGAATGGTAGAAGAAAAGCGCCAGAGAAGAATAGCAAGGCCAATAACACTAGCTCCAGCTGGAATAACTTGCCCAGTGAGCAGTCAAACATTCCGGGCTCACATAGGTCTCACCAGCCACATGAGGAGGCACAAAACCCCAGTGCAAAGCCCTCAGTCCCCTGGATGACAAAAGCGGTCATCATCTGACGATCTATGTATATATATATATATATGCATCTTTATAATCCTTTTAATGGACTAGACAAATAATTTTTCTAAAACTTTTAGTTGGGGGTCAAAGAAATGAGCATAAATCAAGTGACTCGTTCTTTTTTAATATCAGTTTCATACTTTTATGCCTCATTTCTATCCAAATATCAATAAATTCCATTTATTTAAATAAACTAAAGTGAGAATGCCACATGTTAAAACTTTTTTTTTGTCAAAAGATGATACCCACTGAATTTATTCTATTATGTCTAATATTAAACATCACATTCTTTAGTGGTCTAAAGTTTAAAAACATATCACTTGGTCAGTTGGAAAATATAAATTGATGTCAATATTATGACTAAATTAAAACTTTTCTGATGATATTCAAGTAAGAATGTAATTTTAAAATTATAAAATGTTATGTAACTAATTTATAATGCATATTTATATACACACAGGTCTATATAAATGATTAAATTCAAGACAAAACAAAGAAATTGCAAATACTTTTCCCTGTTATACTCTTTCATTTTTTTAAATTTTTTTTTTACCAAACTTATATCAACTCTGTTTGGATGGATGGAATCTTGTACATGTTATTTCTCCTACTACCCATTATCAGATCAAGTTGAAACTTTGCAAAATTATTTATTGCCCTAACAAAACATGAAAGAATAAAACAAGAATTACCAATTAACTTATCAATAAGGAGTAAAATTAATTAATTTCTTTTTATAGGTTTGGTTTCGGTTTAAGGCAAATTGGCACAATTTTAGGCCATGTCGTGCCTGCATTCCCTTTTCTTGTACATGCTATTTCTCCCACTACCCATTATCAGATCAAGTTGAAACTTTGCAAAATTATTCATTGCCCTAACAAAACACGAATCAATAAAAAAAATTACCAATTAACTTATCAATAAGGAGTATAATTAATTAATTTCTTTTTATATAGAGACATTACTAGCTAAGGGGAGATAAGCTTTGTGTAAAGAATTAGGTTGTCACATGTACATTTGAAACACATCCTCTTCACTCGCAAAAGGTCCATACATGTGATTGGATCATAGCACATTAAGCATACGAAAAGCATGAAATTGCGCTAAACAAAAACAATTGGTAAAAATATTTCCAACCAAACAGATTTATTATTATTAGTCTAGATCTATTGTAAATTAATGACATGATAGATTCAAAATAATTAATACAATTACACATAATATAAGGTTTGTTTTTAAAAGTATTTTTTTACTTTACTTGTTCCTATTGTTCTCTAAAAACTCAAGTTTTTTCATGTTAGAATGAAAACCTATGGGTAATCATTTATTAAATAACAAAGTAATTTGCAAAGGTAAGAAAATTTTTAAAAATAGAATAAAAACACTTTCCTTTTTTTTGGAAAACAAACTACTGAATATAACTTATATTCAAGAAGAAATAAAAATCAAATCAAATGAGTTCTAACTCAACACAATAAAAACGATTGTACACTGGCCTACTTGCTTCATGGGGGCTTCATCTTTGGCAGTAGCATGTGACTGGAAGTGACAAACAGAAACAAGACACAGAAAAAAAATATGGTCATAACCTTAATCAACATAGTTCAATATAATCTACCTTTGACATGACTAATTAAACAGCTACATTTCTATCAAACATAGTTTGCTTATCATAGGATTATTGCAAGCCAAGCAACTCAACTTGTTTTAGTAAAACCACATAAAACTTGTTACCATAGAGATGTTTATGATCTTCAATCCTCTGTTTCTTGGGCCAATGGTGGCCAGAACAACAACCAACCACCTTTACTTTCGCCAACTATAGTCAGGTACCCATTAGAGTTGTGTGGACTCCGAGGGCGCATTAAAATCCCAAAATTCAAAATCTCAATCCTCAACGAGCTTTGAACCCAGGACCCCAGGTTTGGAAGCCATTAAAATACATTTCATATGTAAGTGGTGCTTATTGACTTATAATGTTTGAGTGTTTAAAATGCACCCGGATCAGAGGCACAACTAGGTTCATGGTGTCTAGGCCGATGACCAATGGGGCCTAGAGGTCCTCAAAAAAAAAAAGAAAAACAAAAAGAAATAAAATGTTTAGAGCATTTGCTCTACAGAACGAGAAACAGCCAAAAGTTTAGAAAACAGATACAAAAAACAGCCAAATGTTTAGAAACAGATAGAAGAAACAGCCAAAAGTTTAGAAAACAGATACAAGAAACAGCCAAAAGTTTAGAAAACAGATACACTACTGCTACTTAGAAGGCCAGAAAATGACAATTTTATTACTATCCAATGATAAAATAGAAAAATAAATGTCACTGATGGTTGGGCATAGAATTGTAGTGTTTTGATGTTTTAATTAGCAAAATGTAAATTATAGTTATAGTTAAATATATAATTAAACCTTTTTTTTTAAAAATAAAAATACCAGTACTTTGAAGAAAACTTACCAGCAATGATGTCATGACACTATTGCTTGTAAGAATTTGTAACTCATTTAAGCGTAATTTTAATTATAAAAGAATGTACATAGATTGAAATGTCTTTTCTTATATGTACTGGTACCTATAGATACAGCAAAACTAAATGTTCTTTATGTCACACTTTTCTTTCAATATTCTTAAAGAGACCAACCATAAGATTTTTGAAGATGGGCCCAAGGGTGAAATACAATCATTTATGAGAGCTATAAGTTACAATTCAAGGCATTACTAACACTAACCATCAATTCAAAAGACTTTTAAAAAAGCACATATTTTAAATGTCATCATGAATCTTTAATGAATAAAGATGTAGGTGCAGCCTAAAAATATGAAAAAAATAGGTTAAGGTATTAATATAGTTTGATATGCTTATTTAAGTAATGGTTTTGACATTTAATAAGAGATAATGTTAACTCTTTCTCTCCGTAATTATTTACCACATTCTGATTTGATTTGATTTGATTTTGATTTTGGGCACATCGGCGCAATTTAGGCCATGTCGTGCCTGCAGTCCCTCAAGGGCCACTCTCCCTCCACACAGCAAAGGCCAAATTCCATACAGTCAAATCATTAAAATCAAGGTCTATTCACAGTTAAAATAGTAGAGGTAGTAAAAATTTAATAATTTGGTAAAAATTTAATGTAAATAGTACATGTCTACAGAATTCATAAATCAGATCTTCGTAGACAACCCCACTTCCCGGATAAAGCCCAGTACCTTCCCAGGGTCGACATTATTGAATAGTGTTTTTAAATTAGTGGCTCTAAAATATTTTTCCCTGACATCCTGGTATCTGGGGCAGTCGATGAGGATATGTTCCACGGTGAGGCGAGAGTCACAATACTCACAAAGTGGGGGCTCTTCTTTCTTCAGCACAAAAGAGTGCGTGATGTAGGTGTGGCCAATCCTAAGTCTGGACATGGTCGTGCTACCACGCCTTGTCAGACCCTTAGATGTGGACCGCCACCTGACATCCTCCACAATCTGCCTGAGTTTATTGTGAGTCTCAGCCTCCCATCGGTCCTGCCACTCTTGGTAGATGGGAAGGGAATTTGAGTTCCTGACACCGCATGATTTAGGGCTCTCTTTGCTTCTCTGTCTGCGGCTTCGTTTCCCTCAATGCCCACATGGGAGGGGACCCAGATGAAGGTGACATCCGTATGGTCGGCTGTTATTTGGTCCAACAGCTTCAGGCTCTTATGTACCAGTGGAATGTCAGTCTTCATCCGCCCCAAAGCTTGCAATGCAGATTTGGAGTCGGAGCAGATTATAAATTTCCTCATTTCTGATGCTTTGACGGCCATAAGTGCAAGCGATATTGCATGCAATTCGGCCGTAAAGATGGAGCAGCCATCGGGGAGTCTACGGGAGATTGTTTTGTTCCGAAAGGAGCAGGCACACGCGACCTTTCCATCCATTTTGGATCCGTCTGTGTAGATGGTGCCACAATCTCCGTAGCTCTCTTGCAGTTCCCTAAAGTGGACTTGTAGTATGCTTGGGTCTGTATTTTCTTTTTTGAAATTAAGGAGGGATAAATTTAATTTGGGTTTATTCATTAGCCAAGGAGGATTCTGAGGGGTTTCTATTTTAGAGATTTGGTTAATGGGTGGAGTTAAATTTTGGATGGGTTCTCTCATTCGAAGGCCTAACGGCGGTATGATGTTAGGCCTTCGATTGTATAATTCTACCTCTGTGGGGTTAAATATGGAATCGAAAGCAGGGTTCGTAGGGTTGGATTTTAGCTTGACTATATACTGCATTGCAAGCTTTTTCATTCTTATATCCATGGGGAGTTCTCCAGCCTCCACATGGAGGCTTGGGATAGGTGATGTACGAAACGCGCCGAGACAGAGACGCAGGGCAGCATTTTGTATTGGTTCCAGTATTTTTAGGTACGACTTCCTTGCTGCTCCATATATTATGGATCCGTAGTCTAGCTTGGATCGAATTAGACTCCGATATAGCAGCAGCAAAGTATCTCTGTCAGCTCCCCAGTCCGTATGGCTGAGCACTCTAAGTATGTTTAATGACCTTTGGCATTTTCTCTTAAGTTCTTTAATGTGGGGGAGAAAATTAAATTTGGAATCTAGAGTGAGGCCTAAAAATTTTGTAGTTTTCACGACAGGGATCTTCTTTTTGTGTATAAATAGTTCAGGGTCTGGGTGGAGTCCCCTTAAATTACAAAAATGCATACTAACTGTTTTGGAGTCCGAAAATTTAAAACCATTATCGTTTGCCCAATTTTGAATTTTGTTTAAACATAACTGTAATTTTCTTTCTAGGGTGTTCATGTTTTTCCCATAAGTAAAAATGACAAAGTCATCAACATACAAAGAGCACTCTATGCCAGGGGACAGAGCATTTATGATGCTATTTATTTTAATGTTGAACAGGGTGACTGACAGAATGCTGCCCTGGGGTACACCCATTTCCTGGTCATGAGTGTCAGAAGTGGTGTTGCCCACTCGAACCTGAAATTTTCGGTCTTTCAGGAATTCCCCCACAAAACGGGGAAGATGTCCCTTAAGCCCCATAAGCTCCAGGTCACGTAGAATGCCATGTTTCCAGGTTGTGTCATAGGCCTTTTCTATATCGAAGAACACAGCTACTAGATGTTCTCTTCTGAGTAATGCATTTCTGATACAAGCTTCCAGCCTTACCAGGTGGTCAGTTGTTGTCCGCCCTTGCCGGAATCCGCACTGGTAGTTAGAGATCACTTTGTTCCTCTCCAGGTACCAGACCAGCCTACTGTTAATCATTCTTTCCATGGTTTTGCAGATGCAGCTTGTTAGTGCTATTGGTCGATAGTTAGCTGGGTCAGAGCCGTCTCTTCCCGGTTTAGGTATCGGTATAACTGTGGCTTTCCTCCAGCTGTTTGGGAAAGCGCCTGTTTGCCACACACAGTTATAGACCCCTAGCAGGACTGCCAATGAGGGTTCGGGAAGGTGCTTGAGGAACTGGTAATGGATTTCATCTTCTCCAGGCGCTGTGTCATGTGACTTGTCTAGCGATTCCCTCAGTTCCTCAAGCGAGAACGGTTTGTTGTAGTCTTCATTGTTTTCTGATCTGAAATCAATGGAGTGTCTTTCCTCCCTGGTTTTGACTTTTTGAAACTCTGGCGTGTAATGTGCAGTGGATGACTTTTCTAATATTGAGGATGCAAGGCAGTCAGCTATTTCTCTGGGGGACGTGACAGTTCGTCCTTGGTTTTTCAGATGCCCTATTGCATTTGATTCTTTCCCTTTGATTCGCCTTACTGCCTTCCAGACCGCTCTAGCAGAAGTTTTGGCATCCAGACTGCCGACAAAACTTCTCCAAGAATTCCTTTTGGCTGACCGTATGGTTTGTCTAGCCTTTGCTCTAGCTATTCTGAATAGCTTTAGGTTTTCCTGGGATGGATTTTTTATAAATGCAGCCAGTCGTTTTTTCCTATCGCCAATAGCACTTTTGCAGGCTGTATCAAACCATGGTTTGCTAGGCCGTTTTGGATTTGCGGAGGTTAGGGGGACAACTTTCCTGGCTATACTAAGTAGCTTGCTAGCAAAGGTATCAGCTGGGTTCTGTTCATCGAGGATATTTTCTGTAATATCCTCTGAGCATCTTTTTTGGAATTGTTCCCAATCGGCCTTATTCAGTTTCCACCGCTGAGGTCGTCCCAATGAGGGGAGATTGTTAGCAATGATGATTGGGAAGTGATCACTTCCCCGTAGATCATTGCTAACTGACCATTTAAAGTCGTCCAGAAGTCCAGGGACGCATACGGTGAGGTCAATGCATGTGAGAGATCCAGTTCCTGGGTGCAAGTAGGTCGGTGATGCATCATTAAGTATGCATAAATCATGTTGGAGGAAGATATCCTCCAGCATACGGCCTCTTGTGTCGGTATTGTTGGATCCCCACATGGTGTTATGGGCATTGAAATCCCCAAGGATTATGTAAGGCCGGGGGAGTTGTTTCAATAGGTCCTCCATGTCTGTTTGGTTTAATGGAGCGCCTGGTGGTAGATATAGGCTGCAGCAAGTGATAACCTTGTGAAGGGTTATCCTAGCTGCTACGGCCTGTAGTGTGGTCTGTAGTTCTACCCTCTCATGGGGGATGCTATCCTTCACAAGGATACAGACTCCACCTGATGCTCTCTCTGCATCCTCAACATTCTTGCTGTAAGCACTGTAGCTTCGGAAGCTGATGCTATCTTTCAGAAATGTTTCCTGTAGACAGACAGCTACAGGAGTCTCAGAGTCCATCAGTAGCTGCATTTCCTCATAATTGGCCATGAGGCCTCTGCAATTCCACTGTACAATTCTGGAATCCATGGCTTATTCTAGATGGCCTACTTGGAGCTATTTGGCTTTGGGAGGCCCCCGGAGGGGTTTCCCTTAATTCCAGTGACCTTGGTATTTTTATTCTTGGGTTTGGATGGAGAGGAGGACAACCCCCTTTTGGGGGAAGTCTTTCTCTCTGGAGAGGGGAGATCCCTCTGGTTAGAGCGGAGGTTATTTCCTCCTCGCTCACCTCGGGCATTCTCTCCGCTATGATTTCTCCCCTTAGGGAGTTGGTCAACCTCTAATTCGGTAGAGGTTGGGGTGTCTGACTGGTTTCTCTGAGGAGAACCCGTGTCAGACATGATGTCTCCGGGTTCTCCCGGAGTATTGGTTTTGACTAGCTGCTCAGTCTCCATGCTCTCATCAGCGAGCACAGAGAACCTGTTCTTTAGCATGACAACAGGGCTTTCTTGTTTCTTCCGAGGTGTGTTCTTTGGCGGTGTTTTCTTCTGAGTTGGAGGAGGAGGAGGGGGTGGTGGGGTCAATGTGTCCGTCTGTGTGGCTATGGATCTTCCTATCTTAGCAACAGCCTGGGCATAGGTCTTTGTCAAGCCGAATTGGCCCTTGGGTAGGGTCAATACAGCCGATTTCGCCTGGCTGAAGGTACATCCATTTCTTGCCTTGTACTCCTGCACGGCAACCTCCTGTTTCCACACAGGGCAGTCCTTGGAGTAGGCTGAGTGGCCAGCGTGACAGTTTGGGCATTTGAACTGGGCTGTGCAGCCCTTGTCCTCATGACCTTCTCCAGCACATCTGGCACACACAGTGTTCCTCTTGCAGACTGCCGCGCCGTGTCCATAACCCTGGCACTTGAAGCACCTCATGGGGTTAGGTATGTAGGGCCTCACTGGAACTCGTAGGTATCCTGCCTTCACATACTCTGGCGGTGTCCTAGTTCCAAATGTGAGGATAATAGTGGCGGTTTTGACCTCCTCACCATCCCTGCGCCTGGTAATGCGCCGGGCATGGGTGACTCCTTCAATGCCCTCCACTACTTCCTTCTCGGAACATTCCAGTAGGTCCCTAGAGCTGATTACACCTCTGCTGGTGTTCAGACTCTTGTGTGGCATGACTTCCACTTCGAGATCACAGAGTCTTCTGCATCTTAAAAGCCCATCAGAGTGTATCTTGCTATCAACTTCTACTAGAAGTTCCAAAGACTTGTGTAGCTTAGACACACTCTTGGGCTCTCCCACTACTGACTTAAGTCCCTTGTAGATGACAAAAGGGCTCATCTTTGTCAGACTTTTCCCCTCCTCTGTGCACCTAACCACCAGAAATGATGGCCAGGTAGCACAGCTTTTTGTGGCCTCCTCCTTTCTGTCCTCCATACGGCGTCTCTTGCCCAGACATAGGTCTGGGGCAAGTAGTTTTTTTGAAGTTTTTTTTTCCATAGGTGTTATTTATTAGTTCGGCACATGTGCTCCCCACCCGCCATCGAGTCCAACAAGGGGACGGGCCATTCGGAAGTCCAGAATGAGCCCGCCAGGGCTACACATGTGCTATACTCAGTCAGCTACTGCATCGGACATGTGCCCGATACAGTAGCTCCCTGATTGACCCTCCAGCCACCGCCCTCCTTCGACCTATGCTGGTAGCTCGGCATGACCAGCCGGTTGACCCAGAGCGGGCCATCTGGGCCTCAGGTCTAGGGGAACTTGGAGCCAAAGTATTGTGTTGTGGTGGTTTATCCTCAGATAGCCACCACTCAAACACCAGGATCACTTTATCCCCCCTTACCCGTCGCAGTCCACGGCAAACGGACTGGTCTAGGACGTAGTGAGATATTTAGAGATAAGGAGACAGAGTGATGATCAATGAAGGCAGACTGAGGAAAGGAGGAGGCAGACACAATGATAGAAAAGAAGTAGAGCACTTTTGAGCTCCGAAAGTGCTAAGGAAAGAGGAGCGCAGTTTAACGTCATGTCTCGGGACGAACCACATTCTGATGGAATCAACATTTGTATCATCAGTTAAGAGAGAAAGAGTTAATGGAGTTGTTCTCTTACATCTTAAAGAGGAAAAAAATGAAATGCAAACATTTTATTGTCAAAAAGAAAACAAACAACAATTTTTAACTGTTCAAGTAATAATGAACAAACAAACAAATTCAACCTCTCCTTCGGTTTTTCCTTCTTCTGGTTCATCTTTTTTAGCATTCACCATCTTATTATAACTAGACAAAAGCCTATAGTAGAGCACAGAAAGAGTCTTTGGGAAAACATTTTTTTTATGATAAACTAAAAAGAGAAATTAATTTTAGAAAACTTGTGAGGATTTTTATTACACTAATTTATAACAGGAATTTTTATCATAAATAAGAAGGCAGCTTTGTGTGTGTATGTGTGACTTATACAATTTCAGTTTTAGAAAACAAATAATTCAAAGCAACATGTTACAATGAAAAATTGAATTAATTGAATTTTCTGGGTTACTATTGAGTTGATATGTATTTCATAAATAATCTACCAATAATAATAATAATGCAACAGTAAAAAAAACACAAAAACAAGTACTTGTAGCACTCTAGTAGATTGCACCATAAAAAGAAAAAAATTCTAATAAATGTTGTCATAAAGCTAACTGCAGAGCTTAAAAATAATTTGTTAAATGTATAAGATAATATCATTAGAGACTATAAGTATAAGTGTAATACAGAAAAAAAATAGGACAAGCATTTAGAATACAATTTGGAGAAATAAGCTTAAAGCATAAAAGCTGAAAAATGACAACGACTAGCAGCTATTAGGTTTATATAAAACAGCAAGCTGATTGTATGCAACAGAACAAGTCTAACTAGCCATTGTTGTTATTGACTAGGTCATGCCTGTGTGTTATGGGATAGAGAAAGACAAACTTCGGACCAGCTGCTGCTGATCTTACACATCTATTTCTGGCTCATTGCCACAGCCAGCCACTCTCTGTGTGAGTGTCTGTGTGTGGAAGGGCGGGTGTGTAAGACGACAGCGACTCACTCCCAAGTTATGTGTGGGTGTTGGGTGTCCACAGCAGCGACCTCACTCTAAATGCGTGTGTGTATGTGTGCGTGTTTGTGATTGACGATGGAAGGCAGATTTCATAAATACGAAGATTGTCAAAGATAGCATACAGTAGAAATAAGGTGAATACGTTACAGTTTGATCTAGATCCACTAGATCCAGAACAAGTCGGGTAGACAGTGGGAGCCTATTACAAAGCGTAGAGGCTCTAAGAGTTTCAAAAATTCTCTCTTTTTCGCTCTCACTCTCTCTCTCTCTCTCTCTCTATATATATATATATATAAATATATATATAGAGAGAGAGATCTTAATGTATATATGTAGATCTATGTATATAAAGGAAACCAATTGAATAATTTGTGAATAGCTATAGCAAGCTAACCTTAAAATAGCTGAAAATACTAAAAATAGCCTAACTGGACAGGTGAACCATCGAAATACCTTAAACTTAACAAAAACTTGATCTGTCTGGCGATGTTTTACAAAGAAATCACAAAGATATATTGATCTTACCCTCTAAGATGTGTCTACAAACGTGCCAACTGTCAATCGAATGAGAACATAAAATAGAGAGATTGTTCAGATTGAGAAATCTAATGTAAGGGAAGCACGAATGCTACACACTCGCTCAATTTCCAGAATCCTCAATGGCTGGCCACTAAATTCTGTAAGCTATCGATTTGAGTATTTTATGTCAGCAGCCAAGCTACGTGCGGCCCACGCTCTCCCCAGCAGTTCGCACACGCAGGACTAGAATGAACGAGCGATCAAGCCCACCTTTTTTTTTAAATTTTTATGCCTCACTTTCTGTAGACAAAATGACAAACTCAGCAGTTCGATTTGAGTAGCCTATGCCTAAATGGGAAAAGCCAATCTTAGTACGGGCAATCAATTGACATACTGCTAGTGTTTTGTACTAGATCTATTTACGTTGGATACATTATCGATACACACTAACTCTTTTGAAACCTTTATTGAAACACTTCATTGGCAATACTAAAAGTCATCTGAAACTTAACATTTTATATATCGCTTGTAACAGTCTATTCTTCTCTTGTATGACTAGGACAACTGAAAGCATTGGAATAGCCAGGATTTTTTTCGGGAGGGGGGGGGGGGGGTAACCCCGCGGGAAAAAAATATGTATGTCTGTATGTGTACATAATTAATCTTTATTACATTCTGACCCTTCAATCTTTCGAATGACGTTTATTGTGCCCTAGAATATGTTCTTCCTGGAGTTAATGGAAAAATTGTAGACTTCCTGCCCTTGCCAGTAAGGGGGGCTGGGGGAGCGCTAGAAGCTCCCCCAGTGCGGGGCGGAGCTAAGCACTATTTCCGGTATTGAAAGCCAACAAAATGCATATTCTGAGGTATCTACAGTGCATTATCCTGCTATTAAAAAGTTTTATTTCAAAAACCTAATGTGCTATTCTTACTGACTTAGACCCTCCCGCGCCGTTCGGCGCATTTGGCGGCAAGCTGTTTTCACAAAAAATCTGTCACTGGCAATGTCTGAAGCCTCTTCCCACCTGCTCTGGGGACCTCCATTGTACTAGAATGTCATCGCAACTCTTATGCGTAATTCATTTTGTCGGAGAACATGTCTCGCAAACCTCATGCGACGCTCTGTCACAACCTTACCAAGGAGTCGACTCCCAGTTCGGCATAAGATTTCCTTGATCTCTATATAACAGAATCCTAAAATCTGTCTTAGCCATCTTTGTTGAACCACATTAAGTGTTTTTCAATTTCGGCAGGTTCACTGCACTTTATTATTGGAGCCCAGCCACTGGTAGAAATGTGTAACCTCTCTTGACTACGCTCTTGGAATTAGGTGACTTTAGTTTGCTTTAGATTTGATATCGAAAGGGGAAATTTATCGTCAAAATTATCTGTTGGGGGGAGGGAGGGTTAATTCAAAACCCCATTTAGCTACGGTCATAGAATTTGGTGACTAGTTTGCTTTAGAATAATATTGAAAAGAGAGGTTTTCAACCTCAAAACTCTCTGTAGGGGAATTTTAAACTCAAAACCATCTGGATGAGGTTTTAAACTTTAAAAAAAGCCATTTGGAGGAGGGGGGTTTAAACTCAAAACCCCATTTGGCTACGCTCATGGCATTTTGAGTGCGTAAATTGCTTTTTTTTAATATTGTAACGTTTCTCTACTATCCAGGCTCTCTTCACACTGCACCACTCGACACAACGAACTTAAAGAACCTCACAACTCAGGGCTCCAAAGTAACAGTAACAGTTTGATTTCAAATACATTACAAACACTGTACACTAACAACATTACACTGACTGTCCAAAAAAGCTAGCCTTGCTCCGCCTGACTTCACAAACCGTGCTGTTTCTAACTTTGCCTTGTACTGGTCACATTGCGAGGTAATGTGAAGTGTCTTGACTCTAACACACTCGCTCTTATATAGTGTCCATACGGGCCTTCCAGAACCGGATTGAACGTCGCTTGACCACTCAGGTTGATTACATTCGAAGTGACTTGCGTTCGTAATATTTACGACACAGGTCATTGCCGAACTGGCAAGTACTGTCACTGGTCACGGTTGACCGTTCGTCTAGCGCTTGACTGGGGCGATTGGCGTAGTCTAAAACACACACAGCACTACCCCCATCTGTGTCACCACCAGGTTTATAACAATATTGAAAAGGTATTTTTTAGCTTCAAATCCCGCTGAAGGAGGGTTAAACCCAAAACCCTTTTGGCTTATTTGCTTTTTTTATATTGAAGAGGGGGTTTATAGTATATTTTGGATGGGGTTTTAAACCATAATCTTCCTTAGCTGTGCTATTGGAATTTGGGGATTGTCGTTTGCATTTTTTTGTTTTGTTTTATAGAAATGGGGGATTTAACTGCGCAACCCCCTAGTAGCAGGTATTAAACAAAGCCCCCTTGGCTGTGCTGGGGTAAGTGATGGATTAGTATTAAAATCTCACCTAAAATAAACAAAATCAAAGCCAAAAATAAGTCACTAAATTTCATTTCGAAGAGGGGGGTGAACCCCAACCCCCACCCGTCAAGGTCATGATGCTTCTCTAATCCTATTTTAACGTGCCTACCCCGAAACAGTTTTAACAGGGCCTGCCTTAGGCTTAGGCAAACTAGGCAGCAGCCAAGAGACGCTGATTGGTGGGGGCCTCGGACAAGACTCAAAGAAAGAAATTTTGTAAATTAAAAAAAAAAAAACAACTGCGAAACATGGATCAAATCTCACACATGTCAGAACTCTATGGCTCTGTGTCTACTAGCCTAGCTCAAAGTCTCTATTATTATTCAAGGTTTATTCACCAATGTTTAGAATAGTTTAGATCTACTTGCTAGACTACATATGGTAGAAGACGATGTTTCTTCCTTTTGGCGGAATGTCGAAACGTTATTTCTAGTCTGGTGATCACGCATCGTCCATAAAGCATATTCGTGCTACTGGCACTTGGGTTGAGCTGAAAAATCGGTTTATTACATCTGTGTGAGTATGTTTACGAAGCTTACAGAGCTCCAATTGAACGTTACGGAAATAGAATTAAACTTATTTGTTGATTTGTAGATATAGATACAGAAGGCTTTTAATTCACTGCGTAATTTTCGGTCTTAACTTTTTATTGTATTGGGGCCAAACAATTCACTTCGCCAAGGGCCTCCAACTACATACGGTCGGCCCTGGTCTTAATATTAGACTATAAACTGCATCTTTAATTCAAGATTAGGTCTACATTAAAATAATTGAGCTCCAAACCAATAACTGGGGTTGAAAACGTGAGCCATCAATTCTGGAGAAAAGTCTAAAAGCTCTAATTAGAAACAAAACTTTTGTTCAATACCAACACAAAACAGACTAACTTATATATTTTAGAACGTCATTTTTATGATACATAGGCCTAGGTTACATATTAGTCGAAAGCTGCGCCGAGTAACGCTGCTACATTTATTTTCATAAAGGGAGACAAACGTTAGCCATAGACAAACTTCTTTTTCGCTAGAACGGGCTGTGAAATCCCACTGGAGTCAGTGTTCCATCCCAGTTAGCCTAGCCATTTCCCTAAACGGTTGTTTCCATGGGGATACTACGATGAAGGCAGAAAATGGCTTCCCTTTATTGAATTCTTACTAAAAACCGCGGAATATGTTTAACCTAAGGAAAAAGTAACGTCGAAGATGACGGAAAGAGAACAAATTCCCAGCAGACAAAGACTGTCGGTGTGCCATGGGGGCAAAATATATTGGTCACATATGGGTCTGCATGACACATGAAATGCTGCACTCTTCCTTAGGACTCTAAGACTTTGACATCTTGGAGTTATCTTTTTTCAATTTTGAAACGAGTCAATGAACAAGTGTTCTAGTCTTATTTCGTTCTCTTATACAATATGATGAACCACATTCGTACTCTTCATTTAAACTGTATAAAATAATAAATCTAAATCCCTATTCTTAAAAGACAATAAAAAAAAAAGCATTGTCAGGAGCAAGGGTGTGCAAGGTTTACTATTTGGGAAGCGTGGTCGAGAGGCGCATGAACTTGGCTTGTCTTGGCTACCTAGAAGGGGGCTCGAGGTTCGACACCCGACTCGGGCAGAGTTGTGTTTACTGAGCGCCTAAAGGCAGCACGGAAAACCAACTCCTAGATACTCCCTCCCCCCCAACTGGTCCACAAATGAGATTGGACCAAAGCGCTCGGAGCATGCTATAAGCATGAAAGTAGCGCTATATAAAAGCTATAATTATTGTGAGTTGGGCATGGAAATTGGTTTTTAACTAGGGTTCTATTTCAAGGGGGATACTATGTGAAGCCAGTGATCAGAGAATTAGTTGCTGATATGATCCTAGTTAGGAGTAGTGTATGAATGGTATATAGGTGTTCTTATGTGATGTATTGGTACAGATGAAAGGGTCATATCTAAGTCTGTTGACTAGTTGTTTCAATTGTTAAGTTATTATATCACTGGCGCAAACGCCCAGTTGCTTTAAGAAGTACTCAGTGCATTTATTTTATTATTTTTTTATATTTATTTTATTATTCATATTAAAATATAGTATATTGCATATGTGCAATAGTCGTGCTATAAATACATCTTATGACATACGCACTCCATTCTTGATATTGCTAGTTCAAATGAAATTACCCTCAAATGGTCAGCCTTGGTAGCATCTCCTTCATTTATAAACTAGCCACTACCAAATCATACCTCTAATTGAGCTCTATTGTTTATACTGAAGGACCAGGATCATGTTGCACTTTCATTTGGGGTCTATCTACATCCCGTTGAAGCACCTCGCTCTTTACAGTAAGGGGGGGGGCACAAACTAAGCACATTCTTCAGTCTTACTTTTCAGTACAATTCAAAAGAATAAACCACCCTACCTTTCCACTCCCATCTTCTATTGCAATGTTTACATTCACACGGATAATTACTTTCTAGATTTTTCAAATGAAAAAAAAAAACTTACACACAAATAAAGTATAAATAAACATCAAAACAAAACAAACAAAAAAACGCAACTCAAAATATTATTGCCAGACATATGACAATATAATTTAAGCACATTCAGAGTCGAGGCCATTTATAATTTCAAAAGTGAGTCTTGTGCATATGGATAATTGAAACATCCTATATTGATATCTTATGTCCTAAGGATGGGGGAAAAAAAGTTGACTTGTTTTGTTATTTCTAAACCTGATCTCAAGAATCAACAATTAGAATGTTTGTCAATTATGATAAATAAATGCAATAATCAGTAATTTATGATCTTAAATGGTGGGGTCCCTTGAATATAGGTCCTATAAATGTCACACAAGAGGAGTTTTTTTTTCTCTCATTGCCCATCATCGGTGTAGAGGCATTTGTTCATTTGACCACAGAGCAAGTCATTCCCCAATTCATGATATAAACCAGCACGCTGCTCTTTTTCTTTTTAAAAAGAGATCTTGTGTGGTGGCCAAGAAAATTATAAATGCTTGACAAATAGAAATAATAAAACACAGACACATACAATTTCAAAGATTTTACTCTATACGAATCGATAGGCCATAGAAAAGATATGCAAAAGAACACAGTGACAGAAGAAATGTCTACCTGAGTAATGGCGTCTGACCTCATGGACAGTCAGGTAAGAATATCTGGAGTTCAAGAAAACAAAAGATCAATGTAGCTGTTTTGGTTTTCAGCTAAAAAGTTGCTTATACAAAATATTAATTGAACTTAACATTGACATTGTATCGGATGAACTGTTAGATACCGACAGTAATAATTTGATCAATATTTTGTTCATGGAAAGATGTCTCCAAGTTTTTTGTAAAGTTCTAGCTTCATTCAACAGAGAAATGTGGCAGAACCCAACTTCTGAACCAAAAGTTTTAAATTAAATCCCAGAGGAGACTTTAATGTGCGCATCTTGTGAGGTATAAGCTAGAACCCGATGTGAGACCGTACGTAGCTCTTAGACACATGCAATGAACGTGAAGATGCGGTGAGGTACAAGGCATTGAGGGGGAAATGACGCGATGCGCGTTTTGTGTGCCTAAAGGTACAATTGTTTTAGGATGTTAGATACGAGCAAGATTTTGCGTCGTTAGATATAAATTGTGTGTATACTTTGTGTAGTATAGTATGATGCGAGATACAACTAAAGTCAAGCTTTGTGTAGCACAGTAGAGAAACCTAAAACAAGGCTTTATGAAGCTAGAACGACACATGAACTGACGAAAGATACTTGGACAATAACACATTAAATCAATATTGTGAACACATTCTCACGACATCACACAAACATGAATAAGTATAATAGTATAAACTATTTTACTACATTCACCCCGCCTAGGATTAAAATAAGCAACGTAATATATGCCTAATAGGCCTTAGTATAAATACATGGAAATACTAGTATCTGTAGTACAACAAATAGTGTCAACAAGTAGACATAAACACTAGTATCCGTAGTATGATTGATAAATACTAGTGTATGTAGTCACGTTATGTAGTACAAAAGATAAACTACACTAGACACTGTAGTTCGGGCTGGTTCTTCTCTCCCTTAGGTTGTCACGGGGTTGACTACCCTGTTTTACGGTTTCAGAGCCATGAATGAGTTCCTGAGTGCCCAGTGGGGTATGATGGTTCTTTTTATGAGTTTGTTTTAGCGGCGCAACAGTCTAGATTCTAGATGAAACATTGCCTTGTCATATGTTAGCAAATTTTGCATTGTCGCACAGTAAATATAATTAAAGATCAAGAAATTATTCTAAAATTTAACAAAGTCCATTTACCAATGGAAGAACTTTTTTTTCAAGCGCAGACAGATTGTTTTTTTGTTGTTTTTTTTTGCCTACGTGACATTTTCTTCAATTCCTCTTCCTCTCTCAAATAAAACAGTGATTTTGGTAAAAAAAAAATGTTTCAAAATGTGTCCTACATTTCCAAACTTCTTTTATTCAACAATATTGAGATGCTCCTTCTGTTGTCCTGATACAATTTAGGATGAAAAAGTTTTCTTCGTTTAATGTTATGATTTAAGTATTTGAATTAATCAACTGACTCTAGTGATTGGCTGTAAAATTAAATGCAATATTTTGTGATGTTTTCACTACTAGTGAGCATATGTACTAGAATAGTACTTTCTATGTATCCAGCTTTAGATTTTAAAGAATCCTATCAAATGTCTTGTACAAGCCTGCAGTGTCTCCAATATTATTTTCAATACCTGACAAACTTTATAGTTAAGCCTGGTGTAAAGTAAATCCCTCCAGTATTTCAATTATGATTTATGAACAAACTGATTATCACTAGGCAGAAAATGGACTCTTGGTACATTAACATAAATAAGAATAATAGTAGGCCTCCTTCAGTCAATGAATGACTATGGTCCATAAGAACAAACATATGAAAGCCTGGGCATTATATATATGGTCTTGGTATTTAGTGTAGGCTGGGTGTTTCCTCAGGCTTTTTTTAAAAAATATATAGTCCCCACATTTTAAGGGAGTTTTCGGTCTTGGCAATTTTCTCCAATACTGACATAAAAGGAAACATCTAGGTCTGAAGACTGTAACCGGAATATCCATGGGACAAGGTGGGGTTGGCCAATGGTCCATTCTCCGCCATCCATAGAGCTCTCCAAATGGAACTTTTCTGTAGTAGAAAGCTTAAAGTGGACTGTGCCCTGGGTATGCCCCGTGGAATCGTCACATCCTGGATCCAGGCCCCTTCACGATATCACATTCACCAGATCCAGAAAAAAACAACTTCATGATGGGTTTATATCTAGTATTAGAGTAGTGAGACAAGAACCTCCGTCTGGTGTAGTGCAATCCAGACCTCCGTCAAAAAGCACCTAGAGGGGGGTAAGGTCCACTATTATTCACTTAGTGAAATGCATGTGGAAAGGCAGTGGGGTTATTTATTTCTCTTGGTCATTTCCAAGCCCCAATACTCCACAGAATGGAGGTTTGTAGTCAGAGTTTTCCTTCTCCTAGATAGGTTGCGTTATTTAGGCTGACATGCCCCATCAACACGAAGTTAAACTGGATTTGAGGCGCCAGTGTTCCGCCTTTCATCCCTTCTCCTGTCAGTTTGTAAGAACAGGTTCCGTCTGATTTTTGGGAAAATCACACGTGAAGGGCAGGAGCTGGATTTGACTGTCAGAGGCATTTAGAGACGCAAGCCATGGGAGCATTTCTTGGAAAGTGGGTGCTTATCCACACTTTCACCCCCGGCATTGACAGTCCTTTGGCCAAAGAATGACTATGGTTCATAAGAAAAAACATATGAAAGCCTGGGCATTATATATGGTCTTGGTAACAATAATAGTTTAATTATTTATACTGCTGTTAAAAAAAAATAATGAAAGCACAATGTGTTGTAAAAACATCACAGTAATTAAATCTTCTTTACCTTCATAGATTATACATTAAAAAAGAAATGAGAAATGCAAATCATCAATGTTAAGTAAAAGTTAAAAAAAAATGGGTCACAATTTTCTTTTTGAAAGTGGCCAAGCATTAGATCTAGAACTTCAAACAAAACCTGAAATTTAACACCTCTATTTTTTATAAAATGTACAACAAATATATCCAATCTTTATAACGTAAAAATTAGTGTTGGATGGTGCTTATAAATTAAAAAGTATTATTGCAAAGAAATATGTACGAAGACCGCACCACAAATGAAGAGATTAGTGACAGGATTAGCACAGTGATTGGATCCCACGACTTGCCAACTACTCAAAAAAAAAACGCAAACTAAAACTCTATGGCCATATTACAAGGTTCTCAGAGCTCGCAAAACCTTCCTTCAGTACAAGGAAAAAGAAAAAGAGACAGAGAAAGTGATGGGAAGACAACATAAAATAATAGATGGGCCTGCCATTGAAAGATATTCTATCCAAGGCATGGAGAAAGACAGTCAACATATCTTGTGTGGTACCCCAACAGTCCAACAGACTAAGGGATAGGTGAAGGAATGTATAGGATACATCTCTCTCTAATTTAATTTAAAAATATAATGCCATTATCAAAGACACACATTTATTTTGAATTGGGACTGGACTACGGGTTGAAACTAATTTTATATCTATTTTAGTAAAAAAAATCCTTTCCAATCTCTGACTCGTGTCACTGGAGGTACAAAAAAAAATATTATCATGAATTGCATGGTTGATCTTACAAACATGTCAATAGAGAGACTGTCAAAATAGAACTTTCATGATGGTAACTGAAAGCAGCTGAACTATTTCCTAATGTAGTGAGTGCTGTTTTCGAGTAGAGGTTGAGAAATAGTTTGTTGGATAATTAGTTTTAAAAAAATGGAGAAAAAAAATCTAACTCTTTGGCTTAAACCCTCCACTTTGGTAAATAAAATAAAATAGATCTAGATCAAGATCTAAAACCAAAGTAACTGCTATGTATTTGCAATGTGGTAGTAGACTTGATTCGTTCTGAATATTTTTTTGTATGGTTAAAAGAAAATTGAGCATTAAAAAGAAAGATGTCACTAAACATAAGGCGCTCTTACAGACTCAGCAGATATTAGCAACAGCATCTTTTACATTCTATTCCACCTGACTGGCCAGGATGCGCACTGAACTGTCATTGGGTGTCTTGATAGTTAGGGATTCATACCCTGCCCCCCCCCCCCCCAATAATCTAGCAGGAGGTTTGGGCTAGGATGTAGCTCATCTTCAAATACGAACAGGTTGTGGTTAAAAAGTTGATTGTCTTTAAGTCTTTATTAAGGATCTAAATCTTTTACATTACTAAATCTTTACATATACACACATCTGAAATGAAGAACTAAAGACACAAAAGTAGTAATGTTTTCAGCTCGCTTTTTTTAAAATACTTTTCTATTGAAATAAACCTTATTTAAAATTAGGCCTCCCCAAAGGAAGAAGAGCCTCTCATGTTGTTAACCCAGTGTTTATATAATCTAACTGCCTGGTGTGGTATGTGTTCCGGACTACCACCTCTCAATGGCCTTGAGTTCAAACCTCACCCACCTCCACATTATCTTGTAGTTTGGGTTAAGATATAATACGTTAATAGTTTAGACTCTGAAGGAATGCACTTCACTTGAAAATTTTATTATAGTTATCTCTAAAACAAAAACAAAAAAAGGTAATATGTAACAGCATTGTAAGTGTGAGTTTTTTTTCCAGCTGTTTCCAACACTTAATCATGCAAGTTACATCATTTAGTTTTGAAAATTTTCTTATTTCTGTATTTGTTTTTCAATGAACATATAATATACCAATATTTTTAACTATAAAAATTCCTTTGCTATCCACTATTCGAAGGTTATAATAAAATAAGTATTAGAACAGCAGTTCTCAACCTTTTTTGTTCCATAGCCTCATTGATGCATTTTCCAATAAGCTGTGCCCCATAACAGTAAATTTTATTAGTTCATACACCTAAATAACTAAACTTTATTAATTTTTTTAAATGATAATCATAATGTATATAACTGATACGAATGTCGCCTATTCATAGAAACTGAACGTAGTGAAAGTTTTATTTTGTATATAAAATAAATCTCTGCTTAAAATTTAATTTAAAACAAAAAAAGATTTTACCATTATGACTTGTATTTATTTATTTATTTACTTTTTAATTGTGCATTCACCATATTCATCTCACATACTTATGTGACAATTTTGAAAGCATGGCAAAGCATGGACACCATAAGGGTTAGTTGATGTGAAGGTGAGCTTGTTTGTTTTTCCTGGAATTACCATGTAGCATGTAATAGCACAACTAATATGGTCTTCTGGTTTGTAAAGTATGCTGTTGTTAGTGGAAGAAAAAGGCGTAAAACGATTTCAGACAGAACAGGATATTAGATCCAGAATTGTGTTACTGACATTGAAGAGAAATCATTTTTTAGCTAAATTTCTATTAATGAGTTCAATCAATTATTCATCTGATGTGTTCTGAACATCATCAACTTTGAATGCAAATGGACTTCTGGGAAGTGCAAACTGGGATGTTATTAGGATTTGAAGGTTTGAACTAGGAAGTGCAAATATATAAAACATTTTTTACAAAAAATGTTAGGGGTATGTTATAATGCTAAAAAAATTTCAGAGGGATGTGATGTAAATGCCAAAAATTTCAGATAGATGTTTATGACAAAAATGTTTTTAATGATGATAAATTGTTAATGTGATCTCTCTATGACATAGGGCACTCTGGTTGACAATGGAAAAGTACATTATAAATAAAAACATTAAAGTTATCCAGAACCTCTACAAGGAGGCCACCAGTGCAGTGTACTTCAACCAACAATAATACTGGGGACTGATTTAAAACCACAGTTGGAGTAAGACAAGGCTGCATACTTTCACCAACACTTTTTAATATCTTACTTGAAAGGATATTGGAATATGCTCTTGGGGGTTATGAAGCATTGGAGGAATAAGAATTACTACCTTGCGCTTCGCAGATGACATAGATGGCCTAGCAGGGATAGAAGAACTAGCTGACTTGGTGATGAGCATAGACAAGACTCAAACTCTATGGCTACATCACAAGGTCCTCAGGGCTCTCAAAGACCTTCCTTAAGGAAACAGTACCAGGAAGAAGAAGAGGAAGACAGAGAAAGCGATGGTAAGACAACATCAAAGAATGGACAGACCTGTCAGTGAATGAAATTCTATCCAAGGCAAAGGACAGAGAGGAATGAAGAAAGATGGTTGACAGATCAACAGTCTAACAGACTAAGGGATAAGTGAAGGTTGATAAGTGAACAGGTAACAGTATTTATGTGATTGGAATGTCTTTATAAAGATGAGTGGAAGCTTATAATATAGCCCTCATCCCTTATATGGGTTTGAATTGCCGGGGGAGATTAAAACAATAGCATAGCTGTACAAAGATCTACATGGTTACCGAGAATCTAAAAAACTGCCCTCTGCTTTGAAAAACCAAACAAAAATACCGGAACATATCTAAAATTGGAGATGCACAGTCCCAAAACATCGATTTTTGCTCCAAACATAACAAATGTATTGCAAAAAAAAAAGTGATGCGTTCAGAATTTGATGGTGTGTCCCAAATATAAGAGCTTACTCTAGATCTAGATATTTTTTTTTAACTTTACACTACTCACACTCACTAGTTCATAGTTATAGTAGTAAGTAGATCTAGATAGTAGAAATCTAGATTCTAGACCTAGCTAGTTTATAGAAATAGATAGATCTAGAATCTAGATCTAGCTAGTTTATAGAAATAGTCTATCTAGATTTTAGATAGAATTCTAGTAACACTAAATAGATGATAATGACATTATTAATGATAATCTGTAATTAAGTCTTTTTGTCTTAAGACTTAAGTCTAATAATAGTAATATACACTGGACATGACTGACCACAGTCTCAGTCTGCACACACTTAACTCTAACAGTAACACTAACAGTGAGTGACAGTTTTTGACAGTAACAGTAATCATCACTGTATTACATCTGTAATGTCAATCATCTCAATAAGTCTGACACTACTCAAGTCTACTAACTAGATCTACTGACAGTACATTAAGTACTGAGTCACAGTGAGTCTATCTGAGTATCTCTAACTTAGTAACTGTAAACTGACACTCTCAGGTCTCACAGTCTCAGTAGTAAAACTAGAGTACTCTACTCGTCTCTAGTAGAGCTATTCTACCTATACTTTGACTATATAGATAATATTCTCTCTAATTTAGCTTACCTATTATATCTAGAGATCAAGAATCTAAGAGCTTGTTTGTTGATTTGTTTCTCTTTCGATGACAACATCCACCATAAATAACACCAACAGTAAAGCGACCCGGATGTTTCCTTCGTGGCGAATAACAGTGGGTATTATTTACAAGATCTCTCTATTCTATATTTACAAGGGTTTATTATAAACTCGCATTCTTAAAGAATTAAGCAGGGATGAGGTAGGTCACTGAAACTCCAGTGGTTTTACTGTGTGATTATAGGCCTAATAAATAGGGCTTGAAGGCTGGCCTTACGACTTTCAATCAACACGTTTCACGCCCTACAAGAGAGAAAAGAAGCTTTTAGTGCTTTATGAAACAAAATTAATAAACATCATGTTTATACACAAAGGGAAAAAAGAGTAGGCCTAAATGAGGTAATTCTTTATATTTTACATTCTGTCCTCAAACACCTTAACTCACTCGACACTTAATGTTACTTACACATGATGGTTTTTCATTGATTTTTCAAATTTCAATACAATACTGAAAATGAATTCAAATTGAAAAAATGAAGCCAATGAAGATTAGTCCACACCACATATTATCCTCAGAGTAAAACACCCATGCTTTGTATTTTTTCCATCTGTCATTCATTTTTGTTCCTTTAAAAAGTTCGCAAATGATGCGGCTCTCATAACTCTGCTGTCACAGAGCTTACACATAAATTATTATCTCATCTCATTTGTACTTTGACAGTGACAGTTTGTTTTACCAAATCCATTTTCCCGGTCAGCAGCTGCTCTTAGCAGGATATCAAGAGAAAGGCCGGTCCATTCGTTAACTTTGCCCAATCAGCTTTTTTTTTTTGGACGACCCATTCTTCGTGCTCCCTCTACTGTACTTGAAGGATAACTTATCTTATATAATACAGACGTTACTTCAAAAAAGAAGATGATTACGTCCTACGCGTCATGCATTTAGTCATGCATATATTTTCCTGGCTAGCTCAGGCAACCCATTCCATGCTCTAATAGCACTAGGGAAGAAGGAGTATTTGTACTAATTTGTCCTAGCATATGGGACGAAGAATGTGCCTTTATCTTTGTGTCTTTCAGAGTATTTTATTAAATTTTGTTTTTGTATTTGAAGATTATGGTTCAGTGTTTTATGTATAATTGCTACTTTACTTATGAGTCTTCTGTCCTGAAGGCTTTCTTAATTTAGTGATTTTACTAAAGGTGTTACTCTAGTCAAATGTGAATATTCGTTTGTTATGAATCTCACTGCTCTATTTTGTGTCTGTTCCAGTTTCTTAATGTTTTCTTGAGTTGAGGGGTCCCAAACGGAGGATGCATATTCTATTATTGGCCTAACCAAGGTTAAATAACATTTTAGTTTTATGTTCTTATTTGATTTATAGAAATTTCTTTTAATAAACCCTAATGTTGGATTTTTTTATAGTTTCATCAATATGTGGATTCCATGACAGTTTTTCGTTTATTTTATATAACACCTAGGTATTTTGCCTTTTTATTCTGTGTTACTGGTTTGCCATGAATAAGATAAGTGGAATTAATTTGTTTTAGTTTTTTTTGTTACTCTTAACAACTGACATTTTTCTGGGTGGAAAGACATGCTTCAATTTGATTCCCATTTCTGTAATTTATCTAATTCTCTTTGTAAAATATCTGTGTCTTGTGTTGTTTTTATTGTTCTATATATTATGCAATCGTCTGCAAATAATCTGACTTTTGTTCCTGAAGTAATGCAATTTCATAAATCATTTATGTAAATTAAAAATAGTAATGGACCCAAGACTGTTCCTTGAGGTACACCTGAGTTTACTGTTATCGATGTTGATTTAGAGCCATTTATTATTACAGTTTGTTCTCTCCCTATCAGAAAATCTTTAATCCACTGATGCAGTGGACCATTAATGCCAAAATATTTTAATTTTTTAAGCAAACTATGGTGGTGAACTTTGTCAAAAGCCTTAGAAAAATCTAGTAAGATAGCATCTATTTGTTCACTATTATCTAAACCTTTAGAAAAATCATCAATTAGTCCTATTAGTTTTGTTTCACATTATCTATATTTCCTAAAGCCATGTTGGTATGGTGTGAGGACATTTTGTTTGTCTCAGTGGTTTATGATGTTGCTACATATTATGTGTTCTAGGATTTTACATGTGATGCTGGTAAGTGATACTGGTCTGTAGTTTCCTGGGTCAGATTTTTCTCCTTTTTTAAATAGGGGTGGTGACATTAGCTTCTTTCCAGTCCTTTGGTACTCTGCCCTGGTTAAGTGAAGCCTGAAAGAGTATTTTGAACACTGGGGCTAGCTCATTGCTTAGTTCTTTGAGTAATCTAGCTGGAATACCATCAGGTCCAGACGCTTTATTTGGTTTGGTGTTGGCTAATAGTTTTTGAATTCCATTTTCTTGTACTACTATATCTTCTATGTTGTCTATTGGTTCAAATTCAGTAATATGTCTATACCGGTATTTTAAATTTATTTACAAAAGCTTATATTAACTCACTCTGTCTACCTGGTAAAAAGTTTGTTCACACCCAATTTCGGATCAAGCTGAAATTTTGCACAATAATTTCTTTTACTTGACAACACAATTTAAGAATCAATAAAACTTAACCAATTAGTTGATTAACTTTTTCTCTCCTATTTGACGATACCATCGTTGATTTGACCTCATTAAATTAAATTAATGTTTAATTTTATAAACTTTACTTTGTGTTATATCAAAAGAGCATGCATTCCCCTTTAATTCTATACCAAATATAACATTTTCTAATAACAAACGAAAAAGTTATTGAGGTAGTGAAATATTAATGAGCAAAATTATTTTATTTTTTTTGCTTTTTTCTACATTCCTTATAAATTACAGATAGATAATAACGTCCTACGCATTTCATGTGTCAGTCTAGTCATGCATGTTAATTATATATAATATATGGTCGGACTCGGAGCGATGTCGCCCACACAGCAGTTAATCCTTCCCCCCCTCCCTCTTAATGCAGCAGATGTATCAATATGCACGGCAAGTGCCGATATAGTTTCAACTTGATCCGAGAAAGGGGTGTGGGATAAATAGCATGTATTATTATATTATATTATATTATATTATATAGGCCTATATTATGACTTAAACTCTGCAAAGTTGTTGGTTTTCCTGGCTGATTCAGGTAACCCATTCTAGACCTATATACCTATAGCCTATTCTCTAATGGCACTAGGGAAGAAGGAGCACTTGTACGAGTTTGTTCTAGCCTATGGAATAAGCTTATATATCAATTCAATCTGTCTATCTGGTAAAAAGTTTGTGCAAGTTATTTCTCAAACACTCATTCTCGATCAAGTTTTAACTATCACAAGGCATTGAATAACAAAAAAAAAATAATTAAATTTGTTACTGGTAATTAATTATTTTATTTGATACCAATAAGGAAATTCTGTCATTCAGTATTTACAAATATGTAGGGTTCGGTCTCCTTATAAATAACTGTACATGCTATTTCTTCCACACCCCATTCTCGGATCAAGTTGAAACTATATCGGCACTTGCCGTTCCTTTTGATACACTCATCGGCCTCCTTCAGTCGTAGAACGACTATGGTTCATCTCGCACACTTCCTCTTGTGGCTGTGGAGCCCTATTTTGGAGAGACACTCCCGTCCACAAATATCGAAGGTTAAGGTGGCTTCGGTGGTAGAGGAGCTGGCTATTTTTCGTATTGTCCGTTTTTCTTCCAGGGCTGAGGCCCACGTTCTTTCACTATCCATAGCTTTCTTGGTCACTGTCTCTCTCCATCTGGTGCGGTCTAGAGCTATGTCTTCCCAATGGTCAGTATTGATGTTCACTGATTTGAGGTCCCGTTTTATTACATTTATGTAACGGAGGTGGGGGCGACCGGTTTTTCTTGAGCCAGTCGAGAGTTGTCCATAGAGGATGACTTTCGGGATGCGTTAGTCCTCCATCAGGCGAACATGTCCAAGCCAGCGCAAGCGGCGTTGTCTGAGGGCTGTAAAGATGCTGGAATACCTGTTCGTGCAAGGATCTCAGTATTGTACACTTTTTCTTTCCAAGTGATTTTCAAGACCCTACAGTGACATCGCAAATGGAATGAGTTAAGTTTTCTCTCTTGCCTTGCGTAGGTGGTCCATGATTCATTACCATACAGTAGTGTACTCATAATGCATGTCTTGTAGACTTCCATTTAGGTCACTGTAATGTGCTTCTGGCTTTCCCAAACTCTTGACCTGAGTCTAGCGAAGGTCGCCTTCCCTATGCGTTTTTTAAAATCTCCTCTTCTAGAGACAGGTCATCTTGAATTGTGGATCCCAGATAGCAGAATTCATTTACGGCATCCAGCTTGTTATCGTCTATGAGGATCGAGGGTGGTGTTGTAGCAGGTGGTCCCATAACATCTGTTTTCTTTTGATACATCTGCTGCATTAAGAGGGGGGAGAAGAGAACTGCTTGTGAGCGACATCGCTCCGACCATAGCTAATGCCAGGCATTCATCTCATTTAGTCCTTTGCGACTAAAGGAGGACACATATTGTTTATTAATTATTTTGATATTTAATAAGGGAAACAACTTCTACATTATTGAGAGATGTGTGTGTGTGTGTGTGCGGAATTCTTCCTTATATAAGCTTTGTTTTTTTAATAAAGGATTTTTTTAATATAATTTGCTAGTTTTAATGTTAACGTTACGATTTCAATAAAACGCCAGATCTGAAGGTCGTGTCTGTTCCATTGTCAAACTCACACAGTGACAATTTTAATTAGCTTACCATTATAAAAGCTTTTACATGACGTCATAGACACGGGGGGGGGGCGGTAATCACCCGTTGAACACTTATTGAAAGGGTTGGTGGAGAATGGAGATTTCTTGCAGTCCCATTTGGATTAGAATTTTAGAGAAGAAAGTGTTGACGAGTTTTCAGCGTCTTCAAGATAAACTTTCGCTGTCCTCTCAAGCTTTGGCATATTTCTTATCTTATATAATACAGATGTTACTTCAAAAAAGATGATTACGTCCTACGTGTCATGCATTTAGTCATGCATATTGTTACGAATCTCACTATCCAGGCTCTCTGCAAACTGCACCACCAACTTAAAGAACTTGACAACTCAGGGCTCCAAAGTAACGTAATACTTTAATAGTTAAATAAATAACAGCCAATACTGCACAATTGGCAACACGTACACTGTACAAATATCTCTCCGATAACACCGTACCGCCGTATCAACTCTTGCACTGGCCTCTCCGTCTCGTTCCGGGCTTGCACTGGGTTCAACAGTTCAGGACTGACTTCACACACTAGGCTCGTTGTGTCGGACTCGATCGCAGACCAAGATCAAGACGCCAGTCGTCTCAACTGTACTTGACAGTACTCCGCACTGAACCGTCGTAATGCTCCGTACAGAACCACACCGTTGAACTGTGCTGTAGTCGACCGTGTTCTGAGCCCTGTCGTGAACCTTCGCTCGTGTACCGTGCTGTATTGAGCCCCTTTTCTCAACCGTCTTGACTGCGACACCTCCGCTCTTAAATAGGGTCCCTACTGGCCTTCTCGAACCGGACAGAACGCCGCTCGACGTTTCTAGGTGGTCAGAAGACTACAACTCTCGTGACGCTCCTGAGCTCTGTTCACGACGTCGATCCTTCCCGAACCATCATGTTGACACTCGTCTCGGCCGACAGTCATAACTCATGGTTGACCGCTCGTCTAGCGCTGGCCTGGGGCGATTTGCGTCGGCTGACTACACTCACACCACTACCCCCATCTGTGCCACCATATTAACCAATGACCTAAATTCTGTTAAGTCACTGGTTTTCCTGGCTAGCTCAGGCAACCCATAGCTCTAGGGAAGAAGGAACAACATTTTCATTCAATCACCCAAGTGAACTACATACATTAATGTTGAAAATTACATAAATGTTATCTTTTTTAAATCACACGAAGGGGTCCAACTCGTACATGGATACTTATCATATCCTTATAGATAAATTCAAGCACATCACTTTCCAGCCATTTTAGAAGCTAGTTAAACTCCGGTTTTTCCCTTCACAACGCCAACATTCCTCCCAATGTCAAAGAAACGAGTTATTCGGTTCTTACGAGCTTTTATTGCTTTAATATTAATTCAGTAAATCATGGTAACAAATTTTGACATAGGAAAGTTAAATTCTATTTCGTTTCGACCCCACCCCCTTTTTTTCAGTAATAATAATTTTTTATCTAATTCTTTTCTAGTCTAATCGTATAGCTGGCTAGTAAACAAAGAGCAGTTCTTTCCTTGTTTTAATAAGATTTGAAAGCTGTACATAGTAAGAACAATATCTACTACGGACAGAACAACTTTGTTGAATATATAGTAGTCCTGAGAAAGGACTATAAAGACAGAGTTGAAACTTCTGTATCAAACTGCTCTGCCAGTAAACAGAGACTGGGGCTTCTGCTTGACAGTGAAGCTTAGCATAATGGAAATGGTCCTTGAATTCTTTTGTTCATAACTTTGCAACTCTTGTGGTCACTGATTGCCGTTTAACATTTAATAAGTTCTTTTAAAAAAAATAATTTAAAAAATTGGTGCAAAGAAACATTTAATTCAAACTACCATATGGTCTACTTAACAACAAAAAACTTGTATACCATTGACATTTGCAGACTAAATGGAAAATATTACAAAACATGAATCAAGACAGCTTCTACCAAACAATTATTGCACGTCACTGTTAGCTTTCTTCTCCTGAACTTCATGACATTCCAAAGCCCACAGCAATCTTCCTCAAGCCCAACAGCCCCTTGTTAAAATGAGTCTATTAATACAGTAAGTCAAGTTTCTCTAGGATACCTTGTCTATAGAGGAGATGATGTGAAGCTAACGTTTCTATGGCTAAAGTTGATGAGGGTGTCATATGGCCAGCATAATGACCAACCCTTTCTTCCACCTAATGTCACATGCCTGATACTGTTAGAGGTAGTCTAAATTCTTTAATTAAAAAAAAAAAACAACAACAACCTTCTAAAAGAAACTTCTGGAAGCCATAAACTTAAGCATTCACATTAACCGATTCTTTTTTACCTATTATAAGTCATGGTTTAACAACATTAAAATAGATCTAAATAAATATTAACTTTAATAGCAGAAAACCAAGGGCAAGTGAAGTCAATTTTTTTTTTCCCGATGCAAATTATTAATGATAAATAAGAGAGACCTATGCCATTTAAAACAAATATCAGTCAATAATTCTCAATGTCCTTAAATTATAAACATTTTGAAATGACTAAAATAAATTGTCTTTGTATTCAAGTGGTATAAGTGACCCCGGAAAAACAAATGTTATTTTCAATGTCACCTTTCTAAAACATTAACATTTAAAAAAAAAAAAACTAACAAAAAAAACAACAAGTATATTGACATACAAAATGTCATATCATTAGAATGGTCAAAAATCAGTTGAGTTTAATATGGATTCTTTGTTTACTCTTATCAACATTAGAATTATTTACAATCAATTTCAACAGGAAATCTAGAGACAAGCAAACAAAGACATCACACCAATTATTAATGCACACAAATTTATAATGAGGTACATTTCATCACTCAACTATGCAATTTACAGGGATTAAAAAAGGTTTTAGAAAATATTGTTTTCCAGTTTTCTAAAGCCTCAAGTTCACTTTTAAGAAACTCTTTCTCTCCATAATTATTCTCCATGATCCGAGGGAATTATTTCTTTTTGTTCATTTATGGTTCACTTTCCTGTTATGATTAAACTTCTATTACTTTATTAGAAGAAAATATTTTATTTGGTATAGAATTGTAAGGGAATGCCTGCTCTTTTTTATATATAACACAAATTAATGTTTATAAAAACAAAAATTAATTTAATGGGGTCACATCAATGATGGTATCATCAAATAGGAGAGAAAGAGTTAATTGGACTTGCTTAATGGAGGATGGCCAACAAAAGTATTTGTACAAGTCTGATTTTTAGCAATTTTTTAAAAAACTTATCGAAATTCATATTGTTTTCTGGTGCTTTGACATTTTGTTGACATTTTGAAAGAGGAATTGTTTCCCTAAAGATTTAATATCAATCATTCAAAAACTTAAATAAGAAACAATGGCTTTAAAGGTAACATAAATTTCTCTCAAAGACAACTACTAATGTCTAGCAAATGTAATATTGTATATTTCATTTTATAACTAATTAATATAAAATATTTAATTAAAATGTTTTGCAAAAAAAAAAAAAAAAATGTTTTTTTGTGTTGGAACAAGAGGAATCAAAATTTATGATACAGTTTTGAAGACAACAACACATAATAGAGGCGCATTGTATTTAAAAATGTAAGAATGGTGCTGAAAAATGCTAGCAAGTTAAAAATTTAGTGAAATTATTTTCACCTTTATATACTTTTCTTTTTGTTGATGATAACTTTCACTAAACCGTTGACTCTTAAAGCCTTGCAGTATCAATCATGAATAAAATTTATAATTTTTCTAAATTAAAGTACGACACATTAAACAACATCTTCACATTTGACATACTTTTGAAAAAAGTTTTTGATAGAAATTAAGATTTTTTAAATCACAATTATATTTGATTTAAATCAGATTTTAAGAAAATATTTTTTTTTAGTATAGTCTAATTCTCATTATGATGTAGTTTTGTTTTTTTTTCCCATAACATAATTATTTGAATGTTCAAGATTTTGATTCATTATTAATCATATTATTGAAGAAAAATGTGTGATAAAAAAAAATATTTAAAAGCTGCTAAAATCATTTGTAACAAAAATACACTTTCTAATGCATTGTTTGTGGTCTACATTTCCCAGCATTGTGTATAATCATTTACATGTTAAAAAAAACATATTTCAATGTATAATTTAATCTACACCTTTCATGTTAGCAAAACTTCTTTTCAATATCATCCTTGGTTATCATTTGCACAAATTAGAATATTAATACAAATTCAATTTCTAATTGAAAAAAAAATTTTTTGTATAGTGCAGCTACATCTTTCATGCTTTAAGCATGCAAAATTAACCTTGACTTGTAATTCAATATTTAAGCACAAGTCCTATGCCCTCCAAATTACTTAAAAATTCACATACTACATAGTTACATTCTGGCACTAATTGTTAAGTTATTCTGGCAGTAAATACTCTTCATACACAGGTATTATTTCATAGCCTTAACCTGCAGAAATGCAAGGGATGAGGATATGCAGGTTTGAATTTGGATCTATAGTGACTAAAATCCGAAGGGTCTATCACATTACATGGTCTGCCAGTCATCTTGATGTACTGCACAATTTGATACCAACACTCTTTAGTAATGATCGATGTCATTGTGGGTGAAGAGTTCCTGGTACAGGCATGTATACTGGGAGTCATCCATTGCAGTAGTCAAGGGAGCTTGCTGCTCTGATTCTACAAAAAAGGACATTTTCGAACGATTAAGTTTCAACACAATCTGATGTAATCTTGTACCAACACTGATGGGCTGAAATGGCTTTTTACAAGTACTGAAAAATACTAAATGAACTGTACATATTTTAGAACAAAATGTTAGATTTTTTTAGACCAACCAACAAATAGTGAATATACTAAAAAAAAATAGTTAAAAACTTTCACAGAGTTTATTTTTTAGAAGTAAGAAAAAATATTTCATTAACCAGTGTCCAATTAGTTTATACATGCAATGTGAGATGACATAATTTTTTTTTTTTTGGAAAAGTGTTTCCAATGTGTAGACAAATGTGTATGATGAGTATTCTAAACTGAATTAGCTTTATTTTACTATATTACTAGCTGGACTAAAATGCTAAAATGGTAAAGTTTGACTAGCTGTTCCCCACCCCCCAAAAAAAAACTTGTCAAGATCTGAAAACACTAAAATTATTACTGACTTTGAACAACTAAAAGTAATGTTAAAACAACAATTTAAAAGCCAAACACTAAAGAAGGATCTGTCACATTGACACCATTATTGCTCTTATGGCCAAGCACTGGGTAAGAAAAAACTGGAATAGGAGGCAGAATGAAAAAAAAAGACATGTTTTAATATATTTATATTTAAGTCTGTACAGTAGACATAATTGGAATGGTGACTCAATACAAAATTATAACAAGAATAATAAAAAAAAAGACGACTACATTCCAAATAATCCAATTACGTCTGTTATTGCAGTGTTGGATACAACAATAGTAAATTGATACACCTACGGTATAAGTTTGAGTAAATACTATACAAGATATGATAAAATATCATACATAAGACTTATGTACAAGCTAGGCTAGAAACTACAAGTATCAGTGCAGTACATTTGCTGGAAACCCACATGAAATACTTAACTTGGAAACTTCTGTATCAATGATATAAGACAGATAAATCTTCAGTAGATATGGATATCAAGCAAGATCGACAGACATCTTTTAAGAGCCTTTAACTTGCTAAAGCCAAAAATCTTCTGTTCAAGTCAAGCTTAAGAACTTAAGTTTGTAAAAGCAAAAATTAATATTCAGAAAATCTGCAAACTTAAAATCTATTGCAGCCAAGAAGTACCATGCCTTTGATAAGGTACAATACAGCTAGTGAACAAGATTAAGTATTATACTTCTGAGAGATTGACTAATGACACTAGATGATTACAAAGCAATCATGGGCTATATTAATTTAGGCAGTACTTAAAATCTGTAAGTGAAATGTCAAGTATGCAAATTAACTCTTCTGATTAACAGAGTACTCTATTTTAATCAAAAGGATAGATACAGCCAACTGGTATTTCTACCCTTGGTATTGCTGTTGCTGTAAAGGAAATAGTCCACAAATGACATTTTCATAATAACTAATAAAAAAAAAAACACAGTAAAATTATTTTGTTGATAGAAGAAAGTAAGGCTCTGTACATAAAGCAAATTAAAGGCATCATATCATCAAAAAAAAATCATTTAACAATTATAAATATTTCATCCAATTAATCACCAACAAATAAACAATATATCTAACAAAAGTTTATTTTTAGACTAAGGATGTGTGTGTGTACAAAAAAATATTGAAAATTTTGTTGATAGTGACCAGAACTATTTAAAAACACAGCCAGTCAGTTGCACATAAATGGAACACACAAATATGTCTGCTACATGTATGTAGAACAGGACCTGATTCCTTGACAATCATGCATAGCTTACAGATGGTTCTGGGTCCACAAAATATTTCCCTGAAATAAAACAAAATGTATTTGTCATATTTAGCTTTAGTGCACAAGTGAAAAGATTTCCTAGGTGAAAAGGTTATTTTAAGAAAACAATAAACTAGAACTAAAAGTAAATTATGAAGCATTTTTAGAATTCTCTTTATGACCTAGCATTACTTATAATAAAGCAGATAAATCCTTACACTTTATTTTTCAAGTAGATATTACAAGAGCATTGTGTGACTAAGATAAATGTAAAGAAAAAAAAAATTAATCAGAAGCAACAGCAGACTGAAAAATCAAGTAAGCAGATTATTATAAATGTGCTAATTCTTAGTGCATTTCCTTACAACAGCTTACATAATTTTTCAATTAGTTGTCGATCAAAAAATGTAAAATGCATAAATCCATTAATTCATAGCAAAATTGTAACAACTTGTAAAGTTTCAAATTTTCACACAGGAGTGAGGATTATTATGTCCTAGCTCTGCAGGACAGCAAGGGATGTTGGTGGGCAGGATTCTAACCCAGGACCATTGAGACAACTGTACGGAGTGACACTACCAGGCAGCCAAACAAGTCTTAGGAATGCATTAGAGCTACATGACTCTGGCTCATCCTAACTTATCCCTTTTGAATGTACTGGCTTCATAGATATAGTGTGTTGGCCTTTAATTTTCATTAATTCCATTCAAAGTGATCAGTCTATTATCAGTTTTTTTTCGCATTGAAGATGCTCAGTGGCCACTACCATAGCTTCCCACCTGCAATTTAGTCCTACATATATCATCATCATCAAACTCCATTCGAGTGAGGGCTTAAGAGGCTCAAATCCTTTGATGCAAAAGCCCTGGACAGAAACCCTGCTGTCTTGCGTAGTGCATTAATGTCGCCATACAGGTCGAGAATTTTGGGTTTCCCAGACCTGTCGAGACGGCGATCAGCAAGTCTGGGGCAGTCAAACAGAATATGAGGCACGGTTTCCTCTTCTTCCCTGCAGCGGGGGCACCGTGAATCAAAATTTGGCCATAGCCACGAGAAATATGAGCCAACAGGACAGTGGCCTGTCCTGCACTGTGCTATAATAGCTTGCTCAGGCCTGGACAGCCTCCACCACGGGGAAGTGCGGTAAGGGCGCCTCATGCGCTCCCAGACTCCACTGGCTTTTTGGGACTTGTCCCAGCACTCAAACCACTTTTCCATTTCTGTTTTTTGTATTATAGCCAGGGCTTGATGAAAGCTTACAGCCTCATCAGTGGGTGGAATTTGCCCTCCCTGGTGGGCCAAGAGTCTGCAATTGTGTTGCCAGTCACAGCTATGTGACTCTGTACCCACTGCATAATTACAGGGGTGCCATAGCGTTGTTTAATGATGACAGTGTTGATATTGGGGGGCCATGGTCCGGGGCTTTGCAAAGCCTGTAGTACAGATTTTGAGTCAGTGACCACAACAATCTGTGTTGCCCTCAAATGTCCTCACCGAGTTGAGAGTCAATGACTTTTTAGGCTTCACAGATTCAATGGTCTCCGCATCAAAACTGCAAACACTACCACATGGTCCAAAGATTTTGACTGTGTAAGAGCCAAGAAAGTCGATGTAGGCTCCATAGCCTGCTCTTCCATTGTCCTACATTGAGATTCTGTGTTCTTTAAAATGTTACATAGTCAATAAAACTAAGCAACTGTTAAAATCTGGATCGAATACATGGCTAATGCAATTATCAACTAAACACAAACCAGAAAAAAAGATTATGGCTTTCTAGAAGGGTCATTGATCTTTAACATGTCCATTCTGTAGAACTGGGCTTCAGAATAAAGAAAAAAATTAACATTTAGTGGTCCTTCATTGCTTATCACAGTCCTAGGTAAAGAGACTGGTCAGCAACAAGTTTAGTAGACAGTAATATAGTAGTAGTTTTAAGGTAAATGGAAATGTCACTATTGAATACACATTTGGTACAGCAGGCAGGCAAAACGGAAAAAAATTCTTTATAACTAGCCAAGTTTTAAGTTGAAGTCTTGACAAATTGTTTTGTGTATCAATGGATATAACTGTTCTGAAAAGGTCTTTCTAAATACTATAAAAGAAAGACAAAAAAAGACAATATCATGGTCATTGTTGGTTAATTCAAGGAATCAGTCCAACACCATTATTATAAGTATTTTACCGCTGTGATTTCAAATTCATTTCAAACTTTGGATTTATATATATTTTTAAGGATAAAGTTGGAAATTAACATAATACTGTGTAACTCCAGTGCATAATTGCATGTATCTGGGAATGTGATGCTGCATTGAGAAATGATAGTACAAATGTGGATATACTTCCACTCTCAAAGAAAAGAGGCCGCAGGCATTATAAGCTGTGGATGAAATAATTTGTTTTAACAAAGCCACACTGAAATATTATAAATGTATTATATTCTGTGTATAAGACTATTTGATAAAGGCAAACATATTTTTTAAAAAGTGTTATAGAAACAATTTGTACCTGTAGCAAAGCGTTTTTTTAATAAAGATATTCTATAACCAGACCCAGCTAGTTCAAAGTCAACACCAGATAATGTGGCACCTTCGGCAGCAAACTGTACTGCTGTAGTTACAGCTTTAGTAGGCCCTGCAGTCATTTCAAATTTGGCACGTATACAGCCTTGGGATTCTTGTTCACTGACTTCAGATATATCATTTAATTTCCAATTAGCCCTTTTGGCAGTAGCATCCCTAGAGTTACAATTAGAAATTGGAATAAAATTAAATGAACATAAAGATGAGAACAACTTTAACAAAGCTAATTTTCAACAAGTTGTTAATTTTTATTTTAATCAAATCAGGTTTGTCTTGCAAGAAAAAAGAAGATAATAATGATCAATGCATCCTATGTGTTAAACATAATAATTATTATTCAATGCCATTATAGGCTAGGTGGCTGGATAGCAAATGTAGTTTTCTCTTTGGACTGTTGTCATGATGGTTGTAAGTTCAAACCCTGCCCACTGCCATCCCTTACTATCCAGCAGGAGGTTTGGGCTACAACCAATGCAGAACTTACAAATCAACAACAAGCTGAAAGTTACACAGACTTTTTTTTTTTATGTAGAGCAGAAAAGGGAAATGACTTGGCAACATATTTGTTTGACCAGCTTTAATATCAAGGCCTATTGTTATTGCTAAATAGCTTAACTTGTTATAACTTATTGGAAAGGAAGTAAACTCCATTACATTTTATTCAAAGTAAAAAAAAAAAAAATGTCAATGTTTCTATACACTACGTTTTCACCATCTTCAGTAAATTGTGTTTTGATGGTTGGCTACCTTCAGTCCTAAAATTCACCTGCAGCCAGTTCAAATGTCTCTTATTTGTAAAACATAAATAAGACTAGGGTAACAAAGCTGATGTTTGTTTAACATAGTTCTGACATTCTTTCAGATGTAAAGCTGAACATCCTAGTGCATCACAAACCAAGAGATTAGAGGCAGGTTTAATGCACTATTGGAGCCCATGACGACCTGCTAACTATCGGGTAAAAAAATGGAAGCTAAAAATCTATTACCATATTACAAGGTCTTTGGGGCTTGCAAAGTCCTTCCTTTAGGGAACAGTACCAGGAAAAAGAAGAAGAGGCAGAAAGAGAAAGCGATGGGAAGACAATATAAAAGAATGAACAGGCCTGCCATTGAAAGAGGTACTAACTAAGCCAAAAAACAGAGAGGAATGGAGAAAGACAGTTGACAGATCTTGCATGGTGCCCCAACAGTACAACAGACTAAGGTATAGGTAAAGGAAATGAAAAACAAATTCTAAAGTAAACTTCACGCAGGACGACGGGATGGCAGCATGCAGAGTTTGAACAAACAGAAATAGAAGTTATGGTTGTAAAATGTGACTTCTATATTCAGTTTTTAAAGAAACATAGATTTTTACTTGTATTAATTTGAATAAAGATATAATTACCATGCTCCATTGGGTAAACTCTGCATCTTAATAACTTCCGCATCAAGGGGAACAGCTACCACCACATTTTTCAAAGTAACTGGAGAGGACATTGCTTTAGGATTATATCGGTAGTCCAGTCTATAATCTGTCACATTGTCTTCACATTTCCAGTAAACAACTAACGGCAATGGAGTACTTTCTACACCTGGTAATGACTTCACCTGATTCAAAACAATGATTTCACCAGTATTAAATCCCATTTTTCAGAGGGAATATAGAAGAAAGAAAAATTTTCAATAATTAGCGGTACTTCAATTTCTTAAAAAAGGAATTTTCAAGAATTATTAAATAAAAAAAAAATTTAATGACAGATTATAATCTGAAATGAATTATTACTTATTAAAGGCTAGCTTAAAAAAACTGAAGTCTTTATTTTTAAACAAGTGTCAGTACTGTTTCCCTTTTGAGAAACACCTATTCTAAGACTAGTCCTTATACTTTAACTTCAATCTGTGCAACATGTTCATATTTGGAACTACCTAATTAGACAAAAGCTACAAAAGTGATATAAAAATCTTAAAATGGGACATAGATGACTTCTTTGTCTAGCATTTCTTAATAAATATTGACAAAAATAAATGTGAACCATGCCAACATGAAATTGAAATGGTTTAAACTTAAAAACTTATCTCACTTTCTTAAAACATCATTATGATATGAATAAGTGAGAGCTTCTTGTACAGGATGACAATGTCATAGTTGATTTCTTATCCAAAAACATTTAAATCTTGAATGAAATCAAAATTAAAAAGTTAAGGTACAGTACCCTTTTGCAGATGATGTAAAAGTCATCAGTTTCATTAGCCAACAGTTAAAAAGGGTGTCAAGTGGCCAACACCATGACCAACCCCATTTAATTTCCCCAACTACTGTAAGGTACTTATTAGAGTTGGGTGTACTGAGGAGCATCCTTAAAATACCAAAATTCAAAATACCAGCCTTCACTGAGATTTGAACCCGAGACTCCTTGGTTTGGAAGTATTGAGCCAACATGCGCCCAAAATCAATCAAAGAGGATAAAAAAATAATAGTATTAGAATTACTCAAATGTACATGAAATGTAAACAGCTACTGACCCATTACTTTAAAATCTCAACCACAATTAAAAGAAATTTTTTTTTAAGACTAAATATTACTAATTTAAATGCTATGAAACTCTAAATTTACAGTACTTAAAAATGAAAAAAAGACTGAACATACCTGATATTTGAGAATATCAATATTGAAATAAGAAGCTGCTTTATTCTGTTCTCCTTGCTGCCTTAGGTGTTCAATTAAGTTGGACATGTTAAACTCAAAACAATACACAGAAGCAGTACTCAAAGTTTCATCTCTATAAAACACAAACAAAAAAAAAGGTGTACACTTACACTGGCCAGAGAATAAAACATGTTCAAAGATTTTTAAAAAATTGCACTCATAATTTGGTGACAGAAATAAACTTGCACAAAATTATACAAATGTCAGAGAAGAAATGTACACACACAAATGGTCTCTTTATTTCTTAGGTCTTTGTACAACATAAATATATTATGGGTTACAACCAAGAACAGATGCAAAAGCTCTTTACATGATATAAAAAAGCTGGTGCGCTTTTGAAAGATAAATATTTTGAAGTTCTTTAGCCAAATTTAAATTGTTTTCTTTTTATACTTAAAAAAAGAATTATAACAAAGTAAGTGATTTCCAAGTGTGACCAATGAGCTAGTAATTCTTTTCCCAATGGTATACATAAACTGTCAAATTTCTAGGAAAAAAATTTTGAGATCCTTGTCCACCCAGGTTTTGGGATTTTTAGCCCATGTTTTAGAAGGTATGAGTTTAAAAGAGGTATTGTCAAAAACGGCCGCCATAATCATTCATTGTATATCAACTCTTCATATACCAGCGTCAGACTCAAATTAAAAAACAATTGTAAAGAAAATATATACCTGAGTAGAACAGATGTAAAATGCAAACTATATTGTAAATGAAATCATGAGATCAGAAGATAGTGCTATATAATCAAGTTGATATTACAGCCCAATTAAAAATAAATTATAAATAAAAAAGTGAAAAACATTTCTCAATCAAAGAGCTTACTTTATAAGTAAAGATGAATTAGCAATGACTTGCTCCCATTGATCTGCATTTTTGATACGGAATGAAAGTAAAGCTGGAGATGGATTCTCAGTGAAAACTTTGACTACACCAGCAGGAAATGACATCATTACATTGCCAATGATCCGAACCACACATCTGAGGAAATAAGAAAAATTAGACAATGAAAATATGTAATTTTAACAGCTCATGTCATAATACAGTCATCTTACTGTCTAGAATATTCTCAACTATCACATTAAAGTTGAGAAAAATACAACAAATTAACTAGTCAGGCCTCAGAAAGTCTAAAAAATTATTGCCCACTATCTAATCTTTCATTCCATTCAAAGCTTTAGGAGCAATCTGTGTTAGTGTAGATTATATTCTATCTGGAAAGAAAAATTTCACTCAAAATATTGGAATTGTCATAGCACTGAGGCAAAGTCCTCTGCAATTCTAATGCAAGACATATACAAATCTTTTGAATGCTGGAATTTTTAGCAGCTTTTTGACATGCTAGATCAGAGATTGTGACGGCCAGATTCTCCACCACTTATGATACTTTAGAATACTGACTCCATATAGATGCTCCCAACGTGATTATATGACCTGGCCATTGTGTATAGATCAATGCTGGCAACCTTAGTGCTTTGAAAGTTTTTTTTCCTGCCATATGTTTTTATTTCTTTAAACTTAATCTTTGCTAAACATCTCAAATTTCCTTCCTTGCGATGACTTTTTACAGAGAAAGATATCCTTAAAGAGTGGGGTCCTAAAAAGACTATTTTCTTTAGATTGATGTTCCAGATAACATGGGATAATGAGCTCAAGACAACCTTTTTTTATTTTTAAAAGTGTTAAATATAAATTTTATGAAATAGGAATAAATAAATAAATAAATAATAAATAAATTGCATAATAAATGATTGCATAATATATAGAACAATAAAAACAACACAAGACACAGATATTTTACAAAGAGAATTAGATGAATTACAGAAATGGGAATCAAATTGGAGCATGTCTTTCCACCCAGAAAAATGTCAGTTGTTAAGAGTAACAAAAAAACTAAAACAAATTAATTCCACTTATCTTATTCATGGCAAACCAGTAACACAGACTAAAAATGCCAAATACCTAGGTGTTATAATAAATGAAAAACTGTCATGGAATCCACATATTGATGAAACTACAAAAAAATCCAACAAAGCATTAGGGTTTATTAAAAGAAATTTCTATAAATCAAATAAGAACATAAAACTAAAATGTTATTTAACCTTGGTTAGGCCAATAATAGAATATGCATCCACCGTTTGGGACCCCTCAACTCAAGAAAACATTAAGAAACTGGAACAAACACAAAATAGAGCAGTGAGATTCATAACAAACGAATATTCACATTTGACTAGAGTAACACCATTAGTAAAATCACTAAATTTAGAAAGCCTTCAGGACAGAAGACTCAAAAGTAAAGTAGCAATTATACATAAAACACTGAACCATAATCTTCAAATACAAAAACAAAACTTAATAAAATACTCTGAAAGACACAAAAATAAAGGCACATTCCTTGTCCCCTATGCTAGGACAAATTTGTACAAATACTCCTTCTTCCCTAGTGCTATTAGAGCATGGAATGGGTTGCCTGAGCTAGCCAGAAAAACCAGTGACTTGGCAGAATTTAAGTCATTGGTTAATATGCATGACTAAATGCATGACGCGTAGGACGTAATCATCTTCTTTTTTGAAGTAACGTCTGTATTATATAAGATAAGATAAGATATCATGAACAATTTTCTAAAATTAATTTGGATCATAATATATTTCTTAGAGCTAAAGCTGTTGACCTTTCCACACTTAATCAGTTTTCATTTTTCAAAAGATAGTTACATGAATAATTAGCTCACGATTTCCATTTTATGTGTTTTAAATTTGTGATATATATAAAGTTATGTGGCAATATGGATAAATATGATTACAAATTTTTTTTTTAAATTTGGATCACACAATTTTCCTAGATCTGGTCTAGATCCTTGACACTAATCTGAGGTCAATTAGTTTTCACTTTTCATTTTTATAACTTAATATTAAAATAATTTTTTGTTTTAGATAAATTGATTACTGTTTTATAAAAAAGGCATGCATTCTCTTTTAAATCAATACCAAATATATCATTTTTTAAACAACAAACAAAAAGGTCCAAATAATTGGCAAATGTGGAAAATAAGTCTGTTCAGAGTTAAAATGGCTGGGTTTCTACCTGATTGAATGCACTCAAATTGTTATGGCAACTGGGACAGTTCACCAAGCTTAATAATAACCTGTAGAGTGGCCCAAGGAATGGTTCTAGGCCCAGTAGTGTTCACTATGTACACAAAACCACTCAGTGGTGTTATAGAGCCAAATGGTATTTTATTCAATTTTATGCTGATGAATAAATTTTGTCAAGTCTGGCAACCAAAATCAGTTGAAGTCGCAAATCTGAGAAACTGGCTTGCTTTTCTTCCAGAGTGGAGGCTAATGCTTTTTTGCTAAGGAAGAAAAGTGAGGCAAACAAAAAATGACTGGTTCCTCTACCACCAAAGTAAATGGCACCTTTACCTGTTTTGTATGTGGACAAAATGGTGAAGAGTACAGATTCATCTATCAAGAACTGCCAGATTTTCTCTGACCATATAGATTATAATCTTGGTGTTTTCTTTGAACTCTTGTCTTATGGTGCACACATTGTCAGTAGGCAAGGATCTCTTACTGCAGGTATGTAAATGAGCTTACATCCAACCATATTTGATTATTGAGTCAACTAAGAAGATAGCCCTAACTTTCATAGCCTCCTTCCTGCCTTGACAACTACAATTCTATGCTGACAAGAATGCTAGATGTCAAGGTCACTGCAAGCATGTCAAGATGCAATTCTGCTACTGCTCACATGTACACTCCACTGGAGAAATGGATTAAAAGGTGACCACATTTTGTCATCAGTGTATGTCCTTGCACAAAGTGAACTGATTACTCCATTCATTTCTCAGAGAGCCCTGAACTCAGACCAATTCCCCAGTGAACTCAGACCAACCACATGCTTTACAATTTTCAAGAACATCAGGACTTCCCTGTTCAAACCTTATTAAGATTAGTTTGCCATTTTTAGCTCCTTTTTTTATACCTGTTATATTCATATTGTGCTATGAGCTACATTAACAATTCTATATACATTTAATCATTATTATCAATTTATAATATTTGCTATTGTTACCTTACAGTCTAGAATAACTTCTATACTTTTGACTTACTTTTGTGCATCATGCCCCTTGAAATATGCATTGACTGTTTCTGTAAAAGCAATAGCCAAAGGAACTGTATCTGACATTCCAATAGTCAGAGGACTTGGCCCTCGAGAAGAGCCAATAGGCATAGAGGTAGTAGTAAAAGTCATACTGCCATTACTGTCCGACCGGCTCATTGGGTTTGGTCCATTGAGTTTAGACTAAAAAATAGACCAAAAATAAAATGTAGATATTTTATATTTACGCTTTTTAAAAATAGAATTAAACCTAATTTAGACATCAATCATTTATACAAAATAAACATTTTTTATTTTTTGAGGTATATGTAATGAAACAGTGACACCAGAGGAAAAACAAAGTTTCTATTGCTGGGAGCTATTGTATTTTAAAAACAATGCCAATTTGGGTTCATAACAAATCATCTTCACAACTTTCAGGACCATTATTGAAAATATGATAACCATGAACATCAAGATCAGTGTAATATGCTGTTTGATCTTTCAAGCTTACTGGTATTTCTACTTGATTTAGTATACCTTCAGTTGCAATTCTAGATTTTGGAAGATCCTTTGTTCTTCCCTTAACATTAGACAAATTAATGAAGCACAGAAAAAATATCCATAAGTTGCAATATGAATACTTTAATCAATAAGTCGAGTAATCACATAAGTTGAATCATAACTGCAATCGAATAAACTTGATTTGTGAAGCCAAACTAGCAATATAAAGTTAAACAATTGAATCAATGAAGAAATGAATATACAAGCGATTCTATTTTTTTAAAACATTAAACAGGGTTAAGCAGTGCCTAATGATGAATGTTACACCTATATATCAGTGAAACCATAGTTTGCTTAAAAAATTAAAATATTTCTGCATTAACGGTCCACTGCATCAGTGGATTAAAGATTTTCTGATAGGGAGAGAACAAACTGTAATAATAAATGGCTCTAAATCAACACCAATAACAGTAAACTCAGGTGTACCTCAAGGAACAGTCTTGGGTCCATTACTATTTTTAATTTACATAAATGATTTACCAAATTGCATTAGTTCAGGAACAAAAGTCAGATTATTTGCAGACGATTGCATAATATATAGAACAATAAAAACAACACAAGACACAGATATTTTACAAAGAGAATTAGATGAATTACAGAAATGGGAATCAAATTGGAGCATGTCTTTCCACCCTGAAAAATGTCAGTTGTTAAGAGTAACAAAAAAACTAAAACAAATTAATTCCACTTATCTTATTCATGGCAAACCAGTAACACAGACTAAAAACGCCAAATACCTAGGTGTTATAATAAATGAAAAACTGTCATGGAATCCACATATTGATGAAACTATAAAAAAATCCAACAAAGCATTAGGGTTTATTAAAAGAAATTTTTATAAAATCAAATAAGAACATAAAACTAAAATGTTATTTAACCTTGGTTAGGCCAATAATAGAATATGCATCCACCGTGTGGGACCCCTAAACTCAAGAAAACATTAAGAAACTGGAACAAACACAAAATAGAGCAGTAAGATTCATAACAAACGAATATTCACATTTGACTAGGGTAACACCATTAGTAAAATCACTAAATTTAGAAAGCCTTCAGGACAGAAGCCTCAAAAGAAAAGTAGCAATTATACATAAAACACTGAACCATAATCTTCAAATACAAAAACAAAATTTAATAAAATACTCTGAAAGACACAAAAATAAAGGCACATTCCTCGTCCCATATGCTAGGACAAATTTGTACAAATACTCCTTCTTCCCTAGTGCTATTAGAGCATGGAATGGGTTGCCTGAGCTAGCCAGAAAAACCAGTGACTTGGCAGAATTTAAGTCATTGGTTAATATGCATGACTAAATGCATGACGCGTAGGACATAATCATCTTCTTTTTTGAAGTAACGTCTGTATTATATAAGATAAGAAGATAAGAACGAAAAGTTAACTCCATGACAAAATGTTTAGGAATTTATTAGGCTTTAACAACAACGACCACTCTCCAATGATGATGTACCTATCCAATGATGAACTTAAGACTTATTCAAATAAAATGAAAACTGCAAACTTAGAGAGGTTAGGTTTCAAGAACAACAGATCTTTTAAGAAGTATAATGATAGGGCATAAAACAAAACTACTATTTACCGCCTTAGGAGGAAGTAGATCAGAGCATATATTAAACTTTTTCTATTAGAATTTTTTCTTTTGAATAATGGTTATCAAATTTGTACAACCTTAACAATGAATTCACAGTTGTGGAAAAAGTTATAACTGAGTCTGTGGCATTATAAGATACAGTCTTTTCCCTTTGCAACTTTGATGTTATAACAGTTAACATATAAAATTAAAAAATATACCTGTCCAATAAGGCCTCTAGTTCTAGAAGGAGGTCTTGCTATAGGTGGTGGCAAGCCACTTAATGGAGACGTGACAGAACCTATAACAAATAAAGTTAAAGGTTTTCTATCAAAAAAATCTGGGACATCTATAAAAAAAAATAACATTTAGAATAAAAATCTCTTTCTAAAGTTAATACAAATTTTATAATACTTAAATACAGAGAAACTGTTCGAAGGAAGTATGATTAGAATGTTAGTGAACCACAGGCAAGGCTTCATCTTGTCTTGTTTTCTCCTATGTCATTAAAAAATGATCTACTAAACACTAGAAACCTGCTCTAAAAAAAAAGTCATACTCAAGAACATCTCTATATACTCTAATGAAATATAAAAAGACCTTGCTCTTCTGTAAAACATAAAGATCTCTATTCATATACAAGAAGATCTCTATATGTTTTGCTCAAGCAAAAGAAGACCTTCTTAAAGAAAAAGAACTTAACAATTTAATAACATCTTCATGAGGGCCAAAAAAAAGGTTCTAGGGAAATTTGTACTGTGCAAAAGCTGGTATCGACAAAGCTGCAAATCTGTGAGGATGTGTTACAATGGTTACAATGTGTTACAATGTTACTTGCAAGAATAGAATAAAAAAGAATTGAAGGTTTAATGTAAAAAATTTGCGACTTCAATACTATGTACAACAGTGTAGATCTAGAATTGCATCAAGACTGATAAAAACAAATATTTAGGGTCTGTGCTTCACATAAATTGAAAGTTTATTTTTGTTAGATAAGCTCATTTTCACTCTAAAATTGCAATAGTAGCTAAAACCGGAGAAACATAAAAATATTTTGCATTTTCGATATGCTTGGTTAATTTAAGTTAAGTTAATTTTAAGTTGCTAAAAGTGATAAAGTTAGTTAAGTGTCTTGATTATTAAAGCTGTTCTACTCACTAGAAGTAGGAGTGCTACTATTCCAGTTGATCTCAGTGTACGGTGAAAGCGGAGAGGGTAGGCTTACATTGTAGTTGACAGTTGATGGAGTTGATGCCGTAGAACTGGAACCTAAGAAATCTAAATTTAGTAAGTCGTGGTTCCCTGGTTTGCTAAAAAAAAAGAAATAGCTTTATATTGATATTATTATGGGCTAATATTATTCAGTATTAGAATTACACAACCATTATTGAAAACAAAAACAACAAAAGTGAACACATTAATTCTACTATAAGCATATTAATGAAGTTATAGAGACCCAATAACATATTAGTTTAATTAAGGTTATAATATATATAGGAATTAAATAGAAATGCACTGTCATTATGAAGTAAAAGCCTCTAGGAATGAAAATTTTTTCGTCTTCCTTATAAATGTCTTGGTATTTCAATTCGTAAATCTCTGTAACTGTGAAGTATATGTAAAGACTTACTCTAATGTATCTGATTCTGACTGTGACCTTTTCATTTTTTTATCTATTGGAGTCTGGCACCTTTTCCTCTGTGTACAAAAGAAAAAAATCTTAAAAGCTTCCATGGCAAAATATTGTGTCTTTGTCTTACAATAGTTTATTATAAAATCTTTTTTGTTTTTTGCAGAACAAGTTTTTATCTGAGTAAAGAAACTCTCCTTCCTCTTTTGGAAAAATTAATAGTTTATCTTCAACCCACAACCTGAAAAATATATATGCCCACTCACTAAATCATTTCAAAACCATGCTTATTTTAGATTGAGGCAATTATAAAAAATGAAGAATTGATATTATGATTACATTAATAATATGCTATAATATACTGCATTTATAATACATATAGAAAATTTATAGCCAACTAATACATACGGTAGATAAATGAATCAGTTTACTTACTACAGCTGAAGGGGATAGTCGTAAACCTTCTACTGAAGCTCTGATATCTTCAATTGTACTACCACCTCCTGTTGTTGGGCTCAGAGGCCTGATCTCAACTTTAAGTTTCCGCCGACTTTCTTCACCATCTAAACAAATGACTACATGATTAGTACCATTAGCTCAGAAAACTGGTGAAAAGCTATTTTAACCATGTCACTAATGTATGTTAACTTACCCGAGTCAGAATCACTATCACTTGAATACCAACTGTTTTTATCTCCATTATCTAAGAGAACACTAAGGAAACTCAGAACAAGTAAACAGATATTTGAGATTTGGGTTTTCGGCATATCGCCACAATTTAGGCCATGTCGTGCCCACTAGTAAACAGATGCCAAGTAGACAAAAGACATTAACATTTGATCTTATCATTGACAGACATCCCTTCAAAAAGAAGAATACTAAATCATGTGCATTAATGAACATATAGGCATTTTGTATTAATGTCTTTACTTACATTCATCTTATTCCGTGTTTGAAAGTTTGTAAAGACAAACAAAATTTTTTAAAGTTATTTTTCCCAGCGTATTGTTTACAAGTTGTTTATCTTTTTTTATTCAATGATGTTTGGAAGAGTTTAAAATACTATGAAATTTGTGTGTATGTAATAAAGAAAGGAAAAAAAAAAGAAGACTCCAAATCAAAAAGAAAAAACAGAGGGCATTCTTCCAATGCCAATTATCAATAGATACTACCAAATAGAAATGTAACCAAACTACAGCGTAAGAAAGAAAACTAAACTAGCTAATGAAAGTCTTGTACTTAATCATCTCATGAAACAATTTAACAATAGAGAACATATTCAGGATCACCAATTAAGCAGACAGACTGCAACTGCAAAACTATTCAAATTCAAATGAGCTATTGTTTATAATAATAAGAATATATGCCAAAATATTATTAACCACTATACGGTGTAACACTCCTGAATGAGTGTTACATTGCAATACATTTTTTTTTAAACAATGGTTTTTATTTTTCATTTCAAATAAATGTCTGAAAGTTTTAAAATAAAATAAAAAAAGGATTCTGTCCATTGGATGTTCTGGTCGTATTCGGTAGCCTTCTTCATCTACTTCAATATTCTGGGGAGTGACAAAAAAATATTTTGAAATCATTGTCAACTTTTATATATTATTATAATATGAACTACTATGATATACAGAGTATAAATCAAAACGCCAAAATAGCAGAAATGGTCAGCAATCTCCAATTTGCTGAAGGTTGCTATTTTTTAGTTGTTTTTTTGCAGGAAATCCACATATGTTATGTACAAAAATTAAAGAAACAAATACCTTGTTGAATAACAATACCAAAGCCCTACTCTACCGGGCATGTGGGATGAGCACTCTGCTATACAGCAGTGAAACGGCCAACCTACTCTTAGCAGGAAAATATGCTAAATATCTACCTACCATCTCCAAAGCTAAAGGTGAATTTTTTAAAAAAAGGTGTCAGATAAAAATAACCAATGAGGAAGAGCTATTTTCAGCAGTAGATGCCCTGGATAGCTTGGAAATATTTGCAGAATGCCACAAGGTCAACTCCCATAAGACATTCTGAATGGTGATCTAACAGAAGGCAGGAGAGCTGCAGGTAGCCCACTTTTAAAGTATAATGAAACGCAATAAGAGGCTCTTCAAAACTGACACCAACAGTTGGGAAAAATGAGGCACTGAATAGATCCTGATGAAGAGCAAGCATAAAGGAAGGATCCTGGATTGCAGATGGTGTACACACAAGAAGTTGCAAGAAGGGGGAATGTGCTATAGAATCTGGTGATTACAGATGCCCAACCTGTGACCCTAGATGTGTATCAAGGATTGACATCTTTAGTCACATTAGAAGTTGCAAAAGGAACAGATTGTCTCTCGAAATGTAAAATGTCACAGTGAGATCCAAAAGGCACTAATACCATGTAGATATATAGATAGTTTGTGACACAATAACCTTCTTAAGGCCTATTGAAAAACTAGTTCATTCTTTCCAATCAAAACTAGCCTTAGTTAGATATAACACAATTACTTTAAAAAATGTGGTAATAAAATTTTGCCTTTGTTTTAGGTCTCTCATGTTCAAGTTCTAAATGTGAACCAGTGACTAGAGTTTGCAGTTACTTCATCAAGCCAATTATTTGCACAGTCCTACTGAAGTTATATAACAAGATAATTATTGGGAACAGATATTTAAAGATAATCTTCATTCATTAAACCACTATTACATAAGATTTTAACAAAGTGGTCGTCTCCTTTCCATTAGAACTAAAACAGAAAGATTGAAAAACTCCATCCCACTGTCTGTCAGAGTGTTACAAGATCATCTGTCATCATCGAGAAGTTCATAGAAGTCTAATTCATAAAGAGCTGGTTGTGAGTGTGTAAGTGTTTCGTATGTGAATGTTGTTCGTATTTGCATCTATAATAATAATTATAATAATAATAATTTTATTTATAAAGCGCTGTTAACAAACAAAATGTAGGCTCAAGGCGCTGTAACAACATTACAAACACAAACACAAGAGCTAACATGACAAACTAATCTAAAAAAGTTTTAAACAGATAGGTCTTAATGTTCTTCTTAAAAGTGGTGTAGCATGTTGTCTGTCTGAGATCAATGGGGAGTGAGTTCCAAACCTTTGGTCCGTGAACTGAAAAAGCCCGTAGCTTTTGAGGGAGAAACGTGGCACTACTAAAAGCGTTGAGTCCATTGAGCGCAGGGCTCTCTGGGGGACATATAGAGTAATCAGTTCTCTAAGGTACAAGGCCATCTCGTTGTTATATATACACTGATGACAAAGTGTGGCGACCTTGTAATTGATTCTCGCTTTCACGGGAAGCCAATGGAGCGTGCGCAAGAGCGTAGTAGCAGAATCTTGTCTATTTTTTTTAAGGACTATTCGAGCGGCGTTGTTCTGTATACGTTGCAGCTTGGCTATTTTGTCATCAGGTAAACGGCGTTGCAGTAGTCAAGGCGGGAGAGTATGAATGCCACAGCTAGTGTTTTTGTTGACTCCATTGTTAAATATGGTCGGATCTGGCCTAATCTGCACAGCTGCAGATAAAGACCTTTGCAGAGCTGACTTATGTGTGGGTCAAAAGATAGTGTTGAATCGAAGAAAACTCCAAGATTCCGCACTACATGGACAAAAGGAACATGGCAGTTCGTGATAAAGAGAGAATCTGTGCTCTCAACTTTTGAGACATTGTTCCTAGTGCCAATCTTAATTATTTCTGTCATGTCTTCATTCATCTTGAGTTTATTTTCAACCATTCAATTGCTCACCCTTGCAACGGTACTACTGATTTTCTCTGCCAAATGCGACACCTCTGAGGGTACTGATGAAACGTATAACTGTGAGTCATTGGCAAAGAAATGGTATAAGATATCGGTTGTCCGTATGACACCGCTGAGTGGATATGTGTACATAGTGAACAGTACTGGGCCTAAAACTGATCCTTGGGGTACTCCGTACTTCAAAAGTAAGCTTGTTGATTCTGTCCCGCTAACAACGACACTTTGGGTGCGTTCCGTCAGGTAGGATCCAAGCCACTTTAGGACGACTCCTGTTAAACCAAAAGTTGCAGAGAATCTGGCCATCACAATTTCATGGTCTAGCGTATCAAAGGCTGCAGACAAGTCCAGCATGGAAAGAATTGATATTACTCCATATGTCCCCCAGAGAGCCCTGCACAATAATGTTATTGTGGGAAGCATGGTTGAGAGGCCAAGTACGCTTGGACTTGGCTTGTCTTGGCTACCTATGAAGGGGGCTTGAGGTTCGACAGGCAGCATGGAAAAACCTTCTCCCAGATACCCCCTCCCCCCACTGGTCCACAAAAGAGATTGCACGATAGCGCTCTGAGCATGCTATGAGCATGAAAGTAGCGCTATATAAAAGCTATAATAATATTGTTACAGTAGTTACGCTGAGGTTGTCAATTGTTGTCAAACTGTATTTCCATTTGATTGGATCAATAAAAATTATCTTATCTTATCTTTTAAAAGAAAACAAGCAAGTTGCATGAAGCTGGAAGAAGCTTTTCTATCTAATTGACTTTTTAAATCCACAGCTCCAGAACAGAAGACTCAGTGAAGTCAATGTTATAAACAGACTATAGCATGTATGAATTATGGTTGCCTGAGTTCATACACTGTCTGTTGACATGTCATAGGCTAGGACATTATTTCTGAAGGAACATCCCAAACTGTATGTTTGATTTTAATTATGTAGAGCTCACTTGAAATTTTCCAATTTTTTTCTATAAAATAAACTATGTGAATCAAACTATGAACAAACTTTTAACATAAATGTGGACATTTCTATTTCATCAAAGCTATTCTATAGACTTCTGAACAGCTCTTCTATACTTTAAAATATCTTTACTCATCTATATGTTGAAGGTTTCTCCATTTGGTGATCGCCATGTTTTTTGTGTATTTGTTTGTGCTTAAAATATGTGTTTCCAATTGAAAGGCTGTTGGATGCACATAGAGAAATCAAGCGCTCGCCATTATCACTGATGTTTTCTGCAGAGCCATACGGTCCCATTACATATTCAAAGCCAGTTCGGTTGGGATTGATTTTGGCGTTAAAGTCTCCCATCATTAGAATTAGGTCGTGAGTAGGTGTTTCATCAAGAGTGGTTTGTAGTTGGTTATAGAAACTATCTTTGATGGTATCTTCTGCATCCTCTGTAGGGGCATATGCTTGGATGGTAGTGACTTTGATTTGCTTTGTTTGGAGTCGAGCTGTAATGATGCGGTCACTGACCGGCTTCCAAGCAATTAGCGCTGAAGCTGCTATTTTAGACATGATGATTCCTACACCACCAATGTGCTCCTTATGATGTCCTGAATATATTATTGTCTTGCCATCATTGATTATTTGACCACTTGATGTCCACCGCATCTCGCAGATCCCAAGGATGTCCAGCCGGTAAGAGTCAAACTCTCTTAAAAGTTGGGCCAGTTTACCGCATTGATTCAGGGTTCTTACATTCCACGTGCCTATAAGAGTCGGTTTCCTTGCGTTGAAAGGCTTGCCATGTATCGGGTATTGGACTTCCAGTTGGCTTTGATCCAACACTGTCATCAGGGTTTGGCTGCCCTCGCTGCATGTATAGTTTTCATTATGTGTCGAGTTTGCCGTTTCTGTAGCAATAGTGGTTTTACAGGGTGGGGTCGCTAGCCCCACGCCAAACCCTCTTCCTTTTTCACCCGGGCTTGGGACCGGCAGATGGCTGATGGAGGTCATCTCTGTTAGACGTGCGGACCCGCAGAGGAGCGGATATCGGCTATGACCACTACCTTGTCAGTGGCAATTGTAAGCTCGGATTGAAACACCAACCAAAACGAGCCACACGACCCAGCCCATTTAATGTAGAGAAGCTTAAAGACGGCAATACTGCAGCAGTGTTCCAATTGAAACTTACGAACCGCTTTGAGGCTCTTGCAGATATATTGACCCTTGAAGAAGAGTGGGCCAACTTCAAAGATACCACTATTGGGTGCGCGGAAGAAGTTATCAGAAGGAGGCGAGGTTCATACAAGGAACGGTGGATACAAGACAGAACATGGAAATTGATAGATGAGAGGAAAGAGGCCAAACGTAGACGAGATCAGAAAAATGAAACACAGGATCGCAGCCTAGCGGAAGAAGCCTATAGGGAAGCAGATCTGAAAGTAAAGAGAAGTTGTCGGCGAGATAAACGGGACTGGATTGAACAGAAGGGACAAGAGGCACAAGGAGCTGCAAGCAGAAATGACACAAAAACCCTCCATCGTATTGTCCGAAATCTCACTGGAGCAAAAAGTGGACATGGGGCACCGATAAAAGACAAGCAAGGCAAAACTTTGTTAACGAAAGAAGAACAGGATGCAAGATGGGTAAAGCACTTTAAAGAGACCCTTAACCAACTGTCGCCAGACCAAACTTGCATATTCAAGGACCCCTCTCCAGACAATTATCTCAAGGCCAAGACAGACCCAATAACTGCTGAGGAGGTTACCATGGCCATTGCAGTGTTAAAGAATAACAAAACACCAGGGCTAGACATGATATCAGCAGAAATGCTAAAATATGGGGGACAGTGCATTGTTAACAGAATGGCAGATCTTTTAAATCTCTGTTGGCGAACTTCAAACGTCCCAGAGGACTGGCAAAAGGGAGTGATTGTAAAGCTTCCAAAAAAGGGCAACTTGGCAGACTGCAACAACTGGAGGGGCATTACTCTCCTCTCTGTCCCGGGCAAAGTTTTCAGCACTGTTTTGTTGAGACGGCTTCAACAGTCTGTAGATGAAAGGCTCAGAGAAGAACAAGCAGGTTTCCGAAGAGGCAGATCATGTACAGAGCAGATTTTTGTTCTACGAAATATCATAGAACAAAGTCTTGAGTACCAACAACGGCTAACGATCAGTTTCGTGGACTTCAAAAAAGCGTTTGATAGTATCCACCGAGAATCACTATGGAAAATAGTTAGAGAATACGGTATCCCAGAAAAATTCGTCCAGATCCTACGACACCTTTACAGTCAATCTAGTTGCTGCATTAAAACAGAAGAGGGAACAACAGAGTTTTTTACAATCGAGACAGGTGTGAGACAGGGGTGCATCTTATCTCCCTTCCTTTTCCTCCTAGCCATCGACTACATAATGAGGAGAGCAATGAACCAGACTGCCTTTGGTATTCCATGGCATGAACAGCTCCAATTGACGGACTTGGACTTTGCTGATGATGTTGCACTACTCGGGGCTACAAATATTTGCATTCAAGAAATGACGGAGAACTAGACAGAGAGGCACCCTAAATTGGCCTCCGCATAAACTTGGATAAGACTAAAATTATGCGAGTGGGATATAAGGCAAAGGGTGTCCCCGTCAGACTTGGCGAGTCAAAGCTTGAAGAGCTGGACAAGTTCACGTAACTTGGCAGCATCATAACAAATGATGGAGATGCTTACCATGATGTAGAGTGCCGAATAGGAAAGGCAGGGAGCATTTTCCAAAGGCTGCAGCCTATTAGGACTAGCCAAGCCATTGGACTTGAGACAAAAATACACCTTCTCAACACAATCGTCATTCCAACTGCTACATATGCATGTGAGACGTGGAAGTCATCTGTCAAAATTGAGAAAAGACTAAATGTGGCTCAACAGAGATGGCTGAGATGGATTTTGGGAGTCAGTTACACAGATCGGGTCTCAAACAAGGAAATCCTATGCCGAACTGGGAGTCGAACACTTGGTGAGGTTGTGACTGAGTGTCGCATGAGGTTTGCGGGACATGTTCTACGTCAAAATGAATTACGCACACCAAGAGTTGCGATAACATGGAAGCCAAAACAAGGAAAGCGCAAACAGGGACGCCCTCGTATTACTTGGCGACACACCTTCATGGAGGACCTCAAAACAGTGGACACCAGGTGGGAGGAGGCTTCAGACATTGCCAGTGACAGATCTTTATGGAGACAGCTTGCCGCCCAATGCGTCGAACGGCGCAGGAAGACCTAAGTCTAAGTCATCTATATACCTCTAAATTGTTCTATCAATACGCAACTCTCTTTATATATTCTTCCCTTAATCTCTTCTCCATTAGTATCCAGTCTCGGTATTATCTACTGTTCTTAGAGATTAACAGAAATGACTTACTGGATCTTGAATTTCTTGTTCACTGTGGATAAAGAGAATTTATTTTCATTAAAAAAAAATTAAGTAAAAGTTTAACTTTTCTATTCTATTTAAAAAAAAATAAAAAAAAATATAATGAAATAAAAGCTTTAATATGCTTACATTTTTCGCTATAAAAATTTAGTTTTTGTTGTGCACAAACTTGTGTGCTTATTTTATAAGTGAGATTTAGGTTCAAAATCAGCACATTATTGTTCAATCTTAAGTTTTAAGATAATTTTTCCTTCCAGATATTTTTCAGATACTTTTTTTGTGTGTGCACTGTATTTGCCTCTTTAAATAAAAATGTTCATTACCATGTTGTTTAGTATATAATAAGAATTTACTTATTAAGTGTGCTGGAATTTAAATTATCAATAACAGTTTTAAGAATAGCATTTGCTGTTTCAAAGTACATTAACTTTGAAGTTAATTAAAGTTCTACGAAGAATAAGTGATGAAAGTTTATTGTTGAAGGGTGTAAATCATTTGTAAATTATTTAATTAAGATAAAGATTTTAGTTTTTAGTTTTCATTCATTTATGTTTAATTGTCTATTTATGTTAGATACATTATAATTAAAAATTTTTATGATCGACAACAATGTCCACTTGTCAAGAATAAGTTTTGTTGTCTTTTCTAGAAAAAAAATTCACTATGTTAATGATCATGACAAAGTTGAATGAGAAGCACTGCTTTAGCTCGAAGTCAACTCTCTAAGACACTACTTCAAAAGAGAAGATATACTAGAACAATGTATTGTTCTTTTAATCTTCAAGAGAAGGTTGGTGCCTTTCACAATTAGACTTAACAGCCAGGGCTCACTGTAAGTCTAGTAGCATTTCTTGAAAGGACCTTAGGGAAAATATTTGCTATTTCTGCAGTTCCATTCAACTTTTTAAAATGGCTGGGTTAGTTTTAGAAGCCATTGAATGAAAGTTGAATTTAAAAAAATCTTTTGTATTCCGACAAAAATATAGAATAAAAGAGTTTATTAATCAGGGTGTTTTAATAGCAGCTTAGTAAGTTATGTTTTGGTGTATCTTAAGTATTTTAACCTAAACTACTAACTTTGTTTCACTGTCTTTCTCATCTTTCTCCTTCTTGCCTTTCTTTTTCACTTTTTCTTTTTTCTTTGTTTTGTTTTTTAAAAACCCTGAAATTAAAACAAATTTGAAACAATCAACCCAAGCTTGAAAATAATAACATCAAGATAGACATCTTTTACTCAATACATTGTTTTCAAATTTAAAAAATTATTTTTAAATATATGATGCTTTAATTAATAGGGGAAACAAACTTTTTGAATTAAAAGAATAACTAAATGAATATCTATGCTTTGATATATAGAGAGTTTTCTTTAGATTAATTACTTATACATATCTTTAAGTGGTGCTAAAAAGAAAGTTTCAGTATCTAGAGGATGCGTCTTGTTTCATTCCATGTCACCTAACAGCATTACATTTTTTAAAAGTTTGATAAAATAGTTCAAATTTTAATGGACTGAAACTAAATATTGACATTGTTTACTTTAGAACATAGGGCTATGAAGCTTCGAGTAGTAGATACAAAAAAAAAATGTATGACTATGAGCTCAAAAAGTTTCATTCCTATTTAGATCTACTACAGTTTTTTCATTAATATAGCTCCTTAAATTGTTTATAATGCATAAAATTAAAAAGAATCTTTATTGAATCAGAAAGCTTCACATTTTGTAAGATGGCCTTTAGAATTGTTTTGGTTAATGCAAGTTGTTACTTCTAGCAAAATGCATAACTTTAAGTAAGCTAAAAAACTAAAATCAACATGTTTGTTCTGTTATTGTGTTGAAAAAAATTAAAATGTTCCTTTTTTCCCACAGGTAGGAAAATGGATAGTAAGAGTTAAAATAGGCTTCTAAGAAGTGAATACAAAATGTTGAGTCCAGAGATCACTGTTAACCTAGTCATGTGATATGCGCTTGACGGTCCTGGGTTTGAACCCTGCCTGCTGCCATTCCCTTCAGTGTAGCAGAAGGTTTGCGTAAGGACCTAATAATATTCCATTCTGAAGGAACATCTGAAATGTGAGACAATGCAACACTGAAGGGTGACAAAATAAAAGTGAATCTTTTAGTTTACTGCAAACTGCTCACTAAGAAGAATAGAGTTTTATTGAAAAAACTCCAAACAGAAAGATGAAGAGTTCAATAACTATAAAACTCTATGTACACATAATTCACAAGCCATTACCATGTTCAATATAAAATACAATTTTATGTTTTATTTAATTACAGGGAAAGAATATAACTTAAAAGTAAAACACAATCAATGATTTGAAGTTTTGCTAAGCATGACTGCTGCAATACCAACCAAAATAAGAAGTGGTAAGGAAGAGAATAAAGAGTATGCAAATAAAAAATCTCTCTTATTTTGATTATATTTGGATTTTAAAATATTTTACTTTATTGAGCTAACAAGGTGGCTGACAAGATTATGATCCTTAGATAGAGGTGTTAGCTGACCAACTACATTGTTATCCAATTCATTCATATTCTCAAACTATGTTAAAATTGAGATTAAACTCATCAGTCTATTTATTTTAGAAGTGAAACCTCTCAAGCAAACAACAGCTGTTATGCAGATGATCTAGAATAATAAGGACAAAGGCTATAGATAATCTTAGATGACCAATGGCTATAGAAGAACATCCAGGAAAAAGGATGATGAATTATCAAGGAAAAAAGCATATAACACATTAGATGCACACTATCATTAATGGTGAAAATAATGGTGCTGATATCTGTTCATCCAGACTTAAAAGAACAAGAAAAAAAAATATTTAGCACCATCTGAATTATTGGGAGATAACTTCATCATTTTAGAAGAAAGCCTGAGAAATACTAACTTTTGCTGCATATGAGTTGTAAACAATAGAAAAAAAAAGTTTGATTCTTGGATTTACGCACAAGTTGTAGCCGTTATCCAGTTGTAGATGCTCAAAATGAGAAAAACTAAATAATGATGAGCAAATTTCGTTACTCTCAGAATTTCCCTTTCTGTGCAGCACTTCTAGATGTTTAGCAAGTTTAAAGCTTCTTTTTTATATGTGATGTAATTATGTGCAACAGAATACAGATTAAGGAATAAATGTTTAAATGTGAAATGGAATAAACTATCATGAAGAAATCAATGTTAGAATGACTATTGAGACAGACATGTGATACAAGACAAGATGTTGTTATTCTTGACTAGAAGATAAAATAACATAATACATGCATATTATTATACCAATGCTAATTGTTGTTGTGACCTGTTCTGGAAAAAGGTTTTTAAGTTTCAAAAGATCAAAGCATGTAAAAAAAAAAAAACTAATTTGAAACTCTAAATTGCAAATGAAATAAAAATGTAATGTTAAATTTTTTAAACCTTCTTATTCCTTAAATTGTTAACTATGATAAAATATTAAGTTTGTTTTATTTTTAATGTAATTTAATAGTAATGTACTAAAGATAATCCTTTCAATGCCTATATATAATATCTCAATGGTTTCAATTAACATTTTATCTTATATTTTGATTTTATTGAATAAAATATTTTTTACAGATCAAGTCACAGATTACTAACAGTGATGACATCATACAGGTTAATACAAATAATTTGCCTTTTTTACTTTAATAAACAGTTAGTAAAAGAATATGATTTATTGATTATCAATATTAATAAATTGTTTATACTTAAAATTTTCATTTTGAAAAAAATAGAATGGAAACTGCAAGTTTGTTTTTTTAAGTTTAGCTATTGAGAGGTTGCATTACTTGCTTTTACATGTATTTTTACCAATGTAATTGATTGGCTTTTAATTTTATTTTCTTCTAATTTAATTGGCTTTATGAAAAGAGTTTGTAACCAATAGCTTTTTTTTTTCTTACAGCAGAAGACCTACCATTCTATTTCATGGCTCATTATTTGTCTTAAAGCAAAAAGCATACACATTTAAACTAAGTTAATTTTTGTCAAAGCCATTAGGTAAAAAAAATCTGGCTGCTAAATAAATGGGTCATTTGTGTTTTGCTTTTTAAATACTTTAGTAATAGTTCATAAATAATCATTAGGAAATAAAGAAAAACAATATGTCAGGAATAAACTAGAAAACATAAGGATATTTAATACAAAGTATAATAAATTGCCTCGACCTGAAGCATTACTCACAGCAAGAAATATGTGAAAAATGTACATTCTGGTAATTTACAAACTTTCCTTCAACAAAGATTCTTTGGTACAAGTATACAATCTAGTTATTCATTTCAATAAAAAATTGAAAATTGTAACTTCTTTCTGACCATTTTATGATGAATGAAAAATTTAGTAAATTACACTGTAATAGTGTGTTTGTCTAAGCAAATGGTATAAATGGAATAGATTGTTTAGAAAGTCAATATTACTACTTGACTTGTTAGTCCTATTGTGTTTTTATCCTAACTTTTGATAGAATATTAACTTGATATGACTTACTACACATTGCCTAGTTGTATTTATTCTATTTTTATTTGGTCAAAATATGCATAATGAGATGTTGATAGTATATATTTTAAAGTTTTTGTTTTTCTAATATCATAATTTAAAAAAAAATGTGTCTTGTTTCTATTATGCTACCCATATGCTGTAACTGACACCATGGCTTGTACTCATGTAAGTTAAAATAAATAAATAAAAAACTGACCATATAGCAATTAGAGTTTCAACTTGGGAAATTATTTTATTTTATTTTACTCTCATCTGATCTGCTAATCCTATTAGCATTTTGTTATCCGCTGCACTCTCATCTGATCTGCTAATCATATTAACATTTTGTTATCCGCTGCACTCTCATCTGATAATCCTATTAGTATTTTGTTATCTACTGCACTCCCATTTGATCTGCTAATCCTATTTGCATTTATCTACTGCACTTCCATCTGATCTGCTAATCCTATTTGCATTTTGTTATCTACTGCACTCTCATCTGACCTGCTAATCTTATTAGCATTTTTCTACTGCACTCTCATCTGATCTGCTAATCTTATTAGCATTTTGTTATCTACTGCACTCCCATCTGATCTGCTAATCCTATTTGCATTTTGTATCTACAGCACTCCCATCTGATCTGCTAATCTTATTAGCATTTTTCTACTGCACTCTCATCTGATCTGCTAATCCTAATAGCATTTTGTTATCTACTGCACTCTCATCTGATTTGCTAATGCTATTAGGCAGCCATTATGTACTATGTACTTAGATCTAAAATTGGGTCAGAAGGGGGGGGCTGAGTAGTTAGGCACTTGGCTTCCAAAAATGGGGTCCTGGGTTTGAATCTAGGTGAAGACTGGGATTTTTTTAATTTCAGGATTTTTAGGGTGCCTCTGAGTCCAACCAACTGAAATGGGTTCCTGACTTTGTTTAGGAAAGTAGAGACAGTTGGTCGTTGTGCTGGCCACATGACCCCATGCTCATTAACCGTTGGCCAAAGAAACAGATGACATTAGCATCATCTGCCCTTTAGATTGCAAGATCTGTAAGGGGAACTTTTTTTTACTTTTTACGTTAGACCTCAATATTATATAAGCCAAAAATAAAAGTTTTTCTATGCAAAAATCTGAGAAAACTACAACTAAAAACAGGATATTTGACTACTTTTTACACCAATAATCAATACATTTGTGCATGGATGAGGTGCAACAGAATGAGAAGGGATAATGCGAAAAAAAAAAAAAAAGTGAGATCTTGTCAATAGATTTACCTGTGTTCTAAAACTCCTAGCATCTTTAGTCTTTACTTTTAAATGCGAGTATAGGTGACTATTGAAAGCATTTAATTATTTATCCCCCTAATTTAAAATCCAATATGGTGCCAAGGTTTTGCTAAAAGAAAATTTAAAAAACAACAATGGAATGTCTACCCATCATTAGGATGTCATCTTCAATAACCTAAGCAGCTACATTTTGTAATCCCATGTAGAAGAATGTGAATGCAAAGGTGATTAAAGTGTGGTTCAAACAGAGTTGGAATAAAAATAACAGACAACTGAATCATATAGTTGTAAAATGCTGGTATACACCATCATAAACTTTATTCACTGGTTCTTAGAATTCAAACAAAGTGAAAAAAAAAAAAGGAGGGGTGGTGGGATCCAGAAAATTATATAATCTTTTGCTGCTTAACAACCAATCAAGTACTATTTAAAAATAAAAAGATTTTTTCAAAATCTATTCCTCCTTTATGAAGTTGACAACTGTTTGGATTACAAAGCTCTTAATAACTAATGAATGATAAATTTAGAAAAAAAGGAAATTTTTTTACCCCACCCCCAAGTCCCTCACCCAACCAGCCCTGAAAACAAAATTCCAGTTATGCACATGTATAAATCTATACTCAGCGTGTAGAAAATTCTAGTTTGGTGATATAGATCCATATTTAGAAACATTAAAAGACAACAGTAGGACTAGAAAACTGTATTTAGTTAGAGATAAAGTATTGATATTGTGCATTAATAAATTGTATTAAGTATTATATACTTATGTGATGTGTATTGTCAGTCACAAATTCATTTATAAGTCCAGCTAAAAGTTTCTTAATAAGATGGTGTGGAAAATGTTCTTGAATGTCTCTTATTCAACTCTTTACTAAATACATGCGGGAATTTTCACTGACATGTGCAATAAGCCAAATTTAATTCTAAGAAGATTTTGAAAAATTATAATGGCCAAACCAGAGTTTTTCCTGTGTGTCAAAATTAGCTAGTAATGTTTTCCCCAAAGATATACATAAACAGTCCAATTTTTAGGATAATTGTTAAAACTACTTTCAAGATTGGTGTCCACCCACCCACCTTCACACAAGAAAAGTTTGCAAGCTAATCAGAGGAATTGTAAAAAATGAGCTTGTAGCCCATCGCCACCTTAATTGTTTTATAATATAGGTAAAATAAGACTAATAATTTATTTTTTTTATAAGGAAAAATTGGTCTCAATTCTATGACATTCTAAAGTTTTTACAATTATTAAGATTTAAAAAAAGGAAAATCTCCCCAACTAGGGAACAAAATTATGTTCTTATTTAGGTTATCCTATAAATGACATAATTGGCCTTGGAAGAAGAGAATAATTTTTCTAATTTTAGACTTAATAATCTAGATTCTTGCTCATTTAACACAGAATGTACACATTCACTCATTGTTTACATATTTAAATTAAACACTCAGGTAATGATAGTATATAGTAATCATCCTCAAGATAGTACTACAAAATGCAGAGATTCTTAGTTAACAAAATAAAAATTTCTAAGCTATTTAAAGTGAAACTTCACACAAATTAGAAGGTTAATGACCCATGGTCTATACAAGTTGGAAAGAAATATGGATCTTGCTGCTGGCAATGAGAAAAGACTAAAAGACTAGCCATACAGTACAAAGTAATATTTGTTGTCATTTAACTTCTAGTATGTCAGTTTAGTGCAAGAATAGTTTCATAGATTATTAATGTGTACAATTATATTGTTAAGTTCTGGCAGGTATTTGAGTTGTAGATGTCGAAGGGCTTTAATGATGCTATCATTTAAATAAACAATTAACAGAGAAAAGCATATTAGAATAATTGCATTCCATCAAGAAACGGTCACCAATAAACATTTCCTACTGCAATGTTGAAGGTTTTTCAAGCTACTAATAAGCTCAAGATCAAAGCCTAGAAAAAGAGTTTAAAAATGCCAAACCCAGATACAAAGCTATAAAGTAAATGCCAAGACTAAAAGCTAAAAGTTAGTTTAACAAAAAAAAAAAAAAAAAAAAAAAGAAAGCTTAACATAAATCCATGCAAAGTATTTCTGTTTAAAACTAATCAAAAACAAAGTGAGGCTCATTTATCAAATAGATTTGTAACTTCATATTTTTTTTATCAGAGATTTTTTAAATATTATTATACTTTTCTATTGCGATATAAATCTTAACACTACAAAAAGAACTATGTCTTAAAATTTTGTGTGAGAAATGAGGCTCACTCTACTGAATACAACAGTAAAACATGAAAACAACTGATCTGTGGGCAAATAGAGTAAGCATTTTTACATGTACGAGAAACACGCAACTTGACACTGCGGCTCAATGGCCCTGGCTGATCTGATAAAACAGGACTGGGGCTTCCACTGGTTTCTGAAAACACAGTAACCATATTATGGAAAATGCTAATGGGAAGGGATGCTGTGACGTAGGAACTGATACAAACTGATCAGTTTATGCAAGTAACATATATCTGTTTCAAACAACAACAATAAATAAATAACTTTTGATTTCAATAATACAAATCCAGGGAGTTTTCAAAAGCTTAACTACATAATGCTAAGACGTCACTTCAAGTACATTGAAGCAATGTTTAAATAAATTTCACCTAGCAATTCTAGATTAAACATTTACCAATGCCCAAAATAAACTGAAGTAATGTTTAGATAAAACTGACACATTAAGTCAAATACAATACAATAAATACTTCATAACTTGAAACAATGTAGTCATTTAGTAATGGTTAACTCACTGGCTTAAAGTACTGCAAAAAGTGATTTGAAGCAATGTCTAATGAAGGTTCTCCCATTATATAAAGTACATTGAATAGATATCCTTATAAGGTTAAAATGACGCTAAAACAATTAAATAAAATCATTGAGAGTGTCAAGAAGAAAGATATCCACTCACTGCATCAAGAGCATTAATGCAATGTCTAAGGTTAACCCTCTGCATGTAGTAAATAAAGCAATGCCTAAATAAAGATTTTCCGGTGTCCCAAGTAAAATGAAGCAGTCCCTAAATCTACATAAAATTCATCCATTGCCCCAAGTAAGGACTACATAAAGTGTTCTTGTTATATCAACTAAAATCTAATTAAAAATTATTCCATTGCCCAAAGTACATTGAAGCAATGATTTAAAATTATTTTAATTTTAATATCAGATTTTAAATTAGCAACAAAACTCGAGCAATTTTAAGCTAGTGTGGTACAGATACCAGCAATGTTTTCACTTCTATTGATGATATCTTACAGAGCTCTCAGGTGCATTCCAGTTTCAAAGATGTTACTTCCAAGACGTCCTTGAAGAATCGGCATAAAAATGTGTATTTTATTGCTAGTGCAAATGGAAGCAGATGTTACTCATTAAACACACCATTGTTTGTTCTTTTTTATTTCTTTTGCAGCAATGTTTTGAGCTTTGCAGTTTTTGAAGTTCACAGTCTGATTGGCCAATGAATAGGTAGGTCATTACCAAATTCTTAGAGATTAGAAGCCATATTACCAACCATATGCAAGTTTCTTTACTATAAATATTTATTACTCTTCAGTTACTGCAGATTTCCACATTGCAGAATTACATCAATTATTTTTGGTTTGAAAGAGTTTTAAATATTTTTGTCTTGTTTGATCTTGCCTTAAAACACTGACCAATATGTTAGTTTTAGTTTTTTTTCTTAATTTTGTGAGAACTATCCAATGCTCTTGGAAAGTGGTTATTTCTTAACTCTTAGCCAATGAAAAGTATACCTTTAATGCATCCAGATCTATACCATCCTTTTTTTTTTTCTAATACTACATGAGAACATAAAAATTGAGATCAGGTAACTTTACTTATCCATGCAAAAAAAGTTTGGTTGATTACATCCTCTAATTTTAAAAAACAAAATGAAAAAGACAAACATGTAACAATTGAGATAAAGTAAGACTATTAACTTGCAGACTTTAAATATTTCATTCTTTGTTCCAAGCAAGCTGAGAGGACCTATTAAATATGCTAAAACAAATATTCACACACATACAAGGGACTTGTCAACCTAAATCAAAGTGTTATACAGCCATTCTACAAGTGAAGTTCATCTTTGGAACTATTTATTCTTATTTTGAAGTTTGATTTAAGAGGTAAGTAGAAAGTAAGTAGTCAATCATGTGCTTTTCCTTAATCTATATTTATTATTTAATTATCTGCATTAATATTTATACACAGCAATTTTAATGGCTAATTTTTTTTAGATAATGAGGTAGAATTGAAAAGGATTTTTTTTCACACTTTGAAAGGATATTTGAAATTATTCACAAATAGAGCCTTTGGTGCAATAAATCTGACAATTTTTTTAAAAAAGGATTTTATTTGCATAATGTAAAAATATAAATTTTAATGTTGAAGGTCAGTGGCATTAAATGTTCCTATATTGAATAACACTCAGGAAATAACAGAAAGACACCAATAATAAGTGACTAAAATAAAAAGAATTGTCTTAGGGAACAATCAAGCAAAGTTACAGTGGTCATCAGAAAAGAATTTTTTTCTAGTGGTGCCCTGCAAGTTACTTTCAAAAAAGTGAATTGGCAACAGCATTATTTCCTTCGATATTGTTTCAGACTGTGGGAGATGTTTAGTTCCTCACTGATACGCTACCAGCCACCGATGTTTGCTTCAGGAGGACAAAGACAAGTTCTACGAAGATCTCAAGGAAGCTATTGTTTTTGAAAATTCCTCAAAAAGAGCACCTAATCATTTTAGGATTCTTCAATGCCAGAGTAGGATCAGATCAGACTAACTGGCCAGACTTGGGGTTTTTTGGAATCGGGCAGATAACTGAGAATGGCCAAAGACTGCTCAAATTCTGCACTTACCATAATCTCTGCATTACTAAGACATACTTCAGGACAAAACCATAGCACTGTGTCTTCTACGTCTGGGCACTGGCACCTGAGATGAACTCCTATTGAAAAATCAGAGCAGGAAGGACTAGTCCTCCCGTAGTGCTCTGGCAAGAAACTTAGCCGTCCTGCGTAGTGCCTCATAGCTACCATACAAGTCAAGTGACTGCACAGACAGGTCCCCCCTTATCTCGCGGAGCTGGGGACACTCATACAAGCCATGCGACACTGTTTTGACGCTCTCTCCACAGTGATGGCATCGTGAGTCAAAGTTCGTGCGGAACCGGGCAAAGTATGCCCCAATAGGACAGTGTTCCGTTCTGCACTGCGCAATAATTGACTGCTCTGACCTCCTCAGTCGCCACCATGGATCGGGATCAAGCATAAAGCCAATCCTGATCTTCTCATTGAATTCACAAACAAATAGGGGGAAGCTTCTCAAAACTTTTCAGTGACCGATGCAGAGGAAAATTAGATGTTTATTCATGATGCAAGAAGTAAGATCCAAAGGCTGCCCAAAACTAACCAAGAGATGTCTGCTAGATCTGAGAACCCAAGTATCACTGGGAGGACATAGCACAAGATCAGACAGCATGGAGACAGACTGAGCATGCTGATACAAACCTCGCCGAAAGCAAATGAATTAAGTAGGCTTAGACAAGAGAATGAGAAAGGAAGCTGCTCTACCTCTATAAGAGATCCATTCACCTGCACAAACAGTAGAAAACTTTTGCAGATCCAGAATCAGCTTAATAGATTCTGCCCAGACTAAAAAATTAGCTCAAATAAATAAATGTTTTACATTTTTAATTTCAAAATAGAAACTAAAAACAGTGATTCATCTAGGCGCATCCATTGTTGCCTTTCAGAACAGAAGAAGCCAAATTGATATATATATATATATATATATATATATAAAGTAGACTAACTTATCAAAAATAGAATACTGATATTTAAAGACATTTTTTTAAAAAAGATAATTAAATGTTAAGCATATCCAAAATATAAGATAATGATTATTACAGATTTAAGTTGTATTTAGCTGTTGGTTTTACTGATAATTGGAGCAACATGTTTTGTGCTCAAAATGCACTTGTGTGTTGGTAATTTGCATATCTTGATGTCATTAGAAATATTATAAAGATTATTCTTTATGATTTGTAATGCATATTTTATCTAAGATACTACTTTACTTTTGAGCTGATATATGATAATCTACTACCTTATTTATCTTATCTTATAAAATACAAATGTTCCTTCAAAAAAGAAGATAGTTATTATTATTATTATAGCTTTTATATAGCATTACTTTTATGCTTATAGCATGCTCAGAGCGCTTTTGGTCCAATCTCATTTGTGGACCGGTGGGGGGGTATCTAGGAGTTGGTTTTCCGTGCTGCCTTTGGGCGCTCAGTAAACACAACTCTGCCCGAGTCGGGTGTCGAACCTCGAGCCCCTTTCTAGGTAGCCAAGCCAAGTTCAAGCGCACTTGGCCTCTCAACCACGCTTCCCACATTATGTCCTACATTAACTCCCTACTGTGATACAAAGAGATATTTACAGTTAACTGCAAATGCAGTAGAATGTGTTAGCTACAGCTCTTCCTGTCTTACACAGAGAAATAAGATAGATTTAACTGGGGGTTGTTTTTTTTTGGGGGGGGGGGGGGGAACAACAAGCTTTTTTTAAAATATTCAATTTTTTTTTTTAAAAAGCATACATTTTTTAAACTTACATTTGTTTTTTCTTCTTTTTTAGTGTTTTTTTTTTTCATATTATTATTTGTATTAGAATAAGTTTTTATTTGATTTTGGGATTTAAAAATAAAAGCCATGGGAAATTCAACTACTTTATTAAAAAATATTTTTTCTAAGAATATTGTTGAGTATATAATATATATAGTATATATATATAGAGAGAGAGAGAGAGAAAGAGAGAGATATGATTACAGAAAAGTCTCTTGTATAATGTGCTGTCCATTAGTGCATCATTAAAAAATAATGTAAGTGTCCATCCAATTTTCTGCAGCATACTATTCATTGAATGATATCAAGATCTGATACAAAAAAAAAATCACAGGAATGGCTAAAAGTGCTTGATATAACTCATTTAAAGAAAATACTACCATTACAGAGACTGAGCGTTAATGCCATTCAGACCTTTAACGTCAGTTAATATACATTTAATGAAGTGATATTACTATTATGTGACAATAACAGCAAGGTTTAAAAAAACTTTTTTTATGTGTATTTTTACCTTACTTAGGGGAAAAAGAAAATTATCTCATTAATTAAATGAAATCTTTAATTTTTAGAAAATCTCCTTCTTTTAAATTAAGCTAAAAATGATTAAATGAGTTCCCAGGCTTGAGTTTTAGATATTACGTGGCCAAAATTAGCTCAAATAAGGTTTTCAAAATTTGTTACATTTTTAATTCTTAAAAATATGTTCGCTAGCATGTTCGTATTGAGCTAAAATGTGTAGATAAGTTTGTAGTGTGAATTTCATTCATTAAATTTTGTTTATTTAGTTTCAAAATAAAATTTGTAAAAAATCTGTTAATATTTTGAATGAAATTAACAAGAAAATTAAACCATGTTAGAGAAAATGGTTTTGAAACTCATGAAAAGGGAAATGTATCATTGACTTGATGCCTTCTTGTTGATATAATCAGTATTCATGTTGTTTTATTAAATTAAGTCTATTTACATGAAAAGAAAATAATTTTAGACAATGAAATGTAACAAAAATCAAGATATACTTTGACCAAACATGTTAATTTAAATAGCTTTCATCAACAGAGGCATCAAGTTCAATAAACAAACATTTTGTAAATAGGTACAATACCAAATCATGTGACCAATGAAAGAATTGGGGCTTCAATGATTTAGTAGAATTCTGCTTGAGCAATCTATGTCAGATATATTTTACAAATGTGTTAGGGTAGTAGTTTTAGGGTTAAAGTAATTATCTTGAACTATGCATTACCACTCAGTGTCATTGGAGGGTTAATCACTGTCATATCTGGAATTAGATGACACAAAATTGTATAATTTCTGCAATGATATTACCATGTTCAATATTAACAGAAATATAAGAGTTTCACTAAATAGAGAATCTTGGATTGAAATAATATACCATATTTTCTCAAATCTAAGTCAAGTCTTAGAATAAGCTGCACCATTTTTCAACCATAGGGGTTGAAGATGAAAAAAAAAAAGATAAAAATGTCAGTCTAAGTGGCATGTATTCCATCTCATAGTAGCACGAGCCTAATGTTTTGTTGTCCACATGCTCTACTCTCTACCTAACACTATTACGTCTACCTAACCAACAGCTACAATAAAGTAAAGTTCAGACCTTGCAATCCATAGGGCAGATGATGTTAAGGTCATCTGCTTCTTTGGCCGACGGTTAACGAGGGTGTCATGTGGCCAGCACAATAACCCACTGCCTTTACAGTTCCGCATAAGGCAGGATGGTAGGCCACCGCACCTCTAACGGCTACAATATAATCGTTTCACCTGCATCATATACACAGGGTGAGAAGTGGAAAAATTAAGAGGAAGACAACAAAAGTAATTTTGAGTTCACTTCTCTGGCAGTAAAGACAACATCTGGCCGCATTGAAATACCTACGCATGGTCACATTTACTTCATTTCTAGCACAGATTATGAAAACATTATAAACATTTAACTATTGTCGATTACACACAAAAAAAACAAGAAAAAAAAAACTGACATGCATTGATGTAACATGAAGCATGAAAAGAAATTCAATGTTGCATTTAAGTTAGCGGATGAGGCGGGTTAATCTAATGATTTCTGTTTCAATTATTAATTTCTAAGTCCTTCTCTGTTCCCGTCTCCGCTGGTATATATGTTATATGCAATACGAATTCTAATTAGAATGCTAAATATTTTGACCTTTGCAATCTGCCATTTAAAAGTGAGTCACAAATGAACTCAAAGCCAAAAGATGTGACTTAGATTTGAGAAAATACAATGTTTATGAAAAAAGATTGGATTGAATTGATATGCTAATGACAAGAGAATCTTTCTTATTGAAATGATATGTTTATGAAAAGAAAATCTTGGTTTTAAATGTTATAAAAAGAGAATCTTGGATTACGATGAAAGCAAAACATTAATGAGATGAAGGTCTGGGATTGAAATGAAAGCCCAAAAGTTAATGAAAAGAGAATTGTACTTTGATATATGATGACAATTTTGTTAAATTTATTAATTATTTTTTTATTTCATTTAAAATAAAAGTTTAATCTTTAAAAATAACTAGGCATCAATGCAGCCACGAAATCATTGTAATGGGCAGGATAGATGAATTTCTTCATTTCAACAATTAAAATTTTGTAAAAAAAAAAATAATAATAAAAAAATACCTATTCAGGGACTACACTACCCCTTTGGTAAATTGATATCTAAGATATTTAAAGAAGGTTTCCGTTATAGTAGGTGTCTTGGTTCAGACTGATTAGTAGTGTATTTAGTATAAATGTGTATGGACAAAAATGTTAACCTTTATTGTTATTTTTTTTATTGAATTAATAATAAAGTGTGTTAAGTATCACTGTGTAGAAGTGGGTTAGTGAACAGTAGAGTGCTGAGGACACAGCATGTACTGATGGAGTAAGAATGTCAAGAATAATAAAGTTAATTGTTAAATAGTTATCAAGTCTTTTCTTGGTGTGTGCTAGATTTCTAATACAATTTCTACAAAATTTAAAGAACAAGAGGACCTTATTTTGGAGCTAAGTTACAGAAATTTTTCTGAATATCATGGCAGCGTCCAGGCAATGCTTCATGGAGGGTGTGCTGGGAAAAAAACTGAATGTCATTATAGCTTTTTTTTTTTTTATAGCACTACTTTCATGCTTATAGCATTCTCAGAGCGCTTTTGGTCCAATCTCATTTGTGGACCAGTAGGGGGGAGGGGGTATCTAGGAGTTGGTTTTCCGTGCTGCCTTTAGGTGCTCAGTAAACACAACTCTGCCCCAGTTGGGTGTTGAACCTCAAGCCCCTTTCTAGGTAGCCAAGCCAAGCCAAGTTCAAGCGCACTTGGCTTCTCGACCATGCTTCCCTTGTTGTAGAAAAATATTTTTGATTTTTTTTTTATTGAGGAGGAAATGGCAAGATTCAAGAATCAAACTTAAGATTTACACTTAGTACAAAATGGTTACGGTTAAACAAGACAATATTTCCAATTAATTATCTTAAGATTATTTAAGATGTTTTTCAAATAAATATTTAAATTTTAATTTTAACAGTTATCAATATTTGTTTATTAGTTGAAAGTATATTTCAAGTATTTATTTCAAAGCCCATTTGCTGGTGTATTGGTTATGTGCAATAAGAATTCTAATTTGAATGATAAATATTTTGACCTTTGAACTATATATATCTGATTTCTTTAACCAATCAGTTTATTTATGACCAAACAAAACAGACCGACAATACAAAAGAATACAGGCTTCATTATTACTAGTTTTAATAGATGAAAGATGTAGTTTTATGAATGATGAGGAATCTATAAGAGGTCTCCAAACTATTTATAACAAAGACTAAAATACAGTTTTTGATGGGTACTAGAGGCTGGATGAGATAAAATAAAAAGTATTCTATGATCAAAGTAATATGCCTACTACTTCTAAACTACAAGTTTTGTCAAATGACGCTCAACTATCTTTTTTTATTTTAGGATTTTTAAAAACTATTCATTAATAACATATTAAAAAATGATTTGTCAAAGGTATCTAAATTTTAGTCAGATATGTGACCCAACAAGCCTGCAGTTCATAGTTTGGAGATCCCTGGTCTAACATAAAAACAAATTAGCTTGACAGATCTTAAAAAACTATATACATGCTTTAACACTTGAATCCTTATTTTCTTTCCTATCCCCACCTTAAGCCTTCTAATCCTATGCTTAGATAATGTAAAAAAAATAATAATTTTAATTACTAACCTTGTTTTTGTTTTTCTATAACACTGTCTTTCTTATCTAAATTTGGCTCTGGTGACATGGGACGATTAACCAATAGGGATGATAGGTCTGGTTCTATAAACTCTATGGGACCTTTAAAAAGTAAAAAAAAAAAAAAAGTCTCAAAACAAATCATATTATTAAGTAAACATTTTTTGTCCTTAAAAATCTATAAATTATTTTTTAAATGACATGAATTACACATTTTATTTAACTTACTTTATAAAATATTTTGCTGCTGTTGACAATAGAATATTATTATTTACAAAGTATAGGGTAATGGGCATAAAATAATGAAATATTTGCTAAAAGAATTTAACTAGTATTACCAAGTAAGGTAAGACTGATTAACATGTATGTCTAGATTGACACAGGGCTAGACATAATTATCTTCTCTTTTGAAGTAACACCTGTAATTTATAAGACTAAGAATAATAACATTAATCTGAGCACTTTATTATTAATCTGACTATTCCTTAACATTTGAGGCAAAAGACAAAGTTATCAATGTAAAATCTAAGACATTAACACTTATTGGTAAGTTAAAATCTGAAAACATTGCAATAATTTGGTAGGCACAATATGTTGCTTGAAAGTAAACCTTTTGTGTGCCCCAAATCCCTCAATCTATTTAAAGTCCTACCTGTGGAATGACAAGAAACAAAGTATAAAATATATAATGTCTTATTAATTATTTTCACTGTAATTTGGGTTAGGGTTGTACAGGTTTCCAATAATTTGTATTATCAATTGGAAATTAGCTGTTAAGTCCCGCTTTACCAACACTGTCTTCAAGTCAAAAGATATAGGATGAGTGCACTATTGATTAGGCAGACCCAGTTGCAACATGCATATTTAATATCTTATGCTATTAGGTTGTACGGTGGGGATCTATTTAAGTCCTCTTTTCATCATCTGCACCATGGGGAGACTTATGGAACACAACTTTTCATCTCTCTTTACCTTCTGCTTCTATTTCCTTTCAGACACAATTTACTTTTTTCTTTCAAAGTAAACATTTTAAAAGATGTGTGTACTGTACTTTAGAAAACAAAATTATATCGAAACATGCACATGTAACCTGATCTAGCTATCTATCCTTTCTGTAATACATTTTTACTTACCAGGTTTGTCTGTACCAGTTCCCTTTTTCTCCACAAAAGTTGTTATCAACTTTTGAAGTGTCATTTCATCACAGTTTTGCTTAAATTCTTGATGGACCTGAAATATTTAAACACATAAGTTAGGAAATTAAAGAATTAACACATAGAGATGATATGAATTTTTGATAAATATGTTGGCATTTAAAATCAAGATATAAAAATAATTTGCTGTTCTTTAAAAACTATTTAGAGTTTAAAGTTTACAAGTATTAAGACTTTGCAACATAATTATAAGAATATATAATTAATATGTTTTGCTTTTAAAGTACAATCAGTTTGAAGCAAATGATTTAAATAAACACTGATGTCTAGTAGAACAGGTCTACTGTTATAATTCAATTTTTAGAAATACTCAGGTAATTTTTTGTCATCTCATCTTTCTCTTAACTTGCATTATAGAGGTGATAATGTAACCAAATCCCTCCACTTTTCCTGGTCAGAAATTATTCTTAGCAGATATCAAGAGATAGGCGAGCCTATTCTTTTACATTGTCCAGCTTTACAATGAACTACCCTTTTTTCATGCTTCTTCCACTATATTTTGAATGATGACTTTTGCAATATGACCAACACAACTTTCATCTATTCACAGTACTGAGAAGTTCCTCCTATTTATCAACCAGAGTGTTTACTTGTAAAAGTACAACTCATTTGTCTTTTTCCTAGCTTTCAATAGTATAAGTTTGATTTGTTCTTTCAGCCTTAGAGTTCAGCATCCAACTTTCACAACCATATAAAGAGTATAAAGACCACTAACAAAGAATAGTTGTTTTTTTTACTTGGAAGATGATGTTACTCTCCAGCTATCCTTCACTTTTCTCATAATGATATATTTATTCCATTTTAAGGGTGCCCATGTTAGGCTATAGTGAGTGATATACTTTGTGAGTATGAAAGGTGTTCCATAGTGCCTTAGTGGAGATGTATTTAGCTGATTGAAGAACTTAGTTTCTAAGGATTACACTTTATACACAACTACATAATAAATTAAATGAAGTGTCTGTTACTAACTGTATACGTAATGATTGGTCAAGAGAATTTTTGGTGAATAAATCTTTTGTTGTCAATTTCATGAACAGGCAATTACATTGGTCTTATATTGCTATATAAACCTTTGTATTCATACTAGACCACTAATAGGATCATACTCTATATCATGTGGTTAGGGCCTCATGACATTTCAGGATTAGTAATGACAGATTAATGAAAAACTCTTACAGAACATGCATAAACATTGAATGTTACATTGTTTGTTTGTTACACTGAACTTAATGTAAATATAACATACTTGCAATTGGTTTTGCAACATTGTCATTGCTGGAAGTGGTAATGGATGTAAGCACTCCACTACCTATAAAATGCTTCCTAAAGGCATGCATCTCAAATAGCCTCTGACAACCAATCCAACTCCTGGCCTTCACATGTGACTCAGATATTGAGTCCGGCAGAACTGTTCTCACTAACAGGAGAAGGGGCAAAGGCGAGTAACTGGTGCCTTAACCAGTAAGCTTCGGGCAGGAGGGGCTTGTTAGCCATGCCTGGCTGCTACCCACCTAGAAAAAGGAATACTCTGAATTCAAACCTCTGTTGCCTTGCAGCTATACCCAATCATGGAAAAGGCTTCGGGGGTCAACAATGAGGAAAAATCAGGAGCTGGCGACCCCACGGCCGTTTGCAACACTCAGTGCTGCTGACCCCAAACTGTATCAGCACTGCCGTTCCTTTGGATACATCAGCTGCATGGAGAGGGAGCACTGTTGTGTGGGCGACATCGTTCTGACCACAGCTAATGTCTGGGCATCCATTCATAGGAGGCCATAGATCGTACTTAATCAAGAAGAATCTCTTTAAAAAATATTATTAATGAATTCCTTTTTCAATTTTTCTTTGCTAATGTATATATATAAAAAATAAATGGGCTAAATTTGGAGAAAAGAGCAAATAAAGTACTTTTATTTCATTTTATTAAGAAAATGTTGAAATTACTTCATAAATAAACACAAATAAATCGAACTACCAGTCAATACAAAAATTTCCCATTCATATAATACATACCAAAAAAAAAAACAAAAAACAATTTACCTGTCCTAATAGGAAATGTTCATTTTCCCATGATTTTGAAAAAGTATCAATAAAATCTTTCATCTGACAAATATGTTCTTCTTCAAGTTCTTGATAATGCTACAACAGAAAATGTGTTAAAAAATAAACAATTCAAAGCTACTAAGAAAATAACATATTAGTGAATGAAACTTAGTTAATTAGATTTTTAAAATTAAACAAAAATGAAAGAAAAGTTAATAAATAAATAAGTGTAATATGACATTTATAAACAGATACTAAGGTAAACCACATTTGTTTGAAAAAATGAAGTAAGTAACTGAACATTTGCATGGAAAAACTGCAAATCTCGGGCATGGAAAACCATTTGTGAGTTAAGTACCTTGCCTTTTTCTGTTCAGGCAAGCTTCAATACAAATTTTAAAAAATATTATTGCCTTTTTCTGTTCAGGCAAGCTTCAATAGAAATTTTACATAATATTACTTTGTGCCAAAAATGTTAGTTCAAGTCTGTTTTTATAGGTAAGTTTTTTTAGTTTATATTAACTGTTTCTCTTGAATGCGGACATTTTCATAAGGTCAGCAAAACCTTTGAAATTATACAGACATTCACACACATAAAGTCAACATAGGCATAAATAAAACCTTGAAGGTTAAAAATTGTTCTTCAGTTACAGCAATAGGAAAACATTAAGTAAAGCTTAGTAGATTCAGTGAGAATGCTGTTAATCTGATTAAATGAAAAACAAAAAAACATTGAAGAAAATTTAAAGTGTTTTGCTATTTATACTTACATGACAAGAGCCAACCATCTTGCCCTCAAAATCATTTCGAACTTCTTTATACTTTTCAATTAGGGCTTTGTACTCTTCCACTATAACAGAAAGTTACAAAGTAAAATTATTTAAAACAGATGCTAAAGTAGAAGGATCAAAGAGTGATTCTTATGTAAATCAAGAAAGGATGATATTGAGCTATGTTTATGTGTTTCATTGGATGATGTTTTTGTATTTAAAAATTATAATGATGTTTGTTTGTTGTTTTTTTTTAAATATTAATTTAAATGAAGGCCTACTCTCATTCACATTTTGTTGGTAAATGTAAAAATATTTTTCAAGTTTTTATTTTTATAAACATTAAAAAAAATAAAAATAGTGTAAAACTAAGGGGAAAAATAACAACAAAATAACAGACCTCAAACATCTACAATGCTTGGTATATACTTACAAGATTTTTTGTACTTCACTTCAGCCTGTGGAAAATATTTTTAGTTGGATTATAGAGTTGACTAGTAATTATTTAGTCTTATTAAAATGGGAAATTGCAAACTAGAGCTACTGGAAGATTGTGTGCAGACTATATTAATTTCACATTTGGATATTTTACAGTGAAATATTCAATATTCACTGCAGCTACAACTTGAAACTAGGGAGTACAGTGACATTGAACATATACAAATATACTTATTTATAGAAATATCCATAATTATATTACACTTTATCGAATTCAAGAAATTAGCCCACCACGAGGAAGAACTATAAGATTAACCCATTCAGTACCATAGTGGCCAAATATTGCTGCTACCTATGCAATTCCATTATGACTGAAAATGACAACTCAGCACTTGGTCTAAAACGGATACATGGCAATGTATTGATAGCCAATGAAATTCAAATCTAACTAGATTTGTCACTAAGAGAGGCCAAAAAATTTATATTAAAAAACAATAGCAGAATTTTTTTTAAAGTTTTACAATTCGCTTTTAGCAATTGATCTCTAAACTGTGGCAGTGGGGCATCATGTTTAGATGAAGATAATGAATTATTTAAGGACTTAAACAATCCAAAATGAGATGTTTATCTTCATATAATAAGAAATGTTACTGATGAAAATGAAAGCAGTGATTTAGACTTAGATCTGAACATGAGTATGCATTATTCTAAAACTGCCTTTAAGCCTTGGCCTAAGATCAAGCTGATTGAAAATAATTGTCGGTCGAGCACTTTATTATGTGTGCACATTAAAGATTTATAAAGAGAAACGCAATCTTTTTAGACTGTTACATAAAGTAACCAAATTCTGATTATAATGCAGTTGGATTTATTATATATCTTTTTGTGAACCTACTTATATTTCTTGCAGAACTATTTCCCTTTGATTGGGATTTGAGAGATCTAAAATTTAAAGTGGGCTTGGAATTGAATAGGCTAAAAACAAAAAAGAGAGATCTACAGAAGATAGTGGTCCCTATAAAAGTTGTTCAGGCACTTTAACAAAAAAAAGAAAACATCATTACCTTTTCAATGTCCTTTTGTGAAGCATTGTCTCTTTTTAACCTTTCCAGCTCTATACACCTAGTATGGTAGATTTCTTTAGCCTAAATAAAAGAATTAATACCTCTATGTAGAATGTACCTTCCATTGTTTATGAGTCATATCATCTAAATTTTTCTAACTTTTAATTCTATATAAATAAATAAAAAATTATGCATATAAATATATGCAATTCAATATAAGATTGTTTTAAGGATTCACACAAATGGAAATTCAGTTTGACTACAATTGACCACCTCAGCATTAATAATATAACATTAACAAGCGCAAACACAAACAACATACACACAACAGAAGAAGAACATCAGACACAGAACAAAACCAGCATTTGACCAATTGGGCTCTTAACTACTTCTCAAGAGAAGAAAATGACCTTAAACACCAGAGTGGCATTGGAATTAGCTAAACTTTAAATTTGATTGGACAAAACAATAATTAATTAATTTAAAAACTACCTACTATAAAAATGTTTTCATATGGTAAATTAAAGGTTTTGTATGAAGTAAAGTGTTACAAATCTAATATTAATTACATAGGGAATCAAATATTACGATCCCAAGTAGTTGACAAATGTTAAAATCAAAATTATGTGAATATTAAAATTCATAATGTAAATGTGGTTTAAAACTATATTCATGTTAGTGGGACCTGGTAATGATAGGGCTTGAGGACTTGATAGGACTTTAAAATGAGTTAAGTATGTTTCATTAAAAGAAATGTCCTTACTTTGTGTACAGCAGTTGTAGTTTGTTGTATTGTCTGAACTGAATCTAATGTTGGCTGCTCATTCTCTTTAATCTGCAACACCAAAAATAAAATATATTACTTTCAATTAAATACACTAAATAATTGGTTACAAGTGGGATGGAATTGATAACATGCCATCAAAACTTTTAAAACATGTCGGCTCACATAAAACAATATGATTTAGGACTATGCCAGAGACTAAACATGACTAAACGAATGGACCAAATCTTTAATTATTCCACTACCCAAGAAAGGAAACTAAAAGTATTAGTGTGATCAGTCATATGAGCAAGATTATGCTAAGAATAATTCTCAAAGCTGAGAAAAGCTGAGGATGTCCTTAACAAAGAGCAGGCAGGCTTCTGAACAAGTACAAGCAATGATGAACAAATATTTAACATAAGACTGTTAAATAAAAAATGCCTTCAACACCAAAAGAAACTGGTACACAAATTCATAGACTTTTGACCAGATTTGGCATGATAGCATGTACAAGTAATTAGGCAGATCAACATAGAAACTTGTCAATTTTATCAAAGTCTTATACCATAATGCTAACAGCTCAGTACTTCTGAATAACAAAATTAGAGAAAGTTTTAGAACATCCATTAGAATGTGTCAAGGATACATTCTCTCTATAGCTCTTTTTAACATAATTCTGTAGCATATTATGATAGAAACTCTAGGAAATTTTGTTTTTAGCTAGGCAATGAACAGCTATTTCCAATCTCAGGTTTGAAAATGATATGGCCTCATTGGAGAAAATACAGACCAGGTAGATCTTACTTTCAAACTGGATGCTGTGTCTAAAGCAGTTGGCATGGACTAGTTGGCAGTGGAGATAGTTTGAGATGTTGCCTACAGTTGATGGCCAAAAATTAAAAGAAGTTGACTTACTTTAATACCTAGGGTCAAACATAACAAGAGATGATCAATAAAATAGATAAAAGCCCATTTAAGCTGCCATAAGCCAACTGAGAAATCTGGAAGAGTTAACATCAGCTTCCAAGTAAAATTAAAACTGTATTCTTCATAGTGGTCTATGTACTCCTAAATGGCTGTGAAAGTTAGACACTGACACTAAGGTTGAAAGAAGAATTCAAGCCTTTGAGAGAAAATGTTACAGAAAAATGCTGGGCATCAGATAACCAGGAAAAGAATACAAATGAGTTTGTACCTTTACCAAATGAGTTAGTACCTTTACAAGCAAACTCTCTAGCTGGCAAAAAGGAGCAACTCTTCAGTATTTAAAAAAAATAATAATAAAGCTAAGACGTTTCATACATATTGTAAGACATGACTCATTGTCAAAGTCATCATTCAAGGTACAGTGAAGACAGCAGGAAGAAAGAGTTGTCCAAAGAAAAGCTGACTGGACAATAAAAGAATGGACAGGCGTCTCTCTTGATATCATTCTAAGCACAGCTTCTGACTGGAAAAAGTGGAGGGATTTAGTTAATCAAATTGTCCCAGCACCCCTATGACGATAGTCAAGGGACAGATGAGAAATATTAACAATTAATTGAAAAAAAATTCATGTGGATAAAAAGAAATCAACCAGCTGACAATAAATTTGAACAAATGGATATTTCCATCAGATTACTCAAATTAGAAAAATTAATCAACTATCAAGCAATACTGACCATGTAATATTAGCTAACTATAGAAATAACACTGTAATGTTCTAGAATAATGCAATTTAATTACCGTTTTATGTCGTTTATGTTGCTCTTCACTGTAACGAATTATATCTTTGATAAGATCTGACCAGGTATGAACCAATTGCATTTGTAGACTTGAAAGTTTTTCAATTAAACATTTCAATATATTCCAGAATGGACCAAAAGTTCTGAAACAATATTAACACAGCTAGATTTGGATATTCTAAAACAAACAAGAACTCTGCTACTGTCCTCGTGATCTGAGACTCTCAGACTGAAGTTTTTTTTACTACTGCATTGTGTTTGATTTCACAAACTGTTTTATAAAGTAGGAGCAAGCTTGTAAGTGCAATGAGGTCGCATACAAAGCATACTTTTAAGGATCCAGTTTTGAGATACACCATATTTGCACTTTGTCTTAGGATCTAACATTTTAACTAATCATAAGATCAATCTCATGTACTTGGTTTTATATGCTTAGGGACCAAATACCTGATAGTCCTGTCCTGAATGGTAGTTAAGGGAACAAAGAATACATATTGGTAAATAATGTCTAATTAAGAAAAGTTGTTTTTAAATTATTATCCTAGAATGCACAATCTATCTCTATGCTGCCCAGACCTGGGCAATTTTAAATCACATTTTCATAATTAACTGCAGTCCTGTTTGCAAACGCCTCAGTAGATTTGGATTCAATGTCCTTTGGAAAACTTTGGGTAGGAGATGTCCTTTAAAATGATCCCAATTCAATTGGCATGGGGGAAACAAGCCCAAGACAACACACTTTAATTTTAGTGTCAGTAGTGCAATTGGTCAGTTTGAAACCTCCTGGTTAGTGAAGAAGATACATCACAGACAGCATATATGAACGTGTTTAGTATTCACTCTTGATAACTAAATACCAACCAATTCTCACTAGACATGCATTATCAGTTGCCTGTTAGAATGTTTTGTCTTAGCTAAGCTATACAATTTTCTGATTCTTTTAAACTATTAAAATCTGGCCATGCAGCTGCCATGAAAATAAAAGTCTTTGCCGTCTTGCGTGGGAAAGAAAGTGACAGCAGCATTTCTGGCAAAAACATTTTCCAGTTTAAGGATGCATATATTCACTTTGTTTTAGCTTTAAGTCAATCTAGATTTTATATTCTACCAAGGATCTACATACAGACTCCTACTTTTAAAAATTCAAAAGAAGTAGCATAAACAACTTGAAACAACAAAATCTAGATATAATTTGTTATATAATAATTTATTAAAATCTTAGTTTTGATGTTGGTTTAATCTAATATAAATGTTATTAATATTAGGGAGATAATGAATATCTGGTAACCTAAGATATGATGGTCTATACAAACTGCCTATTATCAAAGTGTGTTGATGTGGTATCCATTTTTGCAAATGGTTAATTTTATGTTGTTTTTTTTTATATCTGAAATACAGGACAATTTCTTCTCTCAATGTATTTTTATGTAAATTGAAATACACCACATGTCTCATTTATCTTTCCTAAATATTGAAAAATTGTTTAAACTTTGTAACAAGGCTATGTAGATCAAGCAAAAAATTTGGTTGCTTGACCAACATAGCTTTATTACAAAGTTAACGTTGTTGTAAATATGAATAAATTAGACAAACTATTAAAAACGAAGCTTAATTATAAAGTTTATTGAAAATATGAATTAATTAGACTATTAACTACTGATAAGAAAACTAGTTCAATAAATAATTACCCCACAGGAGGCGTGTTTGCTGCCAATTTAGCTAGCTTCATCAACAATTTGCTGTAGTTCTCTTCAACTGTACAACTGAAACAAAAGATCAATTAATTTTTTGTCAAAGTAAATGAAGATATGTGACATTTAATATTACAATTAGAATATAAAAAAGAGGTCTTAATTTCATAGCAGCCTTATAAGCTTACTTTGTTCTTATAAAACAAGTTCAATCAAAACTAATGCTTACAGGGACAAACATTTTTAAGTTCGTCTGTTACTGTGCTTAATTATTTGATCTTAGATGACTTTAAAATTTTTTTAAAAAGTGCTCAGTCCTGAAAAGCATTTTTTCTCATTTTAATTTTGTCTACTTAAAGCTCAATTTACCTTTCTCTAAGAAAATCTATAAGTTCTTTTGTAGAAGTCTGACCATGTTTCATGTTGTGATACAAAGCAAAGTATCCATTATTCTTAGGACCCTAGAATAAAAAGTTAATAAACAGCATAATATACTTTAAAAGTTTAATTATTTTCATTTTTAATTAATTTTTTAGGTCCAAATCGCCTTGTAAGACTGAAACCACCTCTAAATAAATACAAATATTTTGATGGTAGTTTTTTGTTTTATGTAGCATTCCCATATATGCTTGTGGGTTTAAAGGTGTCTGGTAAGCCTCAATGATTCTCACAGTGTTTTTTTCTCTTTCTCAACACAAGATAATTAATAAGAAGAAAAGACCATAGAAAAGATGGAAAATACATTAGAAACATGTACAAATAGAATATATATGTGGTAGAAAAGATTTCCTTTGTTTTATCTGTAGACCTTACCCTTTAATTATTTAAGTTAAGATATCTAATTAGAACATCATTATATTGAATTTAGATTTCTATTTAAGAAGAAACTAACAAAAATATTTTTAAAAGTGCAGCTTTTAAGAGTATTATGAATTACTTTGATCTACCTTAACTGTTGCATGTAGACAGTTTAACCCTCCCATTGTATCCGCATCTTTTAATTTCTCATTTTAGTCTAGCTATTGAAGAAACTTAGCGATTTTATATTTAATTATGATTTGTTGATTTAAAGAATTTTTTAATTATTTCAAGATTGAAATTGCAGTTAACATGTATGGTAAAGACATGGGCCTAGAAAGATAAATTTTTAGTCTCATCCTGTTGTTCATTTGTAGGTTGTTGTTTTTATTGTTTATATTGAATTTATAACTCTTTCTAAATAATTTAATTTGCCTTAATTTGCAGAACTCATCATTTTATAGGAAATTGAAAATTATTTCGTACTTTGCCCAAATACACCAGGCTTTCTAAAGGCATTTGCCAGTTACATATATATATTTGAATAGGACCTTTCACAAGGTGCTAAAGCACCTGTAACAGTGAACTAATAGCCACTAGCAGGTTCTGCCAACATGGTGTATCACAAATCAACTTTTTGAATGCAGTTTGAAAATTTGTTTCAATCACTTTTTAAAAATGAATGGAAGTTTTATAGAGATGCACTAGCATTACCCACTGGCTATGCCTGTTGCTTTGTTTCCAGGCTATATATATAATATTGTTTATTTTGCCATGGACCCCTCCCTTTTTTTTATAATTATAACAATACAATTGTTAAAAAGTAAAAGTTTATGCATAAATTCCTTTGACCAGTGAATTATAGTACCTATTACTTCAAATTGAACTGGCTTTTAAATTCAACAATCACTTCTCTTCCCACCCTCACAACTTTAAATCTTAACAAATAGTCTTTTTACACTATGTGATTATTATCCTGCTTTTCAGTTCTTATTGGCTCTATATTTTTTCTTCAAGCCTTTTTCTTTTTACATTCACTACAAATCTTAATTCTTTGGCCACTCAAACGGCTGAGTGGTGAAGCACTTGACTTCTGAACCAAGGAGTCCCAGGTTTGAATCCTGGTGAAGACTGGGATTTTTAATTTAAAAATCTTTAAGTTGCCTCTGAGTCCACCCAGCTCTATTGCATTAGTTGGAGAAAAGTAAAGGCAGCTGGTCGTTGTACTGGTCATGTGACACCCCCAATAACCATCGGCCATAAAAACAGATGACCTCTAAAAGGAGGTGTGTCACATCTAAACATTTTTCTCATTTTTCCTTATTTCTGGCAGACTTGATATAATTTTTTTCTGTTGACAGTTTAGTTTTATACCAGATCTAGAATCTAGATCTCTTAAGGAGGTGTGTCATAACTAGGCATTTCTCACATTTCTGAAAGTCATTGACTTGAGGGCAAACATAATAATTGTCCGCCAGTGGTTGATTAAGATTTTCTTTTTGACGTCTGCATCGGTACTCGGCAGCGGATTTTCTTTTGGTCTCAAAAGTGTAACCCGCAGCCTTTGTGAGACATAGATTGAATGAATAATGTTATAGTAATCTAGATCTATCTAGATTATTCTTGATTCTAGATCATCATCATCAAACTCCATTAGAGTGAGGGCATGAGAGGCTCAAATCCTCTCTTGCAAAAGCCCTGGACAGAAACCCTGCTGTCTTGCGTAGTGCATAAATGTTGCCATACAGGTTGAGAATTTTGGGTTTCCCAGACCTGTCGAGACGGAGATCAGCAAGTCTGGGGCAGTCAAACAGAATATGAGGCATGGTTTCCTCTTCTTCCCCGCAGCGGGGGCACCGTGAATCAAAATTTGGCCATAGCTGCGAGAAATATGAGCCAACAGGACAGTGGCCTGTCCTGCACTGTGCTATAATAGCTTGCTCAGGCCTGGACAGCCCCCACCACGGGGAAGTGCGGTCAGGGCGCCTCATGCACTCCCAGACTCCACTGGCTTTTTGGGACTTGTCCCAGCACTCAAACCACTTTTCCATTTCTGTTTTTTGTATTATAGCCAGGGCTTGATGAAAGCTTACAGCCTCATCAGTGGGTGGAATTTGCCCTCCCTGGTGGGCCAAAGAGTCTGCAATTGTGTTGCCAGTCACACCTATGTGACTCGGTACCCACTGCATAATTACAGGGGTGCCATTGTGTTGTTAAATGTTATGTGAAGCCATGATGACAGAGTTGATATTGGAGGCCATAGTCCGGGGCTTTGCAAAGCCTGTAATACAGATTTTGAGTCAGTGACCACAACAATCTGTGTTGCCCTCAAATGTCCCTCGCCGAGTTGAGAGTCAATGACTTTTAAGGCTTCACAGACTGCCATGGTCTCTGCATCAAAACTGCAAACACTACCACATGGTCCAAAGATTTTGACTGTGTAAGAGCCAAGAAAGTCGATGTAGGCTCCATAGCCTGCTTTTCCAGAATCTATTGATGCCGACCCATCAGTGTATGCAAAAATAGCACTGGGCTTGAAGGTATTAATGGTCTCCAGAGCTAGGATTTGAAGGTCGTTAGATGAACGGCTTTGCTTAGTGGCATTAGGGTCTACTAATTTCAAGCGTATGTCTGGGGGTCGTTGGGCGACACCAAGGGGGAAGGGGATGAAAGCGTTGAATGTTTTGTCGGTTGGTGGAGAGGCCAGCTTCATCAGATAGTCTAGTGGCATGATGCATAAAAGACTGCATCTGGATATGTCTTCTGCATCTCCAACCATCCACTAGTTTTCTAGCTGGGAGGTATTCATACAGCCTTTTATACCGCTCATAGCAGGTTAGTACTGACCTTTCCCTCCTAAGGCATGACTAAATGCATGACGCGTAATCATCTTCTTTTTTGAAGTAACGTCTTTATCATATATAAGATTTATAAGATACTAATAGTACTAGATCTAATAGCTATCTAATTACTGTTATTAAGTCTAGTATTCTACTGAACAATACTGTATTGAATCAACTGTAATGTATGTAGATCTATCTGGATCTCCATACGCTCTGCTCATACACACAAAAATGGAGGCTAGAAATAAACACCTCCAAGACGGTCTATTCTCTGTTCACGCTTGGGACTGGCATTCTCAGGCAACCTTTCCAGCTCTCCCTCAACGGAGTGGCTCTCAGCATGGAAAAGCTACCCAAGTACCTTGGTGTAACTTTAGATCGCAAACTAAAAATGTGTGAGCACATCCAGGATGTTGTAAGAAAGGCCTCAGGGAAACTTTGCATTGTGCGTAAGCTGGCATCCACGAAGTGGGGAGCCCGAGCAGACACGCTCCGATCCCTGTATTTAGGAGCAGTCTGATCACAGATAGACTACAGCCTACCTGTGCAAATTTATGGCTCTAGGACTGCTCTTGAACAACTTGATAAAATACAGTCCCAAGCACTAAGATTTGTCTGTGGAACCTTTAGGACAAGTCCAGTAAATGTGGCTGAAATAATGGCTAAATATAGGTCCACTAAACCATATCTTATCTTATCTTATACAATACAGACGTTACTTCAAAAAAGAAGATGATTACGTCCTACGCGTCATGCATATTAACCAATGACCTAAGCTCCGCCAAGTCACTGGTTTTCCTGGCTAGCTCAGGCAACCCATTCCATGCTCTAATAGCGCTAGGGAAGAAGGATCCTTTGTACAAATTAGTCCTAGCATATGGAAAGAGGAATGTGTCTTAATCTTTGTGTCTTTCTGAGTATTTTATTAAATTTTGTTTTTGTATAAACTTGAAGATTATAGTTCAGTGTTTTATGCATAACTGCTACTTAAAAGTCTTCTATCCAGAAGTGATTGTAGTGATATTTGTTAGTTATGAATCTCACTGCTCTATTTTGTGTCTGTTCCAGTTTCTTAATGTTTTATGGAGTTGAGGGGTCCCAAACAGAGGATGCATATTCTATTATTGGCCTTACCAAGGTTAAATAACATTTTAGTTTTATGTTCTTTAAATTTGATTTATAGAAATTTCTTATAATAAACCCTAATGCTTTGTTTGATTTTTTTTTATAGTTTCATCAATATGGGGATTCCATGACAGTTTTTCATTTATTATAAAACACCTCTCAGGTATTTTACATTTTTAGTCTGTGTTACTGGTTTACTATGAATAAGATTTATGGAATCAATCTGTTTTAGTTTTTTTGTTACTCTTAATAACTGACATTTTTCTGGGTGGAAAGACATGCTCCAATTTGATTCCCATTTCTGTAATTATCTAATTCTCTTTGTAAAATTTCTGTGTCTTGTGTTTGTTTTTATTGTTCTATATATTATAAAATACTATCGTCTGCAAATAATCTGACATTTGTTCCTTAACTAATGCAGTTTGGTAAATCATTTATTTAAATTAAAATAGTAGTGGTCCTAAGACTGTTCCTTGTGGTACACCTGAGTTTACTGTTATTGGTGTTGATTTAGAGCCTTTTTTTTATTACAGTTTGTTCTCTCCCTATCAGAAAATCTTTAATCCACTGATGCAATGGACCATTAATAACTAAATATTTTAAGCAAACAATGGTGGTGAACTTTGTCAAAAGCCTTGGAAAAATCTAGTAAGATAACATCTATTTGCTCACTATTATCTAAACCTTTTAAATTGAAAAATCATCAATTAATCATATTAGTTGTGTTTCACATGATCTACATTTCCCTAAGTCATGTTAGTATGGAGTAAGGTAGTTGTATTAGAATAATTAGATAAGAGTCTAGATCTAGTATAGTAAGTAAAATCATACACACACCGATGACTGATCTCTTGGTCTGAAGTGACTAGTCTGAATTTCTAAATCTAATAAAAATTAAAGTCAAATTAAAATTCTGTTACTTTGTTAAAGTTGAAATTGATGTAAACTATAATAAATTTTAAAAGTGTCATAAAATTTAAAACATCAGTCATCGACGTTCAGAGTTCAGAATCAGACTAGAGCTAGAGTAAAGTGCAAAGTTCGAACAGCCTTGATTTGTATAAAAGAGGTTCGATCGGTTCACTTTTTATTGCTAAAACTTTTTTAGTTGAATGTTTACCAAATTACTACTATATTTACTATATTGCTACTGCGCATGCACCTTTTTTCTTCACTTCTGACACATACTATTTCCTTTTCCTTGTAGAGGTGTAGAATTATTTTTTTTTACTACCCGGTAGTGAAGGAAATGAATAACGGGCTTCTAAGGTTATTTTTAAGTCTAATGGCTCATCAGTTAAAAAGAGACTACCGTATTTTTTGCCGTATAAGACGCTCCGGCATATAAGACGCACCCAATTTTAAAGGAGGAAAATCTAGAAAAAAAAGATTCTGAACCAAATACTGTACTAAAATATTTTATATCAACTGTATAAAGTAAACAGCAGTTTAAGAACAATTTTATGTCAACCATGTAACATATTAAGAACAATCTTTACTCTCATTAACAGTCAGTAAAGTCAGTAAACAGTGAAAGTAACAAAAATCAGTCTGTAATGTTTTTATTCGAACCCCAAGAATTCCTCGTCTTCGCTGCTATCAGAAATGAGGAAGGACAGATCCTCGCAGTCATTGTCATCACTTTCTTCCTCACTGGTGTCAAATAAGACGTCGTCTTCTGTTCCGTCCAAGGCATTACTAATGCCACACTTCTTGAAGGATTTTACAACAATGTCCTCCTTCACGGAGTCCCATGACCTTTTAACCCATTCACACACTTGTGTGATAGTGGGCCTCTTCATCCGCCCAGTAGGTGTCAGATCATGGTTCCCAGCTGCCATCCAGGTGTTCCACTCCTCACGCATCAGAACTTTGAATGGCTTGTTAATGGAAACGTCCAGAGGTTGCAGCTGGCTAGTGAGGCCACCAGGAATCACAGCTATTTGGGTTTTAACTTCCTTAAAGTTCTTTTTAGTATTTTCCGTAATGTGCGCTCTAAACTGGTCAAGCACCAACAAGGAAGATTTCCTCAGAAGACCGCCAGGACGTTTGGACCACACTTTGTCAATCCACAGCCTCATGCCATTTTCGTCCATCCACCCTTTATCGTGAACATGCACGACGACTCCCCGTGGGATTGTTTCTTTTGGGAACGTTTTCCTTTTAAAAATCAACATCGGAGGCAGTTTGGTACCATCGGCACAGCAGGACAGCACAACCGTGTAGTGGGTTTTCTCATGCCCTGAGGTTTTTACGGTTATAGTTTTTGTCTTTGTTATCTACGGTTCTGTTAGATGGCACATCAAACGTTAGCGGGACTTCATCCATGTTCCCGATCTGGCTAATTTCAAAGTTATTCTTCTTCCTCGCATCAATAACAAACGTGTGAAAAGAAAGAATCTTTGATTCGTATTCCTTAGGCATTTTTTGTGCAATTCTGGTTTTGGTGCGCATAGAAAGGCCAGATCTCTTCATAAATCTATAGCACCACGATGGTGATCCGGTGAAATCCCGAATGCCTTTCTCCACAGCAATACGTCTGGCCTCATAGATTATCATTTTTGTTGAGACAGAAAGTCCATTTTGCTCCGGGAGACATGAGGAGACGCAGCCTGCGCTGATGGATGGAGGTACCGGCAGTAAGCTCAGCATGATGCCCGTGCAGCACATGGTTAGACTGTCGGGAGGGGGGCATGGCGCGCTATAGGAGGGAGAGGGAAGCCCGAACACACACAGCCTGGCCGTGCAGGGAGGGTCACAGAAGTCACCACAGCCCGCAGTACGTGCCCCAAATCCAGCCCGCAGCACACACTGCATAAGGAAAGGACTGCGAGTAAGCGCCACACAAAGTTGGGGGCAGTTTTAATGCATGTAAAATGTGTATTTGCCGTATAAGACGCACCAACTTTTCCCCCCCAGTTTTGGAGAAGAAAAAGTGCGTCTTATACGGCGAAAAATACTGTATTTGAAGTTGTGGAGTGTGGGAAAGGTGGCAATGGATGGTGTTCTTGCACTAGAGTAAAAAGAAAATGACTTCATAGTGAAAATTAAAGATAAAAATAAAAACATGTTTTAGATATTTTCCTTGATCTGCTTGAGCCTTCCATCAACCTGATCGAACTTACTAACTGGGGAAAAATCTGATCGAGGAAAAGTAAGCTTGGCGATACCCACCCCACACCTCTTTGACCTCATATTTAATTTTAACTAAGCCTAGTGATATATTAAATCAGGTTTCTTGTTATAGACAAAAGGACGAGGAATTCAGAGATACCATCAGTTTTTTCATAGGTCAAACCGTTATGGTGCTATAAAAATCCCAATGTGAAAATTGCTGCCAGCGGGCTTAATGATTAATTATATGAGATTGATCTTCGCACTTTACTATAGACCTAAGACTAGGTCTAAGTCTAGATTAGATTACTCTGTCTGACTCTAGAATGCTAGTCTAGATCGACCCTGCCCTGGATAGAGCCTACTATACTATATAGGAAAGTGCGAAGTTCGAGCAGCCACGATTTGTCAAGAGGTTTGAACAGTTCACTTTTTATTGCTAAAATTTTTTTATTTGAATGTTTACCAAATTACTACTATATTGCTACTGCGCATGCACCTTTTTTCTTTACTTCCAACACATACTATTTTCTTTTCCTTGTAAAGGCTAAGTTCATGGTGAGGTCAAACTCAGGAGGTGTGGAGTTATTCTTTCTTACTACCCGGTAGTGAAGGAAATGGGTAATGGGCTTAAGGCTATTTTTAAGTCTGATTGCTCATCAGCTTAAAGAGACTATTTGAAGTTGTGGAGGGTGGGAAATGGTGCAATGGATGGTGTTCTTGCGCTGGAGTAAAAAGAAAATGACTTTATAGTAAAAATTAAATATTAAAACATGTTTTTAGATATATTTTCTTTGATCTGTTCGAACCTTCCATCAACCCGATCAAGCTTACTAACTGGGGGAAAATCCGCTCAAGGAAAAGTACGCTTGTCGATACTTACCCTAGACCTCTTTGACTTCGTATTTAATTTTAACTAAGCCTAGTGGTACATTAAATCCAATCTATTTTTATAGAAAAAAGGACGAGGAATTCAGAGATACTATCAGTTTTTTCATAGGTCAGACCGTTACGGTGCTATAAGAATCCAAACTTGAAAATTGCTGCCAGCGGGCTTAATGCGCTCGAACTTCTCACTTTACTCTATATTCTATAATATATATATACTACACTAGTCACTACATATGTCTAGAACTAGATCTCTAGTAGATCTAGACCTAGAATCTAGTACTAGATCTAGATAGACTTAGTAGACTTATTAGTCTTGTTCAGTCTCGGTCATCAGTAGTGGGCAGTGGGGGAAGGGGCCTAGGGGTGATCAAATTAATTATGTTATTATCCATCATTTGAAAATGAATCTAGATATTAGATCTATCATGAGTTATCATATTGCGCTTTGATTTTACTACAATCTAAATCTATCTATAGATGGCTTGACATTTGCCAAGGATCTTATTTTTACCCAAAAGTGGTTGGCAAAAGTCGTCATCTTTGCTCTTCACTTAATGTTTACTATCCCAAGAAGGTGTCTATTAGATGGCGTTTATTTTGATTCATGGCGCATGTCAATGGGGAAGTAAACCAGACATGACAATGCGAATACACTCCCACATAGAAAAAAAAAGTATGCACTCACATACATACACAAGGTCTAAAACCACTGCCCTAGATATAAAAGTTAATGTTATGACCATTGAAGAATGTTCTATTCTTATATATTACAAATCTTGTGTTAATTAAATTATTAAATGTATTTAATATATAATAATTACGTCCTAAGCATTTCACGTGTCATTCTAGTCATGCATATTAGTAAGTCGTTGGTTTTCCTGGCTGATTCAGTCTATCTTTGTGTCTTTTTTGAGTACGTTATTAGGTTTTGTTTTTTTCTACTTATCTTATCTTATATAATACAGACGTTACTTCAAAAAAGAAGATGATTACGTCCTACACGTCATGCATTTAGTCATGCATGTTAACCAATGACTTAAATTCTGCCATATCACTGGTTTTCCTGGCTAGCTCAGGCAACCCATTCCATGCTCTAATAGCACTAGGGAAGAAGGAGTATTTGTACAAATTTGTCCTAGCATATGGGACTGTACTTGTAAGTTATAGTTCAATGTTGAAGACAGCTGGTTAGGAGAGAGACCTAGAGAGAATGGCTAGATCTAGATAGGCCTATCTTATTATTATAATATCTTATATATTATACAAACGTTACTTCGAAAAAGAAGAAAATTTAAATCTGCTAAGGCGTAAATTTCCTGGCTTATTCTTCTCGTAATCTATTAGGGCCTAAGAAATGAATGGGAAGGGGTGACACATATGGCCTACGCAGCTAAGGAGCTCCAGTCGATCACTAATATTCAATTTCTTTCGGGCCTGCAAGGATTATATGGGCTAACAATAATTACAAAATGACAAAATTCAGGGAAGCTATAACAATAGCCTATAATTATAAAGAAAGCAACAAACACCACGGTCGTATCCCCCCCCCCCCCACTCAGGCCCTTGCAATTTTAATAGATAAATAGGCCTACATATGTCTATGTCTTGCCGTGCATGAGTTCTGCTACACGGCTCCACATTTCAAAAATGATCTTACGTGTGTCTACAGAAGAGAAGATAAAGTGGATTGGAAATGTTGGTTATAGCTAATTAGCTATAGGTTTGCTAGACTCAGCTGTGTCGTTTTGGTAAACCACAGGATTTTAATTACCACAAGTTCAAAGCCATCAGAAGCACGCACTCTACGGCAATAAAACACGAACTACAAATGTACGCAGTCTGCTTTTAGTCGAGGGATATGCCTTTGTCTTTCTAGCTTATTTTGAGTTTTGCAAGTGCTGCTGTGCACTGTGTTATTCTGGTCAGTAGTTCAGGGCGTCGCTTGAGATTCGCGGGACATGTTCTCCGACAAAATGAGATAAGTATACCAAGAATTGCGATGACAGGGGGGCCAATACGAAGGAAAGCGCAAACAGGGACGTCCTCGTATAACTTGGCGCCACACATTCACGGAGAACCTCAGAACAGTGGATACCAGGTGGGAGGAGGCTTCAGACATTGCCAGTGACGGATCTTTGTGGAGACAGCGTGACGTCCAATGCGCCAAACGGCACGGGAGGACCTAAGTAAGTAAGAATATAAGATCAGGTCTGGTCCCTTCATCTAAGAGAATAGAGCCCAGGTGTTTAAAAGTAGTACTGACACTTTTCAGCTTTTCGCCTCCAATGTTGATGTCCCTTTTAAGCCCTGTTGGCTATTGGTCATAATTTGTGTTTATTCAGCTTTGATTTGCATACAACATGCTGCGGAAGTCTTGTCTATGCGCATCACCGAGTCAGCTAATTCTTTTTCTGTCTCTGCCAGACAATACATGTTTTCCGCAAAGCAAAAGTTATCCTTTTTCTTCAACGCTTACAGTACCGTCGAAGCAGCTTTCAAGAGCATCTTCCATTATCATTTTCCTTTTAATGAAAAGAGTTGATGAAAATTGGCAGCCCTATCTTACTCCAACTGTGGTTTCAAACCACTCCCCGATGTTGTTGTCGGAGTGTCCTGTTTGTAGAGGTTCTGGATTATTTTTTCTTATGTTTTGATTTACATTTTACTTTTTCATTGTCGACCAGAAAGTTCCATGCCATACTCTGTCGAAAGCTTTCTTGAAATCAATAAATGGTATCAGGGGCACCGAAAAGGGGCTACTACCTTTGATGGTCCGGCATGCTGTAGGCCTACCTTTGGGCTTTTGGATGGACTGACGTCTCACTGGTCCTCTTCCAATCCGTAAATCTCTCATATGCGTGTGGCTCCGGGAAAACTTCTTCAGCTGGCGGACTAAACCGTGCGAGGGAGTGGTGTTAACATGACACCACTGGGCGAAAGGCCTTCTCAATTAAGGTCACCGGCCATGGCGGAAGAGCCCCAGGATGGACTCAATGGCCACATGTTCAGGACCGAGGCGAACCACCTAATTGGAGGTCAGGGATGGAGAGGGATGATCCCGTCATGCAAGTAAATAGTCTTCGTTACACCACGTGTTTGTAAAATGTTTAACAAGTTTCGGATGTTTCTTCAGAGTTGAAGCTAATCTATCTTCCTAGTCCAAACCTCCAGCTGGACGACGGGGGATGGCAGCGGAAAGGGTATGAACCCGGGACCATTGAGACGCCGAGCGACAATCCAGTGCGCATACCGCATAGTCCCGATAGAGAACACCCTAGCCAGATCGACAATATCATGCTGCTCCAACGTTTTAAATCCAACATACTTACAAGAAGTTTTCCTGGAGATGATATTGGAAGTAAACATGACCTTGTAGTGATGATCTTCAAAGTACACCTAAAAAAAAGGTCACAAAACAAGGACATATCAGGATAAAATTTGACTTTGATAAGTTAAAAGACCCCCAAATGGCTGCCATACTCGAGGCATAAGTAGGAGGACGCTTTGCAGCTCTCAATATCTTGGACTTCAATGACCAGCGACACACAACTCAATAAGCTGAATACAGCAGTCACAGATACAGCCCTGCAATGGAGGTAATAGGGAATCTCCGCTAAAAAAAACAACTGGTGAACAGCAGAAATAGGCCTACTCCTACTCTGTGACAAGAGTCGGGGGCGGTAAAACGTTGTCCGACCCTAAATATGCCCACGAATACAACAGATTGATCAAACAGATTAAGAAGGAAATGAAAAAAGTGGATAGAGTATAATGTCAAGAAACTGTGAGGGGCAGAACAGAAAGGACAGATGTCAAACTGTGGAGAAAGATGTGATGGACCCAATCGCTCATCTACACTCTTCCAAACAAAGGCAATTTAATTTACAACTAATAAAGCACCATCAGCCTCGCATAATGCCAGCAAAGTCCTGTTAAAAATTAGATCTATATTAAACCGACTAAAATCAATAGCAGACAAAATTATATCAGAAGAACAAACGGGTTTTAAACAATTAAAGGTCGCACCATAACAGAACAAATCCTAAATATACCTCGGGTATACTATGCGAAAAATTTCTTCAGCCTTAATATATATTATAGGCCTACACTCGGACTCAAAGACAAGCCTTAATTACTATTAATGACGTTTAGAAAGTTCAAAGAATGAATCCCAAACAGTATATATATAGGCTGCTATCATCTAGCAGATTCTAGCTCTAGATTCTAGATCTCAATCTATGCATAGGAAAGAGCTGAATGTAGGCATTGTGATGAGGAACTGAGTAGGTTGTCTGTGTATTTCTTAGTGTCCACAAATCTAGGTTGAGTGAATGCACTGACACAGATGTAGACCTTTGACCCCCTAAAGCCTAGCAGCTGATTGTGTCAACTAAGTTATGATTGCTAGACATTTTGTAAATAAGTTAAGATCTAGATCGACATCTACACATTTTCTAAATGTAAAATTTGTGCGAGTAGATACAGATCTAAGTGTTTTACGATACCACCACAAAATGTCTTTAAAATTTGCAGCTAATATCTCTATGATGTTTCAAGAAATCCCCACGCTAGAACAAAGATACGAGGCAGCAAAAAATGCCAAATTTAAATATGTTGAATTAACCTTTCCATATGCCGAAGATATTGATAAATTAAAAGCTGCACGCGAAAAGGCAGAAGTAGAGCAAGTTTTAATAAATGCATATCCTGGTAAGATTAAAGTAAGATATTAAGAGTTTTTTTTTAATCATATTGTTTGATAGATATAGATGGCATAGATATGGTCTAGATCTCGATTCAGCTATTCTAGATCAAGACCAAGTATCATCAGGCATTTTAGTATGTCTATAACTACACTAGAGCTTACTGCATTGACTAACATCTGTAACTTATTTCTTTGGAGGTAGAGGGATCAGCCATTTTTCACTTAGCATGCTATATTATGCTTTTCTTCCAAAACTGTATATAACCGACTAGTCATTATTTATAGAAGACTTGAACATTGACCTGCGATGTCACAACCTGTGAACATTCACAAATGGTGATAGGTACCTCCTTAAACATGTCTTCCCAGAATTTTCACAGTCTTCAGATAATGCAGCCTGAGTTGGCTTGGTCATGTTTGCAGGGTAGAGTACATTTCATTGCATCCCAAAAGTCATCCTTTATGGACAACCCATGACAGCTTGAGGCTTAAAATAATGTGGTCATCGCCACCTCTGATATGTGGATGAAATCAAATGAAACCTCAAAGCAGTGGGCATCAATGTTGATTACAAGGAAGACATAGCCCTACATTGCTCTAGATCTATATGTGATCTATAAATAAAATACTTAGGAAGAGACAAAGAATTAAAGGCAGAAAGAATCTTAAATCTGATCTCATATAATACAGATGTTACTTCAAAAAAGAAGATGAATCATACATCATAGTGGGTGTATATTTCTTATTCCATATTCTAGTGCCCATTCGAACAAATGCTCCTTTTTCCCTAGTATTATTAAAGCACAGAATGGGTTGCCTGAATCAGCCAAGAAACCCAATGACCATGCAGAGTTTTATTATCTAATTAACAAATCATTAAATTCTAGAGATAGGTTTAAGATTTTAAATCTAGTTCTACATCTATTCTACAGGATATATAAAATATACATATTATTAGACAGTCTGTTAGATTATTTATTTTAGTTAAATTGTAACTTATTATTTATAATTTAGTACTGATGGATTTAGAATCCACATCTAGATCTAGAATAGTATGATTCAAATTTCAAAATGACAATATTTTAATAAAACCTTGATCTACATTTAAAAAAACACACAAAGTGCAGAAAATCCCCCCCTTCACATAAAAAAAAGTTTCCTACATTAGTGCCTTCACTATTAACCTTTAACATTTGTGCATTTATGAAATGGGACTCTGAATGTAGAATCTACCAGGAAAAGGGAACAGATCTTTACTTTTTTGTGGAACATGATAATAAACCAACATATTTATTTTGTAAAGAAAGTGTGTCAATTTAAAAACAACACAAATAACGGCATCATGAAGCAAATAAGACGGCATTCTTGATTTGAGAGGCGAATAAAAGATTCTTAAACTACGCCTAGAGATTGGAGGATTGATGAGAATATTTACCAAAAGCGACAAGAAAATAAGTTGGTGGTAAATCTAGTTACAATGTTGCTCAAATTTTAAGTAGAGAATGAAGCCACTTTCCTACGCGTCAAAAAAGATAAATTTCCAATGTCTCATTGATATTAATGTAAGTTTTTAATCAAATAGTTTCAGGTCGATTTCATTTAGTTTTTGGCTCGCGACACATGAGTCCGAAATTAAAATGGTTAGCTGAGAGTGCTAGTGAAAATGAGTTGAAGCTCTTCTGACAGGTGCTTTTGTATGTTCCATAATGCATGAGTGGGCATGGTTAATTTATGTTACAATAATAAAATGCATTGTTTGGACTGAAGAAATTATAATTTATCATTTTATTGAGCATATTTATTGTACAAAACATCTGGACACATTAAAAATGTTATTATCAAATACAAAATAAGATTTATATATATATATATATATATATCTTCTTATCTTATATAATACAGACGTTACTTCAAAAAAGAAGATGATTACGTCCTACGCGTCATGCATTTAGTCATGCATGTTAACCAATGACTTAAATTCTGCCATGTCACTGGTTTTCCTGGCTAGCTCAGGCAACCCATTCCATGCTCTAATAGCACTAGGGAAGAAGGAGTATTTGTACAAATTTGTCCTAGCATATGGGACGAGGAATGTGCCTTTATCTTTGTGTCTTTCAGAGTATTTTATTAAATTTTGTTTTTGTATTTGAAGATTATGGTTCAGTGTTTTATGTATAATTGCTACTTTACTTTTGAGTCTTCTGTCCTTAAGGCTTTCTAAATTTAGTGATTTTACTATAGGTGTTACTCTAGTCAAATGTGAATATTCGTTTGTTATGAATATCACTGCTCTATTTTGTGTCTGTTCCAGTTTCTTAATGTATTTCTTGAGTTGAGGGGTCCCAAACGGAGGATGCATATTATATTATTGGCCTAACCAGGGTTAAATAACATTTTAGTTTTATGTTCTTATTTGATTTATAGAAATTTCTTTTAATAAATCCTAATGCTTTGTTTGATTTTTTTATAGTTTCATCAATATGTGGATTCCATGACAGTTTTTCATTTATTATAACACCTAGGTATTTTGCGTTTTTAGTCTGTGTTACTGGTTTGCCATGAAAAAGATAAGTGGAATTAATTTGTTTTAGTTTTTTTGTTACTCTTAACAACTGACATTTTTCTGGGTGGAAAGACATGCTCCAATTTGATTCCCATTTCTGTAATTCATCTAATTCTCTTTGTAAAATATCTGTGTCTTGTGTTGTTTTTATTGTTCTATATATTATGCAATCGTCTGCAAATAATCTGACTTTTGTTCCTGAAGTAATGCAATTTCGTAAATCATTTATGTAAATTAAAAATAGTAGTGGACCCAAGACTGTTCCTTGATGTACACCTGAGTTTACTGTTATCTGTGTTGATTTAGAGCCATTTATTATTACAGTTTGTTCTCTCCCTATCAGAAAATCTTTAATCCACTGATGCAGTGGACCATTAATGCCAAAATATTTTAATTTTTTAAGCAAACTATGGTGGTGAACTTTGTCAAAAGCCTTAGAAAAATCTAGTAAGATAGCATCTTTTTGTTCACTATTATCTAAACCTTTAGAAAAATCATCAATTAGTCCTTTTAGTTGTCTTTCACATGATCTATATTTCCTGAAGCCATGTTGGTATGGTGTGAGGACATTTTGTTTGTCTAAGTGGTTTATGATGTTGCTACATATTATGTGTTCTAGGATTTTACATGTGATGCTGGTAAGTGATACTGGTCTCTAGTTTCCTGGATCAGATTTTTCTCCTTTTTTAAATAGGGGGGGTGACATTAGCTTCTTTCCAGTCCTTTGGTAATCTGCCCTGGTTAAGTGAAGCCTGAAAGAGTATTTTGAACACTGGGGCTAGCTCATTGCTTAGTTCTTTGAGTAATCTAGCTGGAATACCATCAGGTCCAGACGCTTTATTTGGTTTGGTGTTGGCTAATAGTTTTTGAATTCCATTTTCTTGTACTACTATATCTTCTATGTTGTCTACTTGGTTCAAATTCAGTAATATGTCTTTGTCTCCTGGGGCTGAGAATGCTGATGCAAAGTATTAGTTTAGGATGTTTGCTTTAGTTTCATTATCATTATGTATTATGTTATGTTCATCTTGTATTGGTGCTATGCCTGTTGTTTCCATTTTCTTACACTTAATGTATGACCGTAGGTTTTTGTTGTTATCTTTAGATATTACATTGTTTATGTATTCACTCTGCAGCTGTCTGCTTACTTTTTGGGTTAAGTGTTTAATTTTTATATACTTTTTGTAAACTCTTTCTGCCTTAGTTTCTTTAAATTTTCTATATAGGTTTTCCTTCTGTTTACAAAGCTTCTTTAGTCTATTATTAAACCAGCATTTATTTATTTTGTTTGATGTGTATTTAGTTGGTATATGATTTTCTATAATGCTTTTATGATGGTTTTTAATGAAATTCCAGAGGTCATCGACTGGTTGGTTAATGTCTTTTTCTAATAAGAATGTTTGTTGAAAGTTAAATGCAGCTTGGTGTAGTTGTGTTAGGTTACATTTATTCCAGAGTAAAATTTTTCTTTTGGGTTTTGAATTGGCTACTGCTTTTATCTGACTGTGTATTTTTATGATCTTCTGGTCTGATAGACCAAGGATAATATCATAATCAACTACTAATCCAGGTCCGTTGGTTAAGAAGAGATCTAATGTGTTGTTTAATCTAGTTGGCTTTTTAATGATTTGATCTAAACTTAGGTTGTGTTAAGTTTCTATGAAAAGCTCATTTATGTCCTTAAGGTTTTGGTGTTTATCTATGGTTAGTGTTTTCCAATTTATATCAGGTAGGTTGAAATCACCCATAATCCAAAGAACTGCATTTTTATGTGTCTCTTTAAGTGTAGTAATCTGATTACATAGTTCCTGCATGTATTCTAAACTAGAATTTGGTGGTCTGTAAATGCTGCCTATTATTAGGGATGTTGAGGTGGTATTAATTTTACAAAATGTTGATTCTATATTTTTTGAGTTAGGTAAGGTAATTTCTTCTGCTATAAGAGTGTTTTTTTTATTGCTAGAAGAACTCCTCCATGATTATCAGCTCTATCTTTTCTAAAAATTTCATAATTACTATTGAAAATTTCTGCATTATAAATTTCAGGATGTAGCCAAGTTTCTGTTCCTGCAATTATGTCTGGTTTCTCACATTCTAATAAAATTTCTAAGTCTGCTGTTTTGTTCCTAATGCTTTGAAAATTTATTATAAGGTTTTAAGGTATTTTGGTATTGCTTCTTTAGTAGGTTTGTTTAGTGAGACTGTTGTATTAATTTTAGTAGATTTAGGTTTAACAGGAGTGGATCTGGCTAGTGGTTGGTGAGTTTGGTTTGGGATGGTGTTTAGGATATTGTATGGGTTAGAAGTGTCTGCATCAAAGGAATCAAACAGTCCTGATGTAAACTGAGGTACCCCACACGGTACACAGTGCCATGATGCGTCTTTGTTGCCTAAGGCATAATACACAGGTGTATTCATATGGAGACATGATGCATGGTACCATTCATCGCAGGTGTCACATTGAATGGCTTTCTGTTTCATGGTGCATACTTTTTTGCAGATGTTGCATCTATCTTTAGATCTAGGCCCTGGATTTGACTCTACATCTCCTGCTATTAATATTAACAGTGATAGGTATTTATTTCTGCTGTGTCTGATTGAGAACTTCCCTTTTGTGATGGGTGATCTGATATATATATATATAGCTTTAGACCAATCAGAATGGTGAACATATAGTGTATGGGAGAAAAATGACACCATTTCTGCCCCATCACACTGGTTGATAGCAAACTGCCTATCTAATTACCATTCTAGAGATCTATATAAATCCATTTTTTACTATATTTTGGTTTTGAACCTAGCTATAAACTAGTCTAACCCATTTTTCCACATGACAATTAATGCTAACTTGATATTGATGTTATTTTTTAACTTATTTTAAATGAAGGTGATTTGAATACTGGAGATCTTGGGTTAGCAGCTAGGCCAGAAAGGATTCAAGATTTTAAAGATGGGTTGGAACTTTCCATTCAGTATGCTAATGCTCTAAATTGTAAGAGGTAAGCTTTGTTTATGATAATACTTAACTCTTTCTCTCCGTAATTATTTACCACATTCTGATGGAATTAACGTTGGTATCGTCTGTTAGGAGACAAAGAGTTAAAAGATCAGAACAAATGTTTGTTGTAGTCCTTTCAATATTCATACTAATAATTTTATTTATATTGTGCTTAAAAAAAAAGTAATAATGCATCTTAAGACCTTTTGAGAATATAACAGACATAAAGCTGAACTAAAATGGTATTCTAAATAAGTTTTGAAAAAGGCAGGTCTAAATATTCTTCCTAACATAATGAAGTATGTGATCTGTCTGAGCTCAATGGGTAGTGAGTTTCTAATCATTTGTTTATGCTCTCAAACAGGCCCTGAAGTCATTTCATTTTTTGGAGCAGAAAAAAAATATGGCACAATAAGAAGGAATAAGTCCTTGAAGTATATATATGCAAAGTGCTTCATCCTTGTACTTACAAAGAAATAATTCTTGCACTCAGAGAATCCAGTGGATAGTATGCAGGAGAGCAGTAGCAGATTTGCATCTTTACTTGCATAGAACTTTCTGCAGCACTGTTTTGAATTTGATGCAGCATGTCAACTTGTTCTTAGGTTAAGCTGAACCAGATAGCACAGCATTGTACCAAGCTATTTACTCATTAGTCAAATATGGTTGTACCTGACCTAATCTATGCAGCTGCAAACCAAACTCTTGCTGAGCTAAACCTATTTGTATATCAAAAGTCAGTTTATTCTAATATTATGATCTGTATCAATGAAGGGAACTAAGCAATGTATGATTAACGAGTCTGGATTGTCCATCGTGGTAATATTGTTTTGAATGCCATTTGGTTGAGTTCAATCATCTTGAGTTAAATGTTGACCATCCCTTGTGACAACTTAACTAATTTTAGTTGTCAGTTGTGGTATCTCAAATTCATTGATGTCAACATCTTTCATGACATGTACATGTGCACAATAAATATTTAATATTATAATATAATGATTTAAGAAAAATTTCTTCACAAAGATCACAACCATCTAGAATAAATAACCTATTTAGAAAGTAAGAAATTCCATTCAAAACAATATGTAAATCATGATCTAATTTTATAAATTATAGATGTTTTTTCAAAGAATAGAATCAATTATTAATCTCAACTTTATATTTGCTAAACATTATTACAAATTTTACATTTTTATGAATGAAATGATATTTTGAATTTAAAAAAAAAAGAAAACCAATGTTTCAAGGTAGTAATGACAGAATATTATAAGCACATGTAGAAATAATCAAATGCAACATTTGTCAGGTTAGCTATTACACTTATATTTGGTAAGATCAATTTTTCAGGTTAGCTGTATGCTGGTGAAAGTCATTTTTATTTAAGGAAACTATTTATGCTATGCTTTTTAAATTTTTATTCACTTCAGAATGCACATATTGGCAGGGCGTGTATTTAAGGATATTAGTTTTGAGGAAAGAAATGAATATAAGAAAACCTACATGGATAACTTAAAGTATGCTGCTGACAGACTCAGTCAGGTAGGACAGCTCAAGTATTCTGCTGACAGACGTTAATAAGACAATGTAGTAATTTTACATTTGTGTGCATTAGTAGAATATATTTCTAATTGCTAAACATGGTACAATTGTTATTTAAAAGTTTGCATATTTTCTTTGGCTAATGTAACCTGTCATGGAGCAATTAAATAGAAAATTAAATACCGGCAACAGAATTATTTTATATTCCCAGGAAGGTATCTTAGCATTGATAGAAGCAGTCAACAACAAAATCTCAGTTCCAGATTATTTTCTATCCTGCCCACATGAAGGTATTTGTTTTTCCTTTATGCAAAGTTGGACATTTTAGCTATATTATTTTGATTTTATAGTTTAATTTAGCCTTAGTGGTCATTTTCAGTCCACAATTGAGCATAAAAAGTGCTTAAGTTATTTCAAGAGTGGAAATGAGGGATTTCAGTATCTAAATATGTTTTTTTTAAGCTTAAATTTAAATGTTTACATAATCTAATTACTATGTGCAGGTCTTGAAATTGTCAAAAAGTTGAATCATCCAAATCTAAAATTTCAATTTGTAAGTTTAAAAACATTTATATTTTTTTGTGCGTTTCCAGTTAAAGTTGTATCTAGTTTTACAATAAACACATGTACTAATTAAAAATAACCCAGGAACAGTTATTTATTTGAATATCTCTACACCATATAAATTACAAAGATTAAGACTGCTTTTTTTTTTTTATCCCTATTGGATATTTATTTTTTATAAGAATTTCTTTTTCAGTTTAAAACAATATTCCAATAAAGAGAACAGACATAACACTCAGATAAACTCAGTGAGAGACATCACACAAATATTTTGATCTTCATGTTCCCAAGTCAATGAGTAGCGCTGATATAATCTGACAGAGTAGGAACAAACACGTTTTGTACTGTTCAATTCTAGCCTTAATGGACAGAAGTCACACACTTTGCAACTTGATGTAGTTATGACTGAGAAGGTTGTCTTCTAATATTCTATGAATGTTCTTTCAAGAAGTTGTTACCTAAATATTAAGTTTTGTCATTCTTTCCATAAAGCTTAGACTATAAGACTTTTTTTAAGGTCTGGTACCTAAAATTTAAATCTTATTCTTTATCTTTCCTGCAATAATGAAATATACAAAAGAGTGGCAGAGAAATATCCTTTTTTTTTCCATGTAACATCATGTTAGAATGCTTTTAGGCAGTTTAGTTCCATTGAAGAAACAAATTTAATTTAATTTATTCTGTATTAATGTTTAGCACTATCTACAAATGGCTGCCTGGTTGTGTGGTATGCACTCTGGACTGTCATCTTTTTAGTCCTGGGTTTGAAACTTTAAATCCCCTTTTCTCCTGTTTGAGGTTTGAGTTATAATGTAATTATCTTCAATTCTGAAGATCCAAATTTTATAAAACAATGTAAATGTGTTTTTACAAAGCTTATATCATCTCACTCTGTCTGTCTGGTAAAAAGTTTTTACATGACATCCAATCTCAGATCATGCTGAAATTTTGCACTTTCTTATAAATTATTTTGTTTGGTATTTCGAACAAGGAAAAAATCTTACTTGACTGATGTGGTGGTATAACCTTATATAGGTCGATGCTTTAAACTTTAAAGCTAACAATCTATGGCCTCCTTCAGTCGGGAAGCGACTATGGATCATCTCATGGAAATGAGATGAATGCCTGGGCATTAGCTGTGGTCGGAAATATTTGCCCGCACATCAGTTCCCCCCTTTCCACTCTGCTTATATATCCAAAGGAATGACAGTGTCATTACAGTTTGAGGTTAGCGGCGTCGCATGTTCTGCCAGGTTGTAGCACCGGGTGCTGCAAACTGCCTTAGGGTTGCCAGCTCCTCATTTTTCCTTAGGGTTGACTCTCGAGGCCTTTCCTATGATTGGGTATAGCTGCAAGGCAACAGAGGTTAGGGTAGCCAGCCATGGCTATCAAGCCCCTGCTGCCTGAAGCTTACTGGTTAAGGCACCAGTTACTCGCCTTTGCCTCTTCTCCTGTTAGTAAGAACAGTTCTGCCTGACTCAATATCTGAGCCACACCTGAAGGCCAGGAGTTGAACTGGTTGTCAGAGGCTCTTTGAGACGCATGCCATTAGAAAGCATTTTATAGGTAGTGGAGTGCTTACATCCATTACCACTATCAAAGCACACTCTGAATTACTCTTTCCAGCTATACCTATTTCTTTTTATTACAATGTACAGACCATTAATAAATATCCCTCTACCATAAGGAATTGATCTTATATGAAGGCCACAGTTGTGTAGCCTCTAAAAAGACTGCTTTAGAATTCTTAATATAGAAATTCAAAAAACAGCACTTTTATTAGTATTATTGTTGACAAAATATAGAGGTCTATTAATGATAGAATAATATTTTTACATTACAATTTTTCTTTTCATTTTAGGATATTTTTCATGTGCAAATTATGAATGGTAATTTGACAAAAAACATTCAAGAGTTTCTACCCTACATAGGTAAATTTGAGGTTTTTATTTATTTTAAAATCACACTCAGCAGTGGGCATCAATATTGTTTATATGCTAATAAGTACTATTAACACTAGTAGCTAACATGCATGTAATTGAAAAACATGAATCATTTTGTGTTGAAAGTATTATTCCAGATTTAAAAAAAAAATGTAATGTATTGCTGAGTTAACCACCCCAATGTCCTAAACTGCAACCATAAGAGGTTTTGATATTTGGTGAAGTTCATTTTGTATGATAGCTAGTTGACAATAACATGACATTAAAGTTGGGAATTTCTGATGTCTTAAATGTAAAATTAACTTCATTCTTAAAATGTGAAATGATATATGACATAGTAAACATTTCTAACTTATACAGATAAAGTAAAAATAGTGGACTGATTATAATCTACTGACTTAATTGTCTTAATACATGAAATTTAGAAAGTGTACTACAGATGTATAAGACAAAGATTAATTGAAAATGCCCTCAGAACATTTTATTTCAGTGTTTTAATTTTTGTCTTATTGATTTTCTAGACACTTAAAAAAACCCACTTAACTCCATGAAAAAAAAGCTTTATAGTTATAACCAGAGCTAATAATCTTTGCAATATAAATTTACCTTGCATAAATTTCCCTGCTGTCCATGAAACAGATTTTTAATGTTCCATGGCCTGCTCAATGACCAACTGCCTTTATCTCCATTAAATGTTGATATCATTAATTGATTAGTTATGTAAACCGCAACATCATAATGGAACTCTTAACTGAACTGACCAAGTGACAATGCATTGCAGACATCAGTAAAATATTCTAGCAGGCAAAGTTCAAGCTGTGTAATAAGGAATGGTTTATATTATCACCATAATTTTAAACTAAGGTCCACCTCTTATTTACATAAATGCTTATTAGTCTTGGATTAAAAGATTAGTTTTAGATGATGGAAATGTTTTGAGCATCTTTGTATGAATCTCTTCTAGGACATGTACAGTTGGCCCAAGTTCCTGACAGAGGGGAACCAGATAAAAATGGTGAAATCAACTTTCCTTACATTTTTCAAGTCTTAAAAAATGTAGGATATCAAGGTTACTTAGGGCTGGAATACAAGCCTAGAGGTATTGTTATCTTTTTATGCAAGCTATTTTTGTTTTTTTACATGTTCGTATACACAATATATATATTTATACAAGGCCAGTTAGTGCCGATTTATGAGGAGTGCAGTATTTCACAGACCTAGTTTTGCTAAACTTATTTAACTACCTTCGATGCTAATAGGTTTGTCTGTTGATGGTAGATTTAAGTTCTCTTTTCATTTTTTATATATTGGATTAGGTAGGTGCTTACCAACTTGGAAACTCATTTTGGCTATTGAGAATTGGAAGTGCATGAAGAAGACAAACATTTTAGTTGTTTTTTTTTTAAATTCTATTTAGGTCACAAATGCAGGTCACAGTTAAGTCTGTATAACCATGAAAAACACTGCACTCTTCCCTAATTTTTTGACAGTGCTTTGTAATTATCACTTAGATCACCTAAATTAAAAAGAAGAAACTATAATTAGTAAATTTTTATTTGTCCTTTCTTTCAAGGTAAAACAGAAGATGGTCTGATATGGATGAAGCAACTACATGAGATTGATTTGTAAAATACAACTAGGGTTATAATAGATTGCGATTCATTTTTGTTTATGGCAACGTTTTCCTAAATCTACTCAGATACTACAGAATGGAATTGAGTTTTACATTGAATGCGACTAGTTTGACTTAATGAAGCTGCTGGAATACTTAATTTTACAACTTAAAACAGTAAAATAAAAAAATAACTTAAATAAAAACAAGAAGATTATATTGAGTGAAATTTAATTAATTATTTTGAATCAATCATGTTATTACTTTTTAAATAGATCTAGATAAACAATAACAAAGTTGCGCAATTGGAAATATTTGTATTGCTTTTGTTAAGTGCAACTTTCAGGTTTATAGCCAGCTCAATGTGCCATGGTCCAGTCACTGTTGTGGACCAGTTAGGAGAGAGGGTATATGGGAGAAGGTTTCCATGATATTAAAAAAGTTGCTCGCACATGAACTTGAAGTTTCAACCTTCCATGATACGAGGATGATGTGTTAGCCACTGAGTTATTCAAGTACTTATAAATAAAGGTGTTATTGTTTTAAAAAGTTGGTAGGTTAAATTTTTATGTAACTTCCTAATTCTCTGCACAAGATTCCCTTAGCTTAGTATATAGTGAGTATATTATAACAAAATTAATTAATTATAACTAATCGATTAAATAATTGGATATTTTTGTTTTTATTGATTCATCTGTTGTCATTAACAGAATAATTGTGCTAAGTTTCAACTTGATCTGAGAATGTGAAGCGGGAGAAATAGTATGTACAAGATTCCACAAAGAAAGACAGTGTAAATTGATAGAAATAAACTTTGTAAAAAGAGCTAATTTAAGCAGATAGTAGGTGGGAAAATAATCTTTTGTCATTAAGTAGCTAATTATTTTCTAAACTTTTTGAGAAATGGTCCATTAGGCTTAATGACTGTGCTCACATTATCTAAATTTTAGAAAATTATGTTTATGATATAATGTAGTTATGTTTCTAGTATTTCACTAATGATAATAGTGAATGAAAATTGTCTTTAGTTCTCTGGACCAATTCTCTTTTTTTTTTAAATAGCAGTGACATAAGCTTTTATATGCTTGGATTTAGTAATGAACTCAAGAAGTATTTCTAGCTCATGATATTTCATTTAATTCTGAAAGTAATTTAGCTGGAATGTCATTGTGTTGAGATGTTTTATTTCTCTGAAATTTATGTTTTAAACTTAATTATTAATAACATCATATCTTTTTATTTTAATGTTGAGAATGTTGATGTGAAATATTTATTTAGAATATTAACTTTATTTTTATTGTGTCATAAAGATTTATATCTTATCCCTTTAATTCAGCTATTCCTGTTGCTTAGATTATATATACAATGATAGATATGAATTGTTATCTTAAACAACGTTTTTCATTTATTCTGCTAGATTTGTAAATATTTTGTTATCACATTTTTAACTTTGCATTTAACCAATTTCTGATTATTTTGTATGTTGTTTTTTTTAAAGTAACTTCAAAGCTCATTTAGTTTAGTGGTTGGTTTCTATTTTTCAATATAGAAATCAAATGAAATGGATTTTTTTTATGAGATAAAAATTTTTCATTTACGTTTCCATTAATTTATTTGTAAATTTTATATTTTTGATTATAGAGCATAGGACGGATGTCATAATTACTTCTTACTATGTAAGATTACACTACTTAAAAATGTTAAGTATTTAAAAGGGAAAAAAAACTTGCAATAATTGTCACTAATTTTTAAATGTTTTCCTTCATAATTTATACTGCTTAGTTATATTTAGTTATTAATTGACGACTTTTGTATACTAAATAAAGGTTTAAATTTAATTAATTGCTGCATCACTTAATGATTAAAAATAATTTAAATTTCTGGTAATATGTTAAATTTATGCTACAGGTCTATGATCAATTTAAAGCAAACACATTTAAAAGAAAACCAACCTGTCAATTTATTGATTATTGAGGTTAGCCAATTCATAATGTCTAAACATTTAAAAACAATATAAATATCACAGAATAGTATTTTTTTTGTGATGCTGTAAAAAATAGCATTGCTAAATTTAGTTGCAAAGAAATGAAAGTCCAGTTCAATAGGTTTTCCTTGCAGCCAGTTGGTTCTGAAGCATTGCATTGAAGTCATCCATTATATGATAGACTTGTTTACTAGTTTTACCAAAATCACAGTCCATGGTGCGTTGTGATATGACTGGTCATAAGTAGTTAAGGATTTATACAATAAAACAGGACTTTGTTTAGTCTGGTGCTAATGGGTTTAAAATGAACACACTGAAAGAAAGCTTCGCTTAACAAGTTTTATGCTTAACAACAATACTGTTGATGCATGGAACACTGTAAAATTTTAAGTGATTTTGACAAGTGATGGGGATAACAAAATTTACTTTTTGTAAAATTAAAAAGACACCAGAATTTTTACTGAAGCATAAATTGTTGATAAGTGGAATATTATGTAACAATGTAAAAATACAAGCCTAGGGTTTCAGGCTGTGGAGAAAAATGAACTTATGTTTTTTTTCTGTTACAATCTATCCATGTGTTATTGTCTTTTCTTCTAAATTGTTTTATACTTGTTGCCAGGTGTAAATGAAATGTATACAATGTCTGGCACTTGGGTTTATCAAAATCATTTCTAATAAAACATCACGCTTACAAAAGGATACATTCTTTCATTGAGAAATTGTTTTGTTCCTGGTGCTGCCATTTCTTTTCCAGATTCATCAACTTAAAATAGAATTTGTTAGCTAATTAACAATGCTATTTAAAAAAATCAACATAAACATTTTTTTTACTGTTAGATCAATCATTTGTCTAAATTTATATTGTAACTAGAAAAAAACATTGCGAAGACATAATTCCGCTTAGCACAACATAGATCTTCATCCTACTTCAGAGCTTTTTATGTATGTGATAAGAATTTCCAGTATAATGAAAATTGAAGTTATAGAATGTCTTTTCAATCAAATACCAAAATTGACAAAAAACTACTTATCTTTTTCATGGAAAAAAGCTACTCAAGACTACAAACTTACATAACTGTTATAAAAAATAAAGATTGCCATGGAATTCCCATATTGACACAATAATTCACAAATCAAAGCATTAGTGTTTACTACAAGAAATAAATACAAATTAAATAAACATTAAACTAAAATGCTATTTAACTTAGGTCAATATTAGAATAGGCATCTTTTATTTGGGATCCTTCAACTTAAGAAATTAACAGAAGCAAAATGGAGTGGTGATAATAATAACATCAAAATGACTCAATTTAAAGACATAAGGAAAACTTATAAAACAAAAAGTAGCATGTTGATGAGTTGCCTACATAGCCAGGAAAACCACTGAATTACTAGAGTTTAAGTTCTAATTAACCAATAAAACTTGGTCATATGCATATGATGTAATATTCTTATTTGAAAAAAACATTTGTTAAGTTAATTTCTAGAGAAACACACCGTGGGATGCGGCATGGCCTAATGATTGTGAGCTAATAAATGCTTACTTTTTTGTTTATTCCGAAAATTCTGACACATATTTTAAAAATTGCATGCTCGTAAAATATTAACTATAAGTAAGTGTATTAGTGTAATATTGAATTTCCCACTAAGTACCAAGATTAAAGTTGAGTATACCAACCAGAAAAAAAGGCTGATGTGTTATTTTTGCAGATGTTCATTTAAGATGTAGCTATAATGGAAGTATTACCTGAGTGTAAGTCTCATTTTCATTGAGTTGAGCTTTCAAACCTTCATATCTAACTGTCAAGGCTTGGATCAACTCTTTAAAATTATCTCGTCTCTTTTGAAGAATAATTCTATCATCCATCAATTTCTGCAAAACATTTTAAATGACAAGAAAAGTGTCAATAATATATTTATCTAAACTTCAACAATAGAACTAGACTTACATTTTAAAAACTCTACATTATCTTCTGTGGGGCAGTGGTCATTGCCATGCTTGATCCAACAATGTCAAGTAAACAGTTTCCAGACATAACAAAGAAACAAAAACTATTCAGACTACCAGAGAAACTTCAACATGAAATCATCCCATCATGTAAAGAAATACAACATTAGTGTGACTTCTAGAAAAGTCTATTTAAATATTATACAAAGGAGATAAAAACTGTCTCAAAGTGGCCAATCTTAGTTCAGGTCAACTCTGGCACTCATGCCAGTCAGATATTCTAATGGTCAACAGTTTACTGATCATTCTGACAGCATTGTATTTATTTACTATCATTTCTACATAGTTCATTATTTGTTTTTTAGTTTTTTATTCTTTGAATTGAATTTAAAAGGACATTTTTGTTTTGCTTTATACATTCAGACACTCCAACAGAATTATGTCCCAGCTGTCCTGTAGTAAGGTAGGGGATAGCAGAAGGCAGTGTTTGAACTAGAAACCATCCTGCTGACAGTCTGAAGTGCACACTACATGACCAGGCAGCTGTTCTAAAAGTTTCGATCTCCAAGTCAGTGTGTAACAGTCCTGATATTTTGTAAACTGTTTGTTTCCTACCAATTGATATTGTGACGTAATTCTATAAATCAATCTAATCATAGGTCATTCCTCTAGAAAACTTTCAATCAATCATTACAACCAAATAATGTAAAAGGAGTATGGGGATTTCATCTATGTATAATGGCTTCAAGTTTTCAGTAAGATGGAGAAAATGCAGAACAGGTAGATCTTACTTCAAAACTGGATGCTGCTGCTAGAGCAGTAGGCATGAAAATCAGCGCTGAAAAGAGCAAAATACTAGTTTGCGGTGGAGATAGTATGAGATGTTGCGTACAGCTGAATGGCCAAACATTAGAAAAAGTCGACTCATTTAAATAGCTAGGATCAAACATAACAAGAGATGGAGGATCAATAAAAAGAAATAAAAGCCTGTTTTAAGCTTGGCATCCACTGTCATGAGCAAAGTGTGAAAAATCTAGAAGAATAACATTAGCTTCTAAGTAAAATTAAAACTGTAATCTTCAATAGTGGTCTCTGTACTCCTAATGGTTGGCTAGGTTGGACACTGAATGCTTAGACTGAAAGAAGAATTCAAGCCTTTGAGAGTAAATGCTATAGAAAAATGCTGAGTATTAGATACCAGGTAAAGAAGACAAATGAGTTTGTACTTTTACAAGTAAACACTCTGGCTGGTAAAAGGGAGGAACTCGTCAATACTGTGAAGAGATGAAAGTTGAGCTGGTTCAGTCATATAGTAAGACAAAACTCACTGCCAAAAGTCATCCTTCAAGGTAGCATGAAGAAGAGTTGTTGAAAGAAAAGCAGGCTAGACAACTTAAAATAATGGACCGGCCTCTCTCTTGAAATTCTTCTAGAAATAGCTGCTGACCAGAAAAAAGTGGAGGGATTTGGTTACAGCATCCATAAGACATAAGTCAAGGGACAGGTGAGATGAGATACATATATGAAAATACTGATATCACACAGGCATGTTGCAACTTCATAATATTTTCACTTTTATCTTTTGCTAGGAAGATTTTAGGCTCAACTTCTAACCCCTAATTTCAATTTTAACAGTTTAAAGTAAGTTAGTAGAATGCTAATCAAGGTGTGATCATGTAGTATTAGCTTAAGACTATCATTCTGCAAATGGTTTGAGCTAGGATATAATAATCTTCATTTATGAAGGAGTACCCAAAAATATAAATGAAATAAATGGATGGAGAATTTGTTTAGCTCACCCTAACTAGGCTTTTCAATTTAGATACATGAGACAATACACAAGCAATTCAACAATTTATAAATTAGAACATTTAATCCTAGAGAATTATAATTAAATGAATAAAATGATAACAACTTGTTTTTTAGCTTCTGATTTTGTCTTGAGTTTGTCTAAGTCAGAGTACACTTCCAATTCTTTCTCCATTTCTGTCACTTTTTCTCTCAGGACCAGCAATTCTTCATTTAATTTTTCTTCAAACTGTTCCATTTTCTGCAAATCATGTTGGAGTTTCTCACGTTCTTTCAATGAAAAAGAAAACAGAATGATGCATTGGCCAAGTTAACTAAAAATTACATGATCAAGCGAGATAAAAGTACAAAATGAGATTTTTTTAAATGTAGTTCAAAGGTCAAACTATTTAGATGTTTGCCAAACTTACTACTTTTCCCTTCTATTTTCTTCAAGTAGATTCCAATTTTAATTGAAGTGGTACAAGACTAGCCCTATTTTGGTCTTTTACCTGATGCTAGTCCAATTGTTGTCCTTTCTGACTTTTGTCTTTCATCCTCCTTAAACTGGAGATCTGCTTTCATCGACATCAACTCTTTGGGGGTCGGTAAGTGTGTAAATCTTCCCATATTCTTGAGTAGAAAACAACAAAGTGTTATTTGTCTTTCACAGGAATTCATTAATGTTGTACATAAATATTACATTCTCAAAATGTATTATGTATTAAAAAGCATTTGTTACAGTTTTGAAAATTAGACAAAGAGGTATATTATTAAAGTTTAACTTCTGTAATAGAATATTACTATTGTAGATGAAACACAAAAAACATAAATTAGTAGTATATCAGAAATGGCATCATTTGCTATTGATTCTTGTAATTAGAACACATTTCTATTAAGGTCAAACAGTCATAGTCTCAGCACCAGCAAATTGTAGTAGAAGATTTCAAAACTATAAATAGCTGTGTAGAAAATATGAAACTATTGTATAACCTCATGGAAATGTTTATATTGAAAAGTATATTAAAGGCTTAGAATTTCTTAGAGTTTAAAGTTTAGATAAAAGATTAGGCTCAATGCTTTTAATTTATACTTTGTATTTCAAGAAATTATTGCCTGTCTTGGATTATACATCATGTACAAATAAAATGCACATTTTTTTTTGCTCATAAAATCTGATGACCATTTTGAACTGATACACATAGGAAATAATTATCTTCTCTTTGGAAGACGTATTTTTAATTTATAAGAATTAATCCATTTTTAATAACTGAATAGATTTTCAGATGATTGCTGGGGGAAAGTCTTAGTGGTAAATTTGCTTGTGCTATGCCACCCGCGCATCAACACTGGCCTCTCTTCCATATTGACCAAAGTTTTGGTAAATAGCCATCAGTAAAATACTACTTCCAGCTATATGTCTACAAATAACAAAGTGTTAACTTACTCTGCTCATGGTCTCTAGTAATGTAATTATAGCTTGTTCTATCTTGGAGATTTTATTCTGATGATGAAACAAACATTTTAAGATAGTTAAAAATAAAGAAGTAATAACACAGAAGAGACATTACACAGAAAAGAGACCTAATTATAGCACAGGTGTTCAAAACAAAGTTCATGTCATGAGTAGATTCAAGTTTTAAATAAATTTAAAAAATCAAGACATGAAAATAAAAATTTAAAAATAAAAAAAAAAAATTATTTTTAAAATAGAAAAGTATTCTGAAGCACTAAAAAAAATATTTCATGCATTAAAGTGTACAATTCAAACTATAAAATTTTTTTTTTCTGTAAATATAAAATAGAAAAACAAAGCTTATCTGAAGGAAAAATCTATAAAACCCCTTTTTTTTCTATATAAACAAAATTAATATATATATTAATATATAATATATATGTATTACCCTTAATTGATTAACTGATTGGTTAAAATTGATTGATTCATGTATTGTCATTCGGTAAGAGTAATCATGTGAAATTTTGACTTGATCCAAGAATAAGAAGTGGGAGAAAAAACATTTACAAATTGTAATAAGAGGAATAACTCCACATACACAATCACAGAAGGCAGGAGAGCCGCTGATCATACACTGTTAAGGTATACTGATGTATGTAAACGTGACATGAAGCTCTTCAAAATTGACACTAACAGTTGGGAAAAAATGGTACTGGATATGGAAAGTGTGTATAAAGGAAGGGTCCCGAATTGCTGATGTCATACACAACAGTAACAGAAAGAAGGGTGAAAGTGCAATGGCGCCTGATGATTACAGATGCCCAAAATGTTAACGCAGCTGTGTATCAAGGATTGTCTTCTTTAGTCACACAAGAAGTTGCAAAGGGAAAAGATTGTCTCTTGAAATGTAAAATGCCACAGATACACAGCCATATATATCAATAAGAAGCATTTATTTCCCTTGTTTTATACCAAAAAAATTATTAATTACAAATAATAATAATTAATTAACTAATTGGTTAATTGTTTTTTAGGTGCAAAAAAATAAATAATAGTGAAAGTTTTCAACTTGTTTTGAGAATGGGTGTGGGAGAAATGTGTACAAAAATTGTACCAGACAGACAGACAGAGCTGATATAAGCTTTGTAAAATGCACATTCCTCGTTCCATATGTTAGGACAAATTTGTACAAATGCTCCTGCTTCCCTAACACTATTAGAGAATGGAATGGGTTGCCTGAGCTAGCCAGGAAAACCAGTGACGGCAGAATTTAGGTCATTGGTTAATATGCATGACTAAATGCATGACGCGTAGGACGTAATCATCTTCATTTTTGAAGTAATATCTGTATTATATAAGATAAGAGAAGAAGAAAAAGAAATATTAGGATATATAAAAAAAAACAACCTACAAATTTTGTTTTAAAAGAATAGAAATGAAACTTACAGCTTCTTCCATCTTATTATCTTCAAATGTTCCTAGAAACTCTGTGAAAAGATAAAAAGACCAAACTGATTCTTTACTCTCAAATAATTTACTTTCTGATATCCACTATCTGGACCAGGATAGCTATAGCATAACAAGACAGTTTGTGATGACGGAGGATAGCCTGATCTTGTCTCTTTGGATTGCCGTCATAATAACTCTAGCTTGAAACCTGACGCTTAGTATATCTTCTGCCATCCTGCAGGTGGTTGGGGCAGGGATTTAATAGTCATAAAATCTGATTGGGGGGGGGGGGGGGGGGGAGGCATCTATTGTCTCTTTATACAGAAGCAACCATATAATTTCTCAAGGAGAGTATGAAGATTAAAAACTAAAAAAAATTAATATTAAAATAACAAACAACTTAAATGTATCTTTTTGACTGCTTATATAGTTGACTACCAACTATTTTCAATCAACTTTTCACGTATCAATCTTAAATACATGCATCACATGCCTGTTTATGGCAATGTGTTTTAAATGAGCTCCATGAAAAACATGAAATGTGCCACAACATTTGATGTTATCCACATTTTAAATATGTAGCTATGCATCATAATTTCAAGTTCCCAATAGTGACCATATATTGATCTATAACTCCAGCTTTTTCAAGAGACTCTGAATGTGCCAGCCTAAATCATTGATTAAGCAGCACTAGATTTAGCTTTCTGGGGTGTAGTTTTGAGCCTTAGATGAATGGATCATGGGAAGCCTAATGTGTCATGGTGTCTCCCTTAACATTGTGGTGTGATCCTAAAGAATACTATGCATTACATTTGTTGAAGGAGCCATCTGAGCAACAGCATAATTAAGTCGCAATACCTAAGAAGATTCATTTCTGATTTTTAATCAAGGCTTGCTCTGAAAGACAGTGGAGGTTTCAAATTTGCTTAATTTTTTCCTTGATGGATTGCCTTACTAAACTGATGAGTTTCTAGGTTTTAGAGGTGCCAGGTATCTGCCATCAATAATCTGTCAGTAAGAGCAGTTTTGACAGCTTTAGTGTCTAAGATAAAAGTGGACCAAGCGCTCAACCTGGTTTTTGAGATTTATATGAATATAGTCAAGACAGTGGAAGCTTATGCCCATAGCTACATAAACCAACTGGTATTTAAATGTATATTAATGTAACTCACCATCCATACTCTCTTCCCTCTTTTTTAACTCTTTATACTTTTGATTTCTTTCACCTAGAAAATAAGAAAGCATTGAAAATAAAAAATATTTGTTCCACTTACTTATGAAATAGCTCCTAAATTTGAACATAAGATTTTAAATTTAAAAGATAGTAAAATCATAAGTAAAATGAAAATGATAATCAATTTTGATGGATGACAGATAAGGCCAAAATGTTAGGAAAGATTGTTCTCTGTAATAAGTTTCAAGCTCACCTTGATTTTCTTCAATATCTTGATCTAACTGTTGGATATCTTCTTGCATCGGATCAATTTTCTCTTGAATTTCTCTTGTCCTTAACAGAAAAACAGAATTGTTTAGAGATTGCCTTTATGACTATCACAATTATCTAGGTATTTTAGATCATTCTAATAGCTTTAATTAACATCTTTATATAAGGCAATTATTTGGCATTTAATACTGTCAACAGAAAGTTTTTAGGGGATTGTATAAAAGTTTGCCTGACTCAGAATTAGTGTCTTACAGAAAGTCAGCCCCATTACAGCATGAAACAGGTAGAATAAGCCAGCAAAAATAATGAATTAGAAGAATTTAAGTTCTAATTAATATACATAACATTAGGTGCATATATACATACAAATATATATATATATAGATGAGAAAGAGAGGCTCAAGTTAGAGTTGAAATTTCTTTTTTTAGAGTTGAGAAATAAATGAGTGACTAAAATCTATCATACTTTTGTATGTCAACTCAAACAGTTGCTCTCTAGGTTGCAGGGAGATTTTCCTACTCACAGTAAAGGTAAACACATTTTTTCTTGTGGTGTTGAAAATATAGTAAATAATAGATTAATACAAGCATATATTAGAGACAAAGAGTACAGAAACTAGATGAAATCAAACCAACTGTCTCTCCATGCTGGCTATTTCTTGGTTGTCTTCTTTCACTTGCTTTAAAAGTTTCTCTCTTTCTTCAGCTGGGGATCCTCTAGTCTTGGCCTCTTCAATAAGTGCATCTCTTTTGACTTCGAATTCATGAATCTGGTCATATAGCCGCACTAAGACATAATATCAAATATAAGTTCAATACAGTAAAACAATGTTAATACCAATAAAAATTAAGTCAACAGAAAAAATGAATTTAATTAAAACATGTTTTGTAATTTAGCTCAAAAAAAAAAAGAGTTATACTTTAAATTAAAGAAGATAATTTGAGCTTCTGCAATAAGATTGATAAGGAGATTAATTGACCATCACAATAACCAATAAGAAGGTCTCGAGTTCGAATCCTGGTGAAGACTGGTATTTTTAATTTCAGGATCTTTGGGCACCTCTGAGTCCACCCAGCTCTAATGGGTACCTGATATTAGTTGGGGAAAAGGCAGTTGTTCATTGTTCAGGCCACATAAAGTAGGCCACAGAAACAGATGACCTTTACATCATCTCTCCTATAGACCACAAGGTCTGAAAGGCAAACTTTACTTATCTCTGTTGTCATCTACTTTATTTTTTATAATTAATATTTGATATGTTATAGCTCTTCCTCTGATTTGATATTTCAATGTATCATTTATGAATCTATCCATGTAAATTGTAAGCTTCCTATAATTGTAAAATAACTACCTCAATGATGAATAAAGAGTACAGAGATTATTACAATATTTACAAGGTCTTGATTTCTGTGGACTTTACTCATGTTGTAATTGTATCCATAATATAGTCTGATTGTCAATGATATAATCTGATATAGATATGTCAAAAAAACTATGAAGTGTTAGGCATATTATAAACACACTGAATTCACATACCTGCCTCTTGTTTGACATGTGACAGTGAAAGTTCCTGAAAAAAAAAATGAATATGGCAATTAATAGATTTATATTACCTTAGCACAGAGGCATTGGATGCCTTTATCTTAACACTTTTACTCTTACTCAACATGTTCAAGATAAAGGTGTATAATAACACACCCATTACAGTCAAAGGCGAGGCCTTGGAAGAGGTGGAAAGCTTAACCTATCTTGGCATTATCCTTGACAACCATTGAGGAACCAGATGTCAGAACCTGCATTAGTTAATGATCAAGCAGTCAGATGAAGAACACCTGGGAATCCAGAGAAATAAGCACCACTACCAAGATCAGGCTCTTCAACACCACCGTTGTAAAGCCAATACTACTTTATGGAGACCTAGAGAACCACCATCAGTATCATAAAAAAAACAAGAGGTATTCATCAATACCTGCCTCAAGAAGATTCTTATGATCCGCTGGCTTGACAAGATCTCAAATGAGGAACTGTGGCAAAGAACAATGCAGCAGCCCATTGAAGTAGATATCCTTCAGAGATGCTGAAGATGGATAGGTCATACCCTTTGCAAGTCTGCAACCAACATAACAAGGTGATCCCTCAACTGGAACCCCAAGGGAAGAGGAAGCTGGTTGATGACCCAGGAATAAATGTCACAGCAATTTGGAAGAAGATGCCAAGTAGATGGACAAAATATGGGGACAGTTGGAAAGACTCGCCCAGAACCGAGATGCCTGGAAGAAGCTGGAAGCTGGTTGGTGGCCTATGAGATGAAATGAGTACAGGGTAGCCTTAGCAATTGTAGGGCCCTGAATATTTGTATGATGGGCTGATGGTAAAAAAGGTTCTCTTTAACATGAGGCCCCTCTAAGGTGCAGGGCCTGGAGTAGTTGCCCCATTCACTACCCCCTAAGGCTGCTTCTGCCAAAAGTATTAATCTTAAAATGACAAAAAGGGGAAGCAGCTATCAATATGGATCTAGGTGTTAAGTTAAGAAAATAATGTTCAGAGTATGAACTTTTTTGTTAAAATAGTTTGTAGAGTGAAGGTTGTATTACTTGCTTCTGTAGTACCTGATTAAAAAGGGGAAAACAGGCCAGAACATGTAAAAAATGATTTTACTTTCTTAATAAATTGAGAGGACTCAGGGATGTCTTAAAATCCTGATGGATTTATCCTGATGGTTTATAAATCTGTCTCTACTATTATCAGTAATGAAAATCAAAGAATCATTAAGTATTTTACCACACTGCTGCCACATCTCATCAATTGATAAAATCTAGTCAATGTTTATATAAAGTATAGATACAACAAAAAGTAATTACCTCTTGTAAAGTCTCAATTTTGGAATTCAACAAGTCCAGTTCTTGTTGACCAGCTTCTAGTTGTTTCAAGAAATGTTCATTTAGCTGCTTTAATTTTAAATAGTTCTGACGATCATTGGCATCCTAGGAGACAAAGATAGTTAAAATAGTTTAGTTTACTGCAGCATGATCTAATAGAAGACTTACTAAAATGCTATTACTTCTGAAATATATTCTGTTTATCTAAACCTCATTAACTTTTGTCTCAGCCTCAGTATCAAATACTTTGTGAGGGGAAAACTCAATAAGACAAGGTTTTCAATCCAACATATCTCTGATAATTGCACAGTATGAAATGCTGCAAAAATTCTTTAATTAAAAAAAAATACATATATGTTCCAGTGTTTAGAGATCCAAAAGCTACTTTTGGTTTTTTGCAATAACAGGGCAATTTTTTTTTTTTTAAAGTCAAAACTCAATCTGCAAACTCACTACATTAATAAACATTTTCATATTCAAGCATATCAAGTTCTCAAAATTACTTGCAAGATCAATACCCTAGCAAACCCAGACCTTATAAATATCTCTACAGACAAACACTCACCATATCATTGACTAAGTTATCAGCCATTCTCTTCTCCTGGTCTAATTCAGTTTCTAGCATGTGAATTTGGTCTTCGCGTCTGAAATGCAAGTTGGTTTTGAAATAGTGAAAACCATGTCATAAATACGTAAAAAAAAGCTTAGGCAGGAACCAAAAATCTCATATAATTGGTTTTAAAAAGGCATGTCTAAAATAAGACATGTCTAACTCCTAAACAAAAAGATAAGAAAATAATAAATTTAGCCCTAAAAAACTGCAATACAAAAAACAACAACAACAAACAAACAATAGAACAATATGTTTAGTTAAAATATATAGGGCTATATAGAGATCTATAAACTTTCAATACCTTTACAGCAGAAAAAAAAAGCTTTATTAATAGGTACTTAATTTCTAGAATGGGTTTATACACTGCAGAGTCAGAACTATCATTTGAAAAATTTGCAGGAAAAAATAAAGAATCCTAAAGAGCATTACACATCTGGTTTTCATTAAAAAGGATTTGCTGAATGTACATTTTGTACAAGGTATGATTATTCTTACACAAGAGCCTAATCCTATTGCACAGGACATAATTGTCTTGTATTTAAGAAATATCTGTAATTTATAACATAAGATAATGCATTGCACCGCATTAGGAGTTAACAATATTTCCAGCATTCTATTGCAATACGAGTTAATGTAACTCAAGACTTGTTCATGACACTTATGTCTTCTAAGCTGTTGATTACATTTAATAGCACGTTAGACGGATAAAAAGAAATAAACAATAAAATACAAACAAATATATAATACTTAACTGTTTTTTAACCTCAAATCCATCTTCCATTCTTTTGGCATTTCTGTCATTTTCAGCCCTGAGCTGTAGAAATCATTATGAAGACAAAAATCATCAACAGCCTTTGTTTATACTATGTATGCATAATGTCAAACTGAATTTTCATTTGTTTGGACCAAAAATATTATCTCATCTTAAATACATACATTGTCACAGTCAAACTCAACATCTTGAATATCTTCATCTGTTGTTAGCTTGTCTACCAACTAATGGAAACATAAAAAAAGTTATAGAAACAGATTAATAGATTACATCTTGTAAACATAATATAGAGACGGATGTCTATTAAATTACAATGCAGAACTGATTTAATAGGCTGACACAAAGAAGTTATTGATAATCGCAAATTTCATAAGTCACATGATGGTAGATTAATTAAAAACATTGACAGAATAGCTAGGAGACAGAAATAACAGAAGACTCTACGTGACATTGCTTAGAATGAGACATGTTTTCATCATTGTAGACTGAGCGACATTGCACTGGGCCCTTTTTGTGCATTAAATAATTAACCTAAGTTTAAAGCAAGCAGTATTCCTTTAATTTTTTCTGCTGGTATGTTTCATTAGTGTTTATAAAAATAACTTAATTCAACACAATTAGAACTTGCAAGAAGATGTGCAACTTATTTGTCTACATTATCATTATTAGCAAAGAACAATGCTCATTTATATAATTATATTACAAAAATGTTTTCTTAATACACATGGCTAAAACTGAGATCTAACATTCTATATACAAGACTACCCATGTACATTGTTCAATTCCATTATTAAATTGATCTCTGTGTAAGCTCCATCAATTATAATAAACTCTTGAAGACTAAGTGTGTCAGGTTTATTTTTAGTAGAATGAACACAACATGACATTCTTTAATGGTGCCCAACACTAGCCATTAACAATGTAATCCAATTATCATGTATAATTTAAATTTAATTTTTTATAATCTTTGTGCTATTTATTCATTACTCACTGTGTTGTAATCTCCTAATTCTCCTTGAAGATCTCGTATTTCACCAGCCAAGGTCTCTGCACTGAAATGTTAGAGAGAAAGAGCTCTTGTTTCAGTAGTCTAAAACTAAAACAAAGTTACACATTTTGTTTTACATGTTTTTGGATATTTTTTCAGATTTCAAGTTCAAGTTTCCTAGCTGAAAACATCCAGACAACAGGAGTACATGTCACACAACCAGGAAGCCATCCTTACACATCTATAGTTTTAGCATCACCTTGATCATTAACATAAAACTCTGTTGGAGTGAGGATTTGAAAGGCTGAAATCCTCCCTTTTAATATGCCCAAATAAAACATGCTGCAGTAGTGAATTTTGCATGTATGTTTCCAAACAGGACTAGCAAGTGGCTTCTCCAACATGTTGATAAAGATTCTGATAGTCTGGAACAAACAAAAATAAGAGACACAGTTGCCTACTGATACCCGCAGCAGGGACACAATCAAAGTTTTTGGATGATCAAACAGGCATGATTAAGGCTACTGATGAGCCAAAGTCTATGAAGGCACTACTAATCCCATATGTGCCATAAATTGAGTCATAATGATAACATCAGTATTGGATAAACATTGGTCCACAGCATAGTATAGCCTGTAATACAAATGGTGATAAAAGATATTTACATAATTACTGACTTTGCCCTGAGGATCATTTGAAAGGTGTTGGATACATACTTTTTATTTATGGTGCATGGGTATTTGGTGTTTATAATTTTTTTTCACTTCTGGGTTGTCTGCATAAATGTCACAATGTTTTGATTTGATATTCTGTACTGAAAGAAATAAAATGAGATTGAGCTAGAAAGGTTGTTGACAGATCTACAAGAATTTGCTTTACATGTTTTGGATGTTCCTTAGAATTTAATGTCAGCAGGCTGGGTTTGATCCCAAAAACAATTGAGACGACACTCCAGGGTGCACTTCATACAACCATGCAAGTTTGAGAATAGCCATCCCAAACTTTAACAGAGACTAACTTTCACTTTCTCAAGTACATTAAAATTGTTTGAAGGTCTTCTAGTCATGTATTTTGTACAGCAGTTACACTTTTTTTCTGGATTTCTATAGAATAATATTGTTAGCATATAGCAGCTTTGCAATTAAAGCAGACCTGTAAGAATTTTTTAAGAAGTTCTTGAAACAAAGCACAACAAAGAATGCTTAATGACCATATTTAATGAAATGTTTTCATAGAGCCTGACTCTGATTCTTGTTTTAACATTCTTAAATGAAAAGAACCTGAGATATTTTTGAACTTGTGAAATTTATGTTGATTTACCGTTTCTCATAGCTCAAAAAGCTTGAGTTTTCATCACTTGAATTTTCTATTTCCTTCTTCAGTTTGGTATTCTCTGCATAAAGTTCATTGATTTTACTCCTAAAAAAATAAAATGAATTCCAAAATTAAATCTATTACAAGAAATAAGAAAACAATTAATTGACTAACAATATACTTTTCAGTCTTTAAAAAATGTGTTCTAAGATTTCTTAAGCTATTTCCCCTTATTTATAATTTGTGCAGACTAGTTTTATTACATTCTAGCTATCAGAAGAAAATTCAATGAAAACATAATAATAGCAGAACTATAGATTCAATGAATTCATGTTAGTCATATAAGATAGAGGTAGTAATCCAAATGTTTTAAATAGGATTCCATTTACTTTTTAATGAGGTGTCAAATCAAATCTGTTTATTACATAATTAATTATTTTTTCATATAAAAAGAGAAGTATATTGACATTTTTTTTAAAAAATGTGATTTGATACAATGATGTTTGGTTGTGACTTAATACTTATTTTAAATATAGTCATTTTCAAACCCCCCAAAAAATTAACAGATTCTTAATATCTTACCAAAGTACTATCAAAGTAAGGTTTGTTTTTGGTTGAAAAATATAGTTTTTACAATTCTATGCTAAATTATGCTTGTACAGGTTTACCCAGTATCTTTACCCTCCTCCAGCTAGATTATTTACATTGACTTAATCATGCCCACACAATGAATTCCAAAAGTCATCCTCAAAGGGCACCTTGAGACCGGTACAAGGAAAACTGATTGCCCCTACGTTCATGTAAATATAATTAGACAAAAAGCTACAGTTTTAGATGGCATAATTTGGATAGATCTGGTGACAATGCAAGTTTTAAACAGCAGTTTAGCTAGAATCACAGCCAACAAAGAAAAAAAACAGCCAAATGGACTGGCTCATCTAACACCAAGGCAGGAGCAAATTAACCTGTAATGTATGTAGCCACAAGAATAAAACCTCTACAAGATGAGTCATAGATGTTCATTAACAGAAAGAGGCCAACAATGCTAAATTAAAGCCTCAATTGATGTATCAACCAGAGACTTGACTTTCAAATAAGCTAAGATAAGACAAATGAGGAGGTTAGGAGGTGACAGCAGGAACTTAAAATGTTTACATATTAAATAAAAATGTGTCACATTCAAAGGTTTATAGATATATTAGTGTATTTATAATAACTTGAATGCTTAATTATTAAAAAAGATTTTTTTTATACATATGTAAGTAAAGGCTCATTAAGCATACTCCAACCATTAATCATGAAATCTGTTTGTTTTAATCAATTATTTATGAATTTAATACAGATGTTCTTATCCCATGCTCCTATCTGCATCAACAATTTTAGTGAAAAATATACTTTTATAATATTCTTTGTACATTTTATTTGTTCATTCATTGTGATTCATTAATACTTCAGTAGTGAAGTCAGAGAACTAAAAAAAACAAACATTTAAAATGGCCTTGAAACTATGCAAGATAAATTTGCTCATCATAATTTTAAGAGACTTTACTAAAATGATTAAAATTCTATTTTTAGTAATTATTCTGCAAACTTACCTAACCAATCCTAAATAGTAGCTTTTATCTTGAACTAAACGGCCACCTGTGTGCGAATATTGAAGAAAAAAAATATCTATGTTAAACAATAAAGTAATCACAATAAGAAAGTCTGCTTCTGAGTTATCTCACAGTGTTTCATTTCCAAACCATAAAGATTAGAATGTAAGGTACCTTTAGCTGCAGATTTCATGCCACCGAGACCATGCTGTGTTGTTGGTCGATCAACTACAGTCACTTGAGCATTTAGAGCTGAAACAGTTTTGTCAAAATTATTTATGTATTTACTTACCAATGTTCAAAGTGACCATAAATTAATTGTAATTAGTGTTTGTACTCACCAATACCTCCAGCTGGCTGACCAGCTCTACTGCCTGGACGTGCAGTAGTTGGATTCTAAAGAAAAAAAAAATGTAATCATTTTCCCGATTTCTCACACGAAAGGGAACCCATGCAGCTTTTTCCACTACAATCTAACAGTACCAATTTTAATTTGTATTACAGTACATTCATACCAACAAAAAAAAAAAAAAAAGAAATATAACAAATGCCTTTTAGACTTGTGTGTTATATTATAAATTTTAAAGAATAATAAGATAATAAAGAAATAAGAAATGCAAATAAAAATACAGGTTTTTATGTTTCCAGCATAGACATCAGAAATAAACTATGTAAGAACAACTATACATAACCACAATCGTATCTCCCTTTATAAAAAGAAAAATGTTAAATATGAGGGACTGTAACTGCACTTAAATTTAGTAAGCTACAAAATAGGGTTTGCTATGTTTTGGCACAGGACATAAAGCAAGAAGATGTGACAAATTTATAAAACACATATTTTATTATAATTTTTGTTTCACCACATTATACTAAGCCCCAAAATGGCTGTGCCAAAAGAAGATGCAACAATATGTCCTGCATCAACAAAAAAAAATATGGTGACATGGGATTTTCAATAGCTTATTCAGATTTGGAGGTCGAAACTTAACATTCAGATAAATATACATACAGATACACAAAACTAATACTTTTTCCCCTTCTAGGGATTCCTAAAAATACTATTGAATACAATACAATAGAATACACACAAAAATGTTTAATATCATGGATTCTAAAACTGCAATAATGCATGAAGGATTGAAATGAAGTTGAGAAATTAATCTTACCATTGCTGTATACAGGCGACTGGCAGTCCCTGGCTGTCGCCCCATAGCTACATAAGAGAAATTTGAATTATATGTGTATATATTATTTGAGAGTAACAATTACTAAGATAATCATATTTTTGTACAGAAGGATCCATAACGAGCTTTTTTTTTAAAATGAAATTTCCATTTACTATTGATATTAAATTAATACAAATTATTTTGCACACTGCTATTTAAAAAGAAATCTCTTAGAGATTCTTAGAATATTACTTAAAATTTCTTATTTTAACACTACCAGCACTTAGCCCCTGAAACAAGCTGTCCCCTATGTCTGAGCTCCTGATGACCATATCCTTATTTACTATTTTTCAAGCTCCAGATCTAATTAAAATCACTTTTTTTTATCAATTGATATCTCACTTTATCTTTCCATTGTAGTAAAAAACATTTTTCCTTATAAAATTCTGACCCCTATGAATCTAAATAAACAAAAAATATCAATCAACTTTAGGCTTATTACAAGCCTAGATCTACCTTTTACATGCCTGGTTCATGTTTATTGCAAATATTCCAAAAATTTTCATGTAAAACCACACTATGGGGGCAGCCATTTGCAAAGCTAAACATAAAATTGGTATACAGGTAATATTCTTTTTATTGAAGTTCGCAATGATGAACCATGCACTCTCGTGAGTGTACGATCCCTGTCCAACACCCATTTGTTGGCACTTTGGTTCAACAGTTGGGATGCTTCTGGTAAAGGCCGAGAGCTCCATAGGCAGTTGAATAGACCAAAATGATGCATGGTAAGAGCTCAACTGTGAGGAACAGAACAGGCAGTCCAAGCCCAGTTTCGAGTTGGTCACTTTCCAATAGGCTCGTACTTTAGGCAGTTTAGGAAGAGATATGACACACCATGCTGACATTGCATTGAGGATATAGAACCATATTCTTTACGAATCTCACGTTCTGCATGAAGGACGATTGGGGCAAGTATGTGAGAAATTGACAAATGGTCCATGTGCGGCATTAGGGCATTCCTAGTATGGGGGCAAGGCGACCTTAAAACTCACTGCCCACTTCCTCTTCCAAGCTCTAAGGGAGTAATTCTCAGCATGGTTCGTTACCAATGGGGTTTCTGATACTGTAGTTGTGTCTCATGAAACCAGATGTGATAAAATGATCACCTAGTTGATGGGAGATGGTGAAGAGCCAACCTAATATACCTGGCCTTTGGGTAAAATCCTTCCTGTTGGTAAAGGGTCAGAAATGGGCTCAAGCTTGACCCTAATCGGACACTTGATGAGGTAGTGCTAACTGTTATAGGGACATTTCTTTGTAATAACATGATGATTTCGGAAACTAATTGTCACTACTTTGTACATATTCTGTCTATGAGAAAGAATAGACAATGGTTGATAATGCCAGCTCATTTTAAGGGCAATCTAGCAGATTGCAGAAGTAGGTCTACTTTTGAGTAGAAATTCTATCAGGGGAGAGGTGCAGGAAAAAAAATCTTTCTCAGTGTACATTATTATTCAGGCAAAATCTTTTCAAATAGATTAGACCACCAGTTAAATCTTTAAAATATTACCTGTGCCTATTGGCCGACTTGTAGTTGGTCTATTAGAACTTGTTGGTGGCCTTTGACTCCTGAATTGTTTAATGATAAATTAAAATTATCTGAACAAGCTGTGCATTTAGTATTTAAAAAAAAAAAGAATGTTAGTGTTGAGGACATTTAGAGATAACATTATTAATTGTTTCACATGTTTTAAATGTTTATTTTATATAGATATATATATATATATAGATCTAGACTTATTGTGGCTTATAAACATGACATTGAAAACAATAAATTTAATTTCAGGGGAGGTGGGCCGGTTAAACAGTAAAGAGAGGGGTGGAGGAGGAGAAGAGAAAGATGGATAGCAGAATACGGAAAGATTTTATGACGACATGTTAATTTGTTATACTAGTTAGATCTAGAGTCTATATTTATATTTAAATATGTGGAGGCGTTAGGACAAGATTTTGTGGAGACCCCTACAATTATTCAAAAGCTTTAATAAAGATCCAGGTATGAATGAAAATACTTATATCTCAAAGCATGCTATATGTTAAAAGAAAGAAAATTTTTTTAATTTTATCTCAAGTTCCTTTTAGAAAAATATTTAATATACATATTTTAGTTTTAAAGAAAGATGATGCCTATTATTTATAAGCTATCCAGACAAGATCAATGTCTAATTATTCGTCTCAGGACCGGACACATATGAGAATGAGACAACATATGTACCGGAAGCTCAAAATTGGAACCAGTGAAATCTCCCATGTGGAGTGTCACCAGAGAATGCTGACCATGTCCTTCAAAACTGTTCTCTTTACCAACAAAACACTGGCCCTAAAACACCCAAATAGAAAGAAAACTATTTGGAAACCACTATGCAGTTCATCTCATATATTGGTCTAGTCATCTGAACGCTCCAACATAAAAATGAGAACAAGGAAGAAGAATAAAGGTTTTAAAAAGTGTTTATTTTTTAGTTAATGTAGGGTAAAGCCCTTGTCATAAATCCAAGGCTGTATTTAATCTACTTATACTACACTATAGCATGCTACATTAACACCTTTTAATATCAACATTTTTGCCAGCTGTAAAAATGCGAACAAATGTTAGAAAAACTTTACAGTTTCTGGCCCCTTGAAATTAGGATATATTTTTATCTCTTTTGTCTGCCCCTGGTTTAGCTCTAAAAAAAAGTCAAGATGATAGATCTAGATCTAGCATATTTTTTAGCGACTAAAATAAAAACAAAACAATAACCCTAATCTGAGAGAAAAAACAATATTTAAGATTACAGTCAAAACAATAATAACAATAACAAAGATGGCTGACCCTTGCACTCATTCAGAATTAGCATAAAAATTTCTTGTAATAAACCCTACCTAATGTTTTGCTTGATTTTTTTTATAATTTCAACAATATGGGGATTCCATGATTATTATGATAACTTTCATGATTTATTATTATACCTAGATTGCTAGATATTTTGAGTCTGTGTGACTGGTATACCATGAATAAAGTAAGTAGTTTTAATTTGTTTTAGTTTTTTTGTCACTCTTATTAAGACTCTTGATAACTGACATTTTCAGAGTCACAATGGTGTGACTGGGTGGAAGTGGAAAGATTCTAGATGTGGATTCTAGTTCTAGTTCTAGTTAAATTTTAATAGGTTTTATCCTTAGTAGATCTAGATTATTATATTATACTTTTTATAGATCTACTTCTAGCCTCAGTGGCTCTAGCATGACAGATGTTCAATTTGAATGATTCATTGAAATATTTGAAATGATTGATATGATAAAATTGATTGTTAATTAATAATTGTTAAACATTGACTTGTTCATTCAATCATTGTTGCAATGTTTAATTACTTTAAAGTTTAATTCAATGTTGGAATATTTAAAAAAAAATGATATTCTAGATCTAAATCTAGATAGATCCTACATCTAGATCGGAAAACAATATTTCTTAATGCCTTTAGTTATAGAAAGATTCTAGATCTAGTCTTGAGTGGCTTAATAACTTACATTTTATAAAGCTTTGTCTACTTTAGAATTACATCGATCGGTTGCCGATGTCAACAAAATTCATTGAATTTTTAGGAATTCAGGAAATACAACGGAATGACGGGACATAAGCAAGTGAAAACAAAATGAAACTAACCTATATAATTTGATATGATCATAACCTAAAAAGTAGGTCTTTACAGACCTATATACATGTAAATAATAATAATAATTGGGCTGCTCTTTGAGTCTTGTATATTGTCTTGTCTTCCGAAGATTAGTGAGGAATGCAGTATTTTCCGTGGCTGCGCAGCCCCAGCGGTGACCTACATATTTTGCCAAATCCAGGGCAAACATAACCATTGCCGGCTGGTGGTCGATTAAGATTTTCTTTTCGCCGTCTGCGTCTGTCCTCGGCAGCGGATTTTCTTTTGGTCTCAAATGCGTATCCCGCGGCCTTTGTGAGTGACCTCCAGCTGTCTCATTCTGAGGCCGCATGCAACCAGGTGTAGGCCTATAATATCTATATAGAATATCTATATATAATATCTAAAAGTAAAAAAAGTTCCCCTTTCAGACCTTGTGGTCTATAGCCAGGGCCGCCGCGAGGGTTGTGGCCGCCTGCGTGCGAAGTTAAAAAATGCGTCCCTCCCCTTTTTTTTTTTTTTTAGAAAAAAAAAATTCATTAAGACTGATCTGGACACTATACCTAAAGCGCTCTTTGATTTAAATCCATTTTTGTACCATTCCTTTTTCTTTTCATATTCGCATCGTTGTCGTATCCCCATTCTCGCTAAGATGTTTTATTTTCAATTTTAACTTAGCATTTTTTTGTAAAAAATGTAATGAAAAAGAAAGGAAACTAGGTTTTATTTTTCATTTATATTTTTAACACTATGTCTAGAATCCAAATTTAGGTAATGAAATTTCACTAAAATGAGTCAGTTTCACTAACTATATATAATAGGCCTATGGTTAGTTTTTGTTTTCCAAAATAATGGGGTCTACATAAATTGTAAGCGTTGTAAAAGTTTCTTTATGGAGAATTGAAGATGCGACAGGTTTTCACTCAAATCGGCAAGGTTTGATTCCGGGTGGGTCTCGGTGCTAAGCGTCTTCTGGCCTTTTTCTCTTAGTAAGAAGAGAGAATTTTTAAAAGGCTTATATTAATGTGTTTTCTTTCAGAACGCACTATTCATCCTAAAAAAAAAGTCAAGGACCATATTAAATCTAATAATAAAGAGGCAGCCCTAGCCAATAGTATTATGCGAGGGACATTCTAGGTAGGAATACATGTTGCGCACGTACGTCTGTAACAATATTCTTCGTGTTAAGTAAGACGTCTCTGTCGCGGAGGGTTTTTTTTTGTCACACAAAAGTCGTCACTATTATAAAGTGCAATAGGCCTAAGAAATTCGACTAGACTATTCTGAGGCAAAAAAAAAAAAAAAAAAATCCAGAAGAATCGCACTAGCAGAGACGTTTTAAAATGTTTTCTTGAAAACGTTTTGACCCATGTTGCACAAGCGCCTCTTAAAAGCGGTCTACATTTAAAACGATCTTATTAGAAGATAAAACGCCGTATCCTACTTAAGAGATTTTAATTTTTGAACATATAATTTTACTAATATTCAAATAAATTTCACTGAAAATAAATCATTTTTTCGCCGCCCCCTCTCCTCGTTGTTAGATAGTTGTCGGCTTGTCACTACGATCGGCTAGTACAACTGAACCAATGAAGGCGTTTTATATTTTTACTAAATAAGCTTTAAATAACTTGAACAAACTTATTATGTGAACAAAAAAAAACAACAATATAAATGTTACTACAATTTCCACAGATTTAATTTGAGATAGAGATCTCTAATATTAATGAAATTTACTGATATTGAAACGAAATCTAGCTTACCACAAAATAACGTCTATACTCTTTCATGTCTCAAGATTGTCTGACGATTTACATTTGCAATATGCTAACTTCATCATCTTAAAATAATAAATGCGTTACCTCCAATCAATCGCTTAACCTCTTCTTAACACCGCCTAGGGCCTAGGAAACACACACACTCTATAACACCTCTTTTTGTCAGGAAGTTGCGCCCAGCGCCCCCCCCCCCCCCATTCGAGATACAATGTGACAATGTTTTAAAATTGACATTCCATAATTACTAGATCTAATTACAGGGCGGGTTATTCGACTCAAAACAACCCGCGAAATTCAAGGTCAGGAAAGAGTCGGAGCTTATGGAAAAACCCGTGGGAAACGCTCGCGTGCTGCTTTTTGTTTCTTCTTAAGTTTCCAAAATAACTTCTTATTGTATAAATATCGTCTCCCCCTCCCCCCCCCCCCCCCCCCCCCCAGTTTTCAAAGGATAATGGAATCAGTACAATTTAAATAAAATATTTAATAATTTTTTTTAATTACTACACCAAAAATTTAAAGAAAAATGATTTGGCCGCCCCTTACATTCGGCCGCCAATGCACACATTGCACAATAGGTAGCGGCGGCCCTGTCTATAGGGCAGATGATGTAAAGGTTATCTGTTTCTGTGGCCTACGGTTAACGAGAGTGTCATGTGGCCAGCACAACGACCAACCGCCTTTACTTTTCCCCAACTAATGTCAGGTACCCATTTAGAGCTGGATGGACTCAGAGGCGACAAAGATCCCGAAATGAAAATCCCAGTCTTCACCGGGATTCGAACCCGGGAGCTTCGGTTCGGGAGTCAAGCGCTTTACTGATCAGCCACCGCGCCTCCCATATATAATATCTATATAGGTTTGTAATAGGCCTATATCTTACTAAAACTAGTATATAAAACTTAGGCTAGTAACTGCGTTGGGTTGGACACTTATCCAGCATAGGGGACGACCGCACAACAAAAGGCGATTTTCTTTGTCGAGCATAAAGGGAAACTCCAACGGTTTTGATAAATTCCCCTCTCCCCTTTTTTTTTTTCAATTTTTGATTTATATTTTCTGAAAAGTGTCAACTTTTAATTTGAAAATAAATTATTAAAAAATCTAGTGACTTATTGTATAACGAAATCCCATGGCCATACAGAAAAAAAATTTAGTTTACAATCTCTTGAATAAAATAGAATCTAGATCTAAGGAGGTCTATGCCTATGCAGTTGGATCTAGATCTTGTAAGCTAACCAAAAAAATAAAAAACTTGTAAAGAAACGTTTGACCTGTGTAACTAATGTAAGCAGGGTAGATCAACATGCTTGACTAACCATTATGTCACTGTGTGTATCTTCTCGCCTGATCACTCAGCATGCAATAAACACTGTCGCGTGGTCGTCTTGTCATAACACGTAGCCTATTAAAGTTCTAGGCTAGCCTTACACTGACCAATTTGTTAGAATCAGTCGGACACGCGATCTGGATGGCTGCCTGGCCGTGCGGTTTGCGCGCTGGACTGTTGTTTAGATTTATCGATGGTCCCGGGTTCAAACCTTGCCCGCTCCCATCCCCCGTCGTCCTGCGGGAGGTTTGGACTAGGAAGTAAAGTATCTTCAACTCTGAAGGAACATCTGAAACATGTAAAACATTTTACAAAACATCTGTTTACTTTTTGTGACAGGGAGGGATGTGGATGAAGATGTTACTTTTTTTCTCGAGTTAATTATCTTAATGCTTTTAGATCTATATACTGTAACAATGACTATCATAACTTATCTTATCTTATAAATAGTGGGTAAGATAAGACTTATCTTCAACCCTTCATTTTTTCAATAAGTAAATGAAGTTGTATGGTATTAAAAGCTGATGAAAAATAAATTTAAAAAAAAGAACAATCTTACATAAGTGTTAGAGAAGTCCAGATGTTTGAAAATATTTCGGATAGCATCGTCAACACCTTTACCCTTTTGGTTTGCAAACAACTGAAATCAAAGACAATGACAATGAAATTGGTGAATAACTGCAAAATTGAAAAGGGGAATACAAGGGGACAAATCTTTACTTAAAAATTAACTGAAGAGAATTTAGGGTCAATCATAGAAACCATTTTAATACTTGTTTCAATAATATAAATAGAATAATATAATGCTTAAGAAAACATCATAGAAGTCATAATTTAGAACTGAAAGGAATGATTTTTTTCGGCATACTAATCTTTTTTATTATTATTATAGCTTTTATATAGCGCTACTTTCATGCTTATAGCATGCTCAGAGCGCTTTTGGTCCAATCTCATTTGTGGACCAGTGGGGAGGAGGGGGTATCTAGGAGTTGGTTTTCCGTGCTGCCTTTAGGCGCTTAAACTTGGCTTGGCATGGCTACCTAGAAGGGGGCTCGAGGTTCGACACAAAGGCAGCACGGAAAACCAACTCCCAAATACCCCCTCACCCTCACCGGTCCACAAATGAGATTGGACCAGAAGCGCTCTGAGCATGCTATAAGCATGAAAGTAGCGCTATATAAAAGTGTCGAACCTCGAGTCCCCTTCTAGGTAGCCAAGCCGAGCCAAGTTCAAGCGCACTTGGCCTCTCGACCACGCTTCCCACGCTAATCTTTGAACGTCTGAGAACTACATTTATCTGGTGTTGTAGTCAACTCTGTTTATGTTCATTTAAAGGTACTCGCCACATTGCTGGCGAAGAGACGAAGTCCAAATCTCCAAAAATCCATTCAAAATGGATCTAAAATACCGTTATAGGGAGGGGTGTGGTTGACCCTTTAATGACCCAAACAAGTGTCATGTGCAGGGAGATAGCCTATGTTAGCCTGATGAGCTCTGTGTCCAAGCGCAGGCTTCAATTGGAACTTAATTGAGTCTAGATGACATCCACATGACTCGTTTTCAATCAGCGTTCAAGCTCGTGGGCTTCTAATATTGGGTTAGACATCTCGTGAATCGTACTTCTAAACACAAATCACAAACACAGGTCTGCTGGGAGTTCCTCGAGTCGGCTAAAACTGCAGGACATTTAATTGGATGTTGAGCTCCAGGCTGGTGCTGAAAATGAACTTTGAAAATAGTCTTTCGATCTGAAAGACTAATCGTTTTCTATGCAGACTGTGGTAAGTCGTCAAAGAGATATTGTGTGTTATACAAAGTATGGGCTTGAGATATAGTCGTTAACTTGTGATTAAATACACGTAGAAACCGTGAAATGTGTGTGCGTGTAAATCTAATGGAATACGTGTAAAAAAAAAAAAAGGCTTACACAAAAGAGAGAAGGGAAGTAATTAGATTGTCATACTGTTTTAAGATTATTATGTTACCTGGGTTGAGAAAATGTAAAGAAAAATTGTTTTATGTACATATACTGTGCTTATTTCTATAGTTAAATTTTAGAAATAGTTCTTAATATACGAAATAATCAAATTTTTTAAAATAACATTTAAAAAATGCATCTATCTATTTAAATGATTTTTTTATTCTTATGCTGAAAAAGAAAGAAGAACGATTATAGAAAAAAATATATATAGAAAATATGCATCCTTTGTTGGGGATCCTTCTACTCACATAAAGAAACTAGAACAAATACAAAATAGAGCAGTGAGATCTATTACAAACAAATATTAAAATTTTATTAGAGTAACACCATCAGTAAGACACTTTTATAGACCATTATATTCAGTGTGAATAAAAATTATTATTAATGTAACTACCGCGCCTGCCAATAATTACCAATTGTTAATATTTCTCTGAGCGAGTTATTTCTTTTAGTTGTTTTTTTTTTTACACCTGTATCGGGTATTCGTTTAGAGAACTTGAAGCCTGTGTGGTAGACTAGCGAACTGATGTTTATTTATTTCACGCTCTCGATTTCACGTGACATCCTTGTAAACTGTCCTTCAACATGGAAGGAACATTTTCAATGAGATTCGAAATTTATATAAACACAATGTACAGGTATTTGTGGATACTCATGTTCGCCGATTCCTGATTCTCCATTATTTTTTTTAAATTCAGTTTTCAAGAGGGTTAGGGTGAATATGGCAAAAAGTAATGAACAATTTAAATATTTAATAAAAGCTTTATTTATTTCCTTCAAGAATCATAATCATTATCTCCCCTAGATTAGTTACCATTTATGATTTTCCTATAATTGTTCTCCCGCATTACCTTCTTTGTCTCAGCACTTATCAGCTCATTTCGGGATCCGATAGAAATATTAACTCCCTTTTCTTTTTCCTCCTATACCAGGTAGTGTCGAGTGAGTTTGCACGATGTTAGCTTCTGTGAGAATCAAATTGACCTCGAAATGTTCAGCCTTCATTAGTATCGATAAACTGGTCAGTCTTTTGAGTGATAACTGTTGGCAAGGAGAGAATTGTAATAGTTGCAACGTTTCTCATCATTTTATAGACCTTTGTACCGTTTTGATCTATCTTAATCTTATATAATACAGACGTTACTTAAAAAAAAAAGAAGATGATTACGTCCTACTGTCACAATCTCAGTTGACATTGCTTGATTTAATATTCACGTCATGTTAAGAGGTTAAAAGACACTTAGAATTCCTGATGTAGAAAACAGGAAGTAGAATGAAGTTGACTTTAAGTTCAGTCAAGTCAAGTCAGAAGTCAAGTGGTATCTTTTAGACCGAGTGGTCAAGTAATATTTTGGTCCAGGATGGACAGTAGCGACTTAGAAAAGTCTGTAGTAATTTCAGTTAGAAAGTAACTAGTGGGCAGTTGTTGCCAGTGGTCTTTCTGAGACATGTATTAGTTAATCTATATTTCTGCACAGTGTTACCCGCTGAAATGCGGACGTGATTTGTAATCTAGAGACTAATATATATTGGATACATTTGATACCGCTGTTATGCGGATAGGATTGTTTATTATTTCTTGACTTGTAGCACTAACAAGTGCTGTATTATTATTATGTTGTAAATTAAACTATATATTCGTCTGCTGAAACGGACTTGAGTCAGTTTATAGTGTATATAATTGTCACGTGTTAAGAGTGCTCCAGGAAGCAAGAAACCAGCATTTCACGACATTCGCATTCTTCAACATTACACCATTTAACATCATTTACACCTCCGCGTCATGCATCTCGTCATGCATGTTAACCAATGACTTAAATTCTGCCAAGTCACTGGTTTTCCTGGCTATATAAGCCATCTAAACCCGTTCCCAAACTCTCTCTCTCTCTCTCTTTCTCTCTCTCTCTCTATATATATATATATATATATATATATAAATATATATATATATTTATATTAAAATGAGATATACTCAAAAGCAATTTTTTTTGTCAGCATTTTTGTCTCAGAATTATCTTGTTAACACTATCAATGAGACTTTCTGTCCCTCAAAGGAACATAGCATTTGTAGGTTCGGAAGTATCTCTATTGTAATAAACTGAAGAAACACAGTGTTGAATACAAGTTTCGGGCGTGTTCAATATCTTGTGACTTAATCCAAAGAATATAATCATAAAATGATGAGTAGAATTCACAGAAAACATAGATACAAATCACTTGCATTAATCATATAAGTAGCAGAATAGCTTGAATGATAAACACTTATCACTGTTACATCAGGCACAGTGAACAACGATCAATTACTGATCCCATATGACTAACGACAAATGAACATAAAGACCACGACTTCTTGCCTATTTCCCTTTTATAGTTTCCCAAAAAGACTTTTCTAGATGAATACAGTCTGTATTATATAAGATTAGAAGATAAGAATACACCATTATCAACACTTAGATCTTTCTTTCGTTGACCCGCGGATTTATTGACTAAAATATCTCTCAAGAACTTACTGATGTTTTGACCCAAAACAAAACAAACGAAAATGACTCATATTCTGATCGCAGCTCTACACGTATACATCTTGACCACTTTACCAGGGGCGGACTGCGGACTGGGTATCAAAATCGGCCCTGGCATTACCATATAAACGGCCCACAAATGGCATGTCATATATTTTCGGTGTGGGGGGATTTTTACCCCACTTCGCAATTTATATATATATATATATATATATATATATATATATATATATATATATATATATATATAATATTATTTATATTTATATATATAAATCTAACGTTTTGCAAATGATAATACGTACAAAATTAATTGTAATAATAATTAAAAAACAAACAAACTAGAAAAAGTGTTCGGGCCTTTGTGTCTTGCTGCTGTCACTTTTTTTTTTAAGTTGTCTGCATTGAAGTTTTTTTTTTCTTTGGTCGCCACCAGACCGGCCCATTTGGTACCGGCCCACCGGGCATTTGCTCGATTGCCCAAAATAGCCAGTCCGCCCCTGCACTTTACAAACCATTTCAGTTCCTAGTCGTGAGGTAGCCTCTATGAGCAGTCGTGTGCTCTAATTATATTTTATTAATATGCAGTTGGATCGCATATACAATATTGTTTATAAACAATATCGTTCATCGCTGAGTTTAATATTTGTTCTTATTTGATGACGAGCTACACGAATAATAGAGTGGTGCAAAGGGCCCTAAGACCATTTAACTCTTCCTATTCAATCGACTTTTTTATTTGTATGCGTCTTTTTAAACTTTTAATTATGGAAGATTGTGTGATCAACAATGTATTTTTTTTTTAATTATTATTATCATAACCTAGACAAACAATTTAAAAAAAGAAAGTGCATAGGCCTACATTTTCGTACATGTTTACTACGTGACTATGAGCCCATTATGAGAGTTTGTATTAATGCTAATGATATATTTTTTTAAAAAAAGGTTCTTCGCCTCCAATAGAAAGCGTTACTGACCACATCATTGGGAAATATCCCCTTGCTATGACCATCACTAATTTGAAATGACCTAAACCCGAGGTCGTCCCCAATTATTCTGTCTACCTGAGGCAATGGTCACTTCTTCCTGGGGCTAAATTCATTGACACATACTCTCAGTCCTCGTGCCAAGTAATAACAACAAACTAATACCCAACCTCGTTTTTACCATTTCGAGTTTCAGGCGACCTAAAGAACAGACGTAATTAGTGAACCACGATAATTGAAGTAGCCTTTAGAGTAGGGATTGAAGTAGCATTTAGAGTAAGGATTGAAGTAGCCCTTTGCGTCGTAACTCATATTTCTCTATCAAAATGTCATTGTATTAAAATAATTTGTGCTTGTGTAAATGATATTAAGATAAAAGCTTTACTATTGATATTTTAAGTATATTTTAACAATGCTAAATAGAAGTTTAATTTATGAAGGATAAGGATATTAAATAGAAGATGAAGGATAGTGGGGATATCATAGAAAAAAGATCAGTGAGAAAAGAGAATGAATGTCACTGTATACGAATGAGTCAAAACATCAGTTAGGCTAATTACAGTGTTCTGCCTTTAGTTTATATTTAGATTAGTTCCAAATTGAACTTTAAAAAAACAGTTCAATGCCAAAAAAAAAAATGCAATAGAGAAAAGTTATAGGTCTAGATCTAAAACAATATATGAAGAAATACACTATTACATAGTATAATATATTTTGTGAGAGAAATATTTTGTAGCCATGGAGAATCGTTAGTTACATGATTGCCAAAAAGAAAAAAAACACTTCATTGATCTAGATTGCAAAAATCAAGTGCTGTCAAAAAAATATAGGCCTAAACTTTAAACAAGTAAAATATAAAAAAAAAACAACTTCTATTGAAATACATTACATAAATATATTTTTTAAAATCAGTCATGTGATTAATTTTAATAGATATCAGCCTCGCGGCCTGGGCCTCACCTCATCTATCTCTTAGTCTATTGGACTGTTGGGGCACTATGCAAGACTCATCGACCGTCTTTCTCCATTCCTCTCTGTCTTTTGCCTTTGTTAGAACCTCTTTCAATGGCAGGCCCGTCCATTCTTTTATGCTGTCCTCCCATCGCTTTCTCTGTCTGCCTCTTCTTTTTCCAGGTGCTGTTCCCTGAAGGAAGGTCTTTGCGAGCCCCGAAAATCTTGTAATAGGGCCAAAGATTTTGATCTTGCGTTTTTTTTTACTATAGTTACCAGGTTATCATGGGGTGTGATCGCTGCAGTAACCCTGTCTCTAATCTCTTGGTTTGTGATCCGGTCTTTGAATGTGATACATAGGATCCTTCTGTAGCATAATCTCATTTAGATATAGACTAACAATAACAAATTTGTGAATTGGAAATATTTGTATTATTGTTTTTTGTTGAGCGCAACTTTCATGCTCATAGCATACTCAGTGCGCTATGGTCCAATCACTTTTTGTGGAACAGAGTGTGTGTGTGTGTGGGGGGGGGGGTATTTGAGAGAAGGTTTCTGTGCTGCCTTTTTCAAAAGATACTATTTTAAAAAGTTGTTCGAGTCTGATTCGAAATCTAGGTCTCGAACCTCCATGATGGAAGGATGTTTGTTAGCCAGTCAACAGTTCAAGTACTTTATAGAAATAAAAGGTTTTGTAGTAAAATAAAAGTCTATAGTTTAACATTTTTAGCGAACTACTTTGGACACAAGGTTTATATAAAAATATATTCCCATAGCTTAGTACATTTTTTAAATAAAACAATATTAATCAATTACGAGTAGTTGATTACCATATTGTTTTTTTTATTGATTCATTTGTTGTAATCGACAATGAATAATTGTGAAAAGTTTCAACTTGATCCGAGAATAGGAAGTGGGCCAAAATTACGAGTACAAAATTCAACCAGACGAAGGGAGTTAATAAAAGCTTTGTAAAAAATGAAAGTTAACTGTCCTTTTCGGGCTTTGCGATCTATAAGGCGGTTGTAAAGCTCATCTGTTTCTATGGTCGACGGTTAACGAGGGTGTCAAGGTGCCGGGTAACGAGAATTTCTAGTGGCCAGCACAATGACCAATGCTCTTTACTTGCCCTAACTAATGTTGGGTAAACTCAGGGAGTTCTAAATAGAAATTTACAAGTTCAAAATTCCCAGCCTTTATCGAGATTTGAATCCAAGACCCCTAGGTTTAGAAGTCAAAGGTTTTGGCACTCGGCCACCACATGCTCCATGGTAGCTCAACACTAATTATTCAAAAGGAAAATGTAAATAAAATAAAAAAAAAACATCCTGCTAAATGCAGTGGCGTAGCTAGGATGGGTGGAGGAGGGGAGAATTTTAAAATCCCCCCAAATGAGTGTTTTTTTTAAATCAAATATTACGCAAAATGCAGGAGCCCCCAAAGAGGTCAATCCCCCCCCAGGCCCCCAAAGGATGGAGAATTCCTAGCTACGCCCCTGAGGCAATGTTTATGTAAGAAACAAGATATTGTTTTTACTTAATGGGGAAAAGTGTTTACATTTACATTAAGTCTTTGTTTAATAATAAAATTGAGACATGACAGGTAAGTAGGTCTGGAAAGAATAAATAAAATGGGGGCGGGGGATTAGGGAAAGCTTTATGTCAACTTTGCTTTTTTTTTTTACTTAATAATACGTTGTTTTTTAAAACTGTTCTATATAATATAATTTAATATTTGATCATTTTTTTATTAATATTTGTACGCACTATTTAGAAAATAACACTTTTACTATAACGATTAAATTCGTTCTTGTTGATCGCATTTAGTAGTAGAGCAAATAAAAGTATGGCTCATCTTGTAGAGCATTTCTTTTTTTTTTTTGTCTTTAGCGCCATATGCTGAATAGACATTCTGGCACATATGCAGGTAGAAGTGGAGCCTGTTTGTCTGGTAGAGGAGCCAGTTGTTTTCCCGTTTGGCTCATTTTCTTCATGGGCTGAGATCATTGCTAAATCTGGGTACTATTTTTTCCTTATAAACATTTTTTTTTCGCTTGCCCGAAACAATTTTATTCCGAGATTCGTTCATGTGATAGTTTTAGTAGCGATGTTCAAAAGCGAAGTCATAATAAAGGGACATGCTCTATGGCACAGACTTTATAAGGGACATTTTCTACTGCACAGACCTTACCCTGGAAAGTTTGAAATATTGATGAGGTACCGTGTCGATCTGCTAATTAATTTGTCTTAAAGACACAAGTTAATTGCTCATTCTCTCATTAGCTCACACGAAAGGAACAAAAAAAAATCACGAACGAGAGAGAGAGAGAGAGAGAAGAGAGAGGAGAGAAAGAGAAGAGAGAGAAAGAGAGAGAGAAAAAGAGAGAGAAAGAGAGAGAAAAAGAGAGAGAGAGAAAGAGAGAGAGAGAGAGAAGAGAGAGAGAAAGAGAGAGAGAGAGAAAGAGAGAGAGAGAAAGAGAGAGAGAGAGAGAAAGAGAGAGAGAAAGAGAGAGAGAGAAAGAGAGAGAAAGAGAGAGAAAGAGAGAGAAGAGAGAGAGAAAGAGAGAGAAAAAGAGAGAGAGAGAGAAAGAGAGAGAGAGAAAGAGAGAGAAAGAGAAATAGAGAGAAAGAGAGAGAGAAAGAGAGAGAAAGAGAGAGAGAGAAAGAGAGAGAAATAGAGAGAGAGAGAGAGAGAGAGAAGATAGAAACTAGAGGAAGGAAAAGGGTGACCCAAAGCAAAAGGCCTAAGAGAAAGAGGATGCACGTGAGAGATTGGACAGAGAGAAAGAAATGCTGCTTCAAATATTTTGTTGGACTTTTTTTTTATGAAGAGAAGAGTAAGATAATGACCAAGACCTTGAAATACCTAAAATTATCTTAGTTACTGATTGAGTGAGTCACATAATCTATTCTCCGTCTGGATAAACAAAGTAAATTTATTGATTCGTTAAAATCGTGTTTAATGAATAATGAACACTATTGGTTAGGCCAGTATTGGAATATGTGTCCTCTTTGTCGCACCCATCTATTCGTTAGGCCACTATTGGAATATGCGTCCTGTGTTTCGGACCCAATCAACTCAAGAAAACCTATAAACTAGAACTAGGAAGCAAAATAGAGCCGTTTATATTCAAAAACAACACAAAAACAACGATTATTTCCATTTGACAAGAGTAACACCCTTAGTATAATCACTACATTAAGAAAACCTTCAGGACAGAAGACTAGAAAGCCAAGTAACAATAATACAAAACGTACTGAGCCACAAATACAAAACCAAAACAAATAAAATATTCAGAAAGACACAAAGATAAAAGCACATTTCTTATTCCACAGGCTAGAACCAATGTATACAAGTGCTCCTTCTTCCCCGGAGCTATTAGAGCACGTAATGGTTTGCCTGAATCAGACAGGAAAATCAACGACTTGGCAGATTTTAAGTTACTGATTAACCTGCATGACTAGATTGACACTAGATACGCGTAGGACGTCATTATGTTCTCTATTGATGTAACGCCTACACTTTATAAAGATTACATAAGATATTGACACAAAAGTTTGGGGTAGTGCCCTTATTTTATGTCCTTCAATGTTAGGACCTATTCGATAATGGGTGCTGGCTAGAGAGGTATTTCTACCCAGCAAATTGATCATATAATTCAGAATCCATCAGACCAAGTTTAAGGCATTGCTGACAGAATACATTAATACTGGTTGCACTGTTCAAGGACAGGTCTTTTATAAGGAAGAAAAATAACATTGTCCCATGGCTCAGATTACACTTGCCACATTTCTGAGAAGATTTATAAAGGCGCTGTTTTCGGTGCTAATATATGCTTTTTTTAGGGCCCTAAGTAGAAAAAAAAAGGAAAATTCGAAATCTAGTTAACGCACTTTCACAATAAATGACAGATAAAATCCTTTTTTTTCCATTAAGTTTATCATCTTTATTACTGTTGACATTATTTTTATTGCAAATGTTAAGCTTTTGTGGCCTCCTTCAGTCGTATATTAAGCTTAAAAACTTATTTTTTCCCCCTGATTCTTATGTTTTTATTTTTTATTATTCTTTTTACTGTTTTTTTTTTTTAAATCATTGCGACTGTTTGTTTTTTTAACTTTGATGGGAAAAACAACAGCAAATTGTTCATCCAAGTATGAAATCTGTTTACAGGACGCTGATTCTAAGAGGTATTCACGAATGTTAACTCTGGATCGCCTTGTCCAACTTTTTTTTTCTTGTGTGTTTTATATTTACTGTATTTCTTTTTTAGAGAGTGGGGTGGAAATGTGTTTTTAAAAAAAACGAAGATAGAAAAAGCAAAAAGGTTGAAAGAAGATCATTTGGAGAAACATCTCACAAAATCATATTTTCATATTACTTGAGAATGTTAGAGTTAATTCAGTTAAACATAATGACAGGAATGGTTTAGTCACATCAACTATTTACAATAATAATAATAGTAGCTCTACGCTTAAAAAAAAACAAACATTGCAAATATCGTCTTTGTTTGATCTTTGACTCAGATCTCCGAGGTTATGAATGAAATGAGGTCAGAGAAAAGCCTCGTCTTGGTATTTACCTGAGATATACAATGCCAACATCGTTGACCGGTCAGCAAAGGTATAGCACGGAGATAGGCATATCTGTAAATATTGACTCGTGGATCTAGGACACTGCCAGGCGGAGACGAGAGGTATCAGAAGTCAACATTAGCACTAGGATGGATGGACTCATTACGCTTCCGATTCATCATTGTTTGAAAGACAAGTTTTATCTTTTCCCTGATAGCCAACACTGCCCTACCCCATCCAAGAATAAATAGAAGTGTTATCAGCTGGAAGGAGGGGAGGGCTGGCACATGTATTTAGGGCACATGTATTAGTCGAGAGAAAAAAAAAAACCAAGGGAAAGAGAGTCCTCCCTAACTGCTAAAGATAAGTCATTAAATTAGATGAGCTTACTCATAGATCTTAATAATAGGTACATTATCGAAAGGATTAAATGACTGATGACAGGTCATTCTAAATATTCGTAGTACATCTAAATCATTTGCGGTCATCCTGCATAAACTTACTATATGCTCAATGACTGCACCGCTAATAACGTCAATATTTCGAAGGTGCAAATAGTCCTCTAAGACATTCTAAGGTCTCACTTCTACCAATCTGTCCGTTTGCAGGGTTTGAATGAGACTTGTGGACATTGACCTCTGGGTAGCAACGTGAAGGCGAACACTACCGATTTTTTTATTTTTTTTTATTTAGAAATCTGGATGGTCGTTCTGTGTTGCTCCGAAGTGAAGAGTCCGTGGTTCGTGCCCTGGTAAGGATTGTACATTATATCAATATATTAAATTAACCATTCCGCTCATAAAAATATTGCAGCTATAATAAATGTAAAATTATGCACTGTTTTAGCATTTAGCTTCACGTTTGAATAGAACCATATAAATGTCGCATATGTTTTTTTTTTCAATTAAAAAAATTAATTACAAAGTTACAAAGACAGTTTGTGTGGAAACACAAACTTAAAATCGGCCCCCGAAGTGGTCCACCCAGGCAGGCTTCAATATTTTCAGAAAGAACATCCAAATGAAATTATATCAAAGACAAATGAGAGATAAGAATGGAGAAAGAAGGTTGACAGATCTTGTGTAGTGCCCTAATGGTGCAGCAGATCAAAGGATAGGTGCAAGTGAATGCAAAGTTAGATGTGAACCTGGCCTAACTAGTTCCCCTTTCAGACCTTGTGGTCTATAGGGCAGATGATGTAAAGTTCATCTGTTTTTGTGGCCTACGGTTAGCGAGGGTGTCATGTAGCCAGCACAACGACCAACCGCCTTTACTTTCCCCCAACTAATGTCAGGTACCCATTAGAGCTGGGTAGACTCAAAGGCGCCCAAGGATTCCGAAGTTGAAAATCCCAGTCTTCACCAGGATTCGAACCCAGGACCCTCAGTTCGGAAGCTAAGCGCTTTACCGAGCCTCTCCTAGTCTATAAATGATGTAATTGTTTTGAAAAGGCTTAATCTTTTATTCTAAATTATGTGCAGTTAGATAATAGCCAAGAAAATGAAATTTATAAGATTACTATTCGTTTTAAATTAGGTCTAACTTATAATGCATACTAATTAGCTTTTTCTCTTAAAAAAACTGCTTGCATAACTGATTTTAAAAATTAGATTTTTCGCTTTCAGGAAAAAAAAAGTAGCCGTTGCATCAGAACTTGAATGGTCTAAAATATTGTGATGTCGGATTTTCAATACCTTTTCTAGTTTACGAGATCTAAACGGGACGGACGGACAGACATTTCGCAAAAAATTAATAGCGTCTTTTCCCCTTTTGGGGGCCGCTAAAAATTAACACAATAGGGAAAGTGTGTAGGGTGTCAGTTTGTGTTGAAAAACAGAGAGAAAGAAAGGGGGTTGGAGGATATATATACTAACATTTGTTTATTAGATATCATTAATGCTAAAAAAAATGCCACAAAATAAAATGTGGCGGCTAAGTTGTAAATACTGTGCGAGTCACGACGTAACACACTTTTAACTTACACATTGAAAGACATTGACAACATTCAGGTTTACCTGAGTAAACACGACACACCACTTGGAAAGCTGGAGTCATTTTCCATATGGGTAATTTGCCTAATGGTGTCATTTCCATATCTCCCTGGTATTGGGGCGTACATGGCGCTGCTTGGCACGCCCGTTGGTGTTACACATTAAGAGTGTGGCTATACATTGCTGTGTAAACATCTTGTCGGGTAGCCGGTCATTGTGGGCTGGCCTTTCAACCTAATTGCAATCTCGTAAAAAGGCTGCACCAACAGCAGACGACACTTTTACTTTCCATTGAGATACTCTAATCGTTTTTGTTCCATTCTTCTTCAATCGTTCTCTCTATTTGCTTTTTTCGTTCTCTCTATTTTTTTCCTTCTTTCTTTCAGTATTCTTCCTTTGTTACTCTCTTTTTCCCCACTTCTCCTTTTCTATTTCATTCTTTTTAAAGGGTTTGAACTCACTCCCCTTTGAACTCAAAACAGATAACTTGCTTTCAGGTAATGACCAAGAAATAAAGGAAGCAAGACACACGAAATTAAAGAGCTTGTTGAAATATAACAAAAAAACTGATAAAGAGTTTAAAGTTACACTTAAAGAAATGTACAAAACGTACTCAAAAAATGTCTCTTAACCATTGCCATGCTCCTGTAGTGACAGGGGCATAGCTAGAAATTTGCCATCATTTGGGGGCCCGGGGATGGGGCTTGACCTCTTTGAGGGCCCCTGCCTTTTGCGTAGTATTTAATATTTAATGTAAAAAATACTAATTTGAGGGCCCGCTGAAGTGGGGGCCGGGGGGATTTTCAAATTCTCTCCCTCTCCTACCTCACCACCACTGTGTAGCGATATATTCTAGTCTATGTATCATATGTTATAAAAACCGTTCATTTATACAGTCCTCATGAGGTCCCTTGCGGTTTTATTTCCAATGTTCTGTCTGGGCCAATACATCATCCTCCTATTTGCTTTGTAATAACTAGCTTAGTGTTTCTCCATACAACGTCAATGAAGCTTGTGAAAGTTGTTTCTCTTATATGGATAATGGTCGTTGTGGAAGTTCAGATTTTAAAACCTGCTAAATGTAATTAGTTTTCTGATTTGAGACTTTATTCTTCACCGAATTTGTTTTGTGATTTTCCAGCAACTAGATCTTGATCTGACTTTTTTCTCGTGGATATTTATTTTATAAGATTTGCTTTATCTGCTTAGGCCTATATTGATGACAGGCATAAGTGGGACCATTGTGTATTGAACGAAAAGAACAATTTTCATAGGTCAGTGAAATTAACTATTGTACATATAGCACACTATGCTCAGGTATAGAGCTAATTCTTCAGTAAAGAGGTAACGTATCATTTATCTTTGAAATTTCTTCATGTATAAGGGTTTATACATGCTATTCATGACTCGTTTTAAAACAGAAATGATATTCATAGGCTTAGCCATAAATTAACGAGGATCACATGTGCAGATGCATAATACAAAGGTGTAACTTAACAGTACTTAACACAGTTAATGGAAATGAGGTTGATTTTTATAGACCCAAATCACTTTATCAAAAAAAAAGTCTTTTGTTTAGTTACAATTCAAATAAATGGTGTGTGTATGCATGCAGCCTTGGAATTTGACAGTTAGACCTAAACACCAGTAATGGCTATCCGTAGGCCTATATCACGACGTTTCTTAATAATCACTCAATGAACCTGTGTGTTGAGTCAGATCTCTTTGTTGTACATGTTTCAGATGTTCTTTCAGAGTTGAAGATAATCTACTTCCTAGTTAAAACCTCCCACAGAACGACGGCGGAGGGCAGCGGGCAGGGTATGAACCCGAGACGACCTAACGACAGTCCAGCGCTCATACCTCACTGTTTTTAACTAAAACAAATAAAATATACTAAAAAAACAACTTATAAACATAAAAAAAGCTTATATTGAATGAAATCACATCAATTATTTTGAATCAATTATATAATGTATTTTTAATAGAAATAGAGTCTAGGCTTACAATACAAAATGTATGATATTGAAAATACTTTTATAAATCTTTTTTGATTAGCCCAACTTTCATACTTATAGCATGCCGAGTGCGCTATATTCCAATCACTTTTGTGAAATAGTTAGGGGTGGGGAGGGGGTATTCACGAAAAACGTTTCCGTCCTGCCTTTTCAAAGTTACTTTTAAAGATAAAGTTGCTCTAGTCTGAATTTGAACTCTGTGATGGAAGGCCGACGTGTTAGCTACTGAGCTATGCTAGTGTTTATAAAAAAAAAGATTTTATAGTCTAAAAATGTCTAAAGTTAAAAATTTTAGCAAACAACCTAATTCTCTACATAAAGCTTATCTCTCCTTAGCTTAGTGCATTTCTTTATAATTACGACTAATTGATTAACTGATTGGTTACTTTGTTAAAGGATTCGTGTGTTGTTACCATGAATAATTATGCAAAGTTTCAGCTTAATCCGAAAATGGGAAGTGGGAAAAATAATGTGTACACTGTACATGATTCCACCAGGACACAGTGAGTTGATTGAAGCTTTATGAAAAGATAAAACAATCTTAGTTTTAGTCTAACATTTTTCTATTATTTACTGGGTTTTTTTTCACTAACAATGCTGTATGTATAATTATCTTAATTTTCTGTATCATTCTTTTAACTAATTTCATAATTATTCTAGATAATTCTGTTTACTTTATATTTATGCGACGTGAAGAATAAAATAATTTAAAAAAAACACCTCCGAGAGAAATAATGAGCACCAAAAAAAAAAATAATTAAAAAAATATCACTCCACAGTGGTTAAAGGGTTAAAAATACAGTGGAATCATGTCTTATGACACACAAGTGTACACCTATCTTTTAATTCTTCATTCATGTACTCTTAATTTTTCCATTAATTATTAGTTTAATTGGCTCGAGTAATGAAGACGTATTGCCAGAAGTGTGTGATATCTGCTGGTGACACCATACTATGAACTTCGTCAGTGCCATTGGAATGGGAGTGCCAATGACACGAGTTGATTGATTGGGCCTGCCTGGTAGTGCTTGTAGTCAGGGGTCTGGGGCAGTGTCGTCTTGTATTGTCCTCTCTCCCGTTACATCCACTTGTCTCCCCCTGAACTTTAATGATTTCTTCCTCACGTTTAGAGCGATGACCAGCTGAGCCCCCGCGTCGCGCCCCTTGCTCCCCCAACACCTCACCACAGGTCTAGTTAGTTATTCAAAATTTGCTTAGTGATGTCAGTCCTTACTGTAACAATCCTCAAACTAATTGGATTGATATTGAACTTGTTTTAACTCTTTCGGTTCATCCGACTACACGAAAACATGGTCTGTCTACTTCTGTATACCATATCAATACTAAAATAAGAGAGTAAAATTAACAGTTTTATAACATATTCTTTAAAACAAATGGGGAAAGTAAGTCATGTTATCTAGGAAAGTTCTGATGACCTAAAAATCTCTAAGGGATGCTATTGATTGCTGATAATTTTAAGAGGTGTGTATTAAATGGTCTGATAATCTATTTCCTTTGTATAGCTTATCTTATCTTATATAGTATAGACGTTACTTCAAAAAAGAATTTGATTACGTCCTACACGTCATGCATTCAGTCATGCATATCAAACAATGACTTAAACTCTGCCACTGGTTTTCCTGGCTAGCTCAGGCAACACATTCCATGAGATAGGTATAGCTAGTTTGATAATCTAGGAATGTTTGTAAAATGTTTTGTTTTACATGTTTTGGATGTTCCTTCAGAGTTGAAGATAGTTTACTTCCTAGTCCAAACCTCCCGCAGGACGACGGGGCGGGCAGGGTTTGAACCCTCGACCGTCGATAAATCTGAACGACAGACCAGCGCGCAAACCGCACGACCAAGCAGCCATCTTGATCTGTGTAAATCGTGAAATGTCCAAGAAGGCAGTTCTTGTTTTTTTTTTATTTGCGCAAAATGTAATAAAATAAATAAAGTTAATAATTAAATTAATATCTCGAAATGTTTTAAAGTCTTCAAGATAATTTATTTGTAAAATTGTGCATTGTATTCAAGCCCTAATCGAAAGAATAATAATATATTCAATTTAATTAAAAATCAAGAATTAAGAAACCAGTAACACAGACTAAAAACGCAAAATACCTAGGTGTTATCATAAATGAAAAACTATCATAGAATCCCCATATTGATGAAACTATTTAAAAACACATACAGAGTGTTATTACATAAACCTTAAATGAAATTTCTACAAATCAAATAAGAACATTAAAATGTTATTTAACCTTGGTTTGGCCAATAAAAGAATATGCATCCTATTTGACACCTTTCAACTCAAGAAAATATTAAATAACTGGAACAGACACAAAATAGAGTAGTGAGATTCATAACAAACAAATATTCACATTCAATTAAAGTAACACCTTTAGTGCACTAAATTTAGAAAGCCTCCAGGATGGAAGAATCAAAAGTAAAGTAGCAATTATACATAAACCACTGTACCATAATCTTCAAAATAAAATACTCAGAAAGACACAAAGAAAAAGGCACATTCCTTGTTCCATATGCTAGGACAAATTTGTACAAATGCTCCTTCTTCTCTAGTGCTATTAGAGCATGAAATGGGTAGCCTGAATCATCCAGGAAAACCAGAATTTAAGTCATTGATTAACATGCTTGACTAGATTGACCTAGGAACACAAGTAGGACGAAATCATCTTCGTAAGTAACGTCTGTATTTCTTAAGATAAAATAAGAATTTATGCACAATATATTTGGAGACGAAAGGCCCAGTACCGATATGAATGGAGGGATGTGTTGAAACAGGCCACAGCCCTTCATGGACTGTAGCGCCACTGGGATGGATGGCTCATATATATTAAATTATATACAATGATGTACTGTAACATACACCAGAAAGTAAATCAATCCAACAAGTTTGTTTTCAGTTCACTTGACCATATTGTTGTAGTACCTACTGACGGACATGGCTGCAGGGCAGCTCTTCACCACCAATATCTTTCTTCCATGGACGCCGATACTACTTGAGAGTCCAGTCTACCTTCAGGAAACATCCCAACGCCTTCAGTTTCAATAGTTCCTCTCGACACCTCTCTTTGACAATCATCGTCACTTCTCCTAGTCTATGACTTGTTTTCCTTGAAGTGGACTTGGTGGCTGGGGATTATTTCCCAGACTCAAACAAGTCTTTCATGTTGACTAGTGAGTGTTTCTCTCCCCTTTTCCCGATAGTAATAGTATTAACTAGTGTTACCGTAGGGCGTAGTAGACTGACTAGATAAGTGTGGTTCACAAAATCTAAACCCATTTTAGAACACATTAAATGACCAATATGATCATATAAAACTGTACAAGCTTACAATAAATAATATAGTTATTAAAATATTGACACAAAGATTGACCAGAAGCTCTTTATCTTATAAATTACAGACGTTTCGTCAAAAATAACGATAAGATAAGATGATGTTAATTCCTGACCGTGCACAAGATAAATACATTTGACACAAATAGTAAATTCAGAAACTCTAGCATAGACGACCTAGTATAAAGTATCAATAATACATAAAAGGAAAGCCTAGAAATAAACCCATACAGAGACCAGAATTGGTCCAGAATCTACCAGGTAGTGTGGTTTGCGCGCTGGACAGTCGTTCGGACGTATCTATGGTCCCAGGTTCAAACCCTGCCCACTCCCAACCCCCGTCGTCATGAGGGAGGTTTGGACTAGGAAGTAAACTATCTTCAACTCTGAAGGAACATCCGAAACATGTCAAACATTTGACAAAGTACCTACAGAGACTGACTACCAGTGGCGGACTGGCTATATGGGCATTTGGGCAAATGCCCGGTGGGCCGATACCTAAATTAGCCGGTAGGCCACCGAAAGGGCCGCATGGATGCCACTATGTATTAAATTGTCAAAGGTTTTATACTATTCTCTTATAAAAGCGGCACCCTGTTTAAAAGAAATCTCTCTACAGTGTAACACTAATTTGATCGAACACATTTTCCGAAATAATATTATAGTCTACATCCATAGACAGTGTTACAAGTGGGCTACATCCTACACACTTAGCGATTAAAAAGCAACATAAGGCCTATATTTCTGATAAAAATATAGAGCTTATTGTATGCATTATCGATACTCAAACTCAACATACCGATTTTGAGGACATGCATGCCTATAATTGGATGCCCATCATATTATATGCAATTTATGGGCCTGATTGAATAGAAATGCCCGGGCCGATTTCGACATCCGGTCCGACCCTGTTGACTACAACCATGAGCCTGAACTACGTCACACACAAAAACTCTTTCCGTCTATAAATAAAAAAACTGTGTTCTCTCTTCCAGCTGATTTAAAGATCTAAGTTTTAGCCCATCACATTTCCATTATCACTTTGTCGACTTTTTATCTGCTCTCTCCCCAACCGATTCCTCATACAAACACTATGCACCAACAGATCCTTAGGTTACTTAAATATTTTGAAAATATTGATCTTATAACATAAATATTTAAAATTCGTCTATTCTATCAAAATATTGCAGATAAAACTAAGCTGGTTTCCGAGTCTGTGTTCAGTCTTTGCCCCAGCGTCTGCTTTGTCAATGTTTGCTTCTGTCAAAGGAAAAGATAGTTGACAGAGGCCATCTTAAATTGACTGTTTCTTTAGGTTTCAAAGGGCCACCACTTCACAGGCCATCATTTCATATCAGCTTGATTTTATGTGACCTCAATGTCGGGGGGCAGTGGTGGATACTGTCTGGAGAGGACCATGTGTATGTACAGTAAGAGGGGGGGGGTTCTAGCTAGTGGGTGCTTACTGTGAATGTCCAGTATTTTTTCCTGGGTGGGGGAAAGTGGGGAGCTTCATTCACTTGTCACGTATTACAAATTGAATTCTACTTTTAAATGGCTTGCCTAGGGGAACGTGACAATAGAAAAAGGTAGTTGTGTCACTTATCTTAAGTCTGAATTTAATCAGAGACTTACAATGAATAACAAAAAAAAATGACACAAGAAATCGGAAGGTAAAATATCAACTTAATGTTTAATCATAATATAACTCAATACAAAATGGAAGGGTTGACCAAAACCCTTTTACAAAAATGGTATGTAAAAATATTACAATACAAGAGTTTGAAAATATAATTACAAATACAAGCAAGGCCTTGAAAAGAAAAAAATCTTAACTTACACGATCAATTGGTATACCACGCACGGGTCACGCAATGTCTCCGCTATTCTGTCTCACGGCTGTCTCCGTATGTCTGTCCGTCAACGTTACGCGAGCGGTCTTTATATAATCTACCGCGCGTCGATATCTGGTAATTTCTAGAACAGAAAGTCATCAACACCCAGATCTAGAACGCTCTTCAAAGAGACAGAAGCAAAGAAAAAAAAAAAACACCCTCCTTTCAACCAGAGGTACACACATAGGTCAAGGACCGGTCACTGTCTGTGTGGCTTGACTCTTGAAGAATAAAATTAAAAAAAACTTATTACACAAAGGGGCAGACAACCTACAGGTCAAGAAAAAAAAACAATAGTATCTAGGCATTGTTACCTAGATACGTAACACCTCCCTCCTAAAAATAAAAAGTTTACATTTCCACGAAATGGAAATCTTTTTAGAATAATTACAAAAATGATATTTACATTACAGAATGTATTTATCATGATATATAAAAAAAAATATATACATCAAAATACTTTTTACAATCTAGATAAGGCATCGGCGATAACATTTTCGCTGCCTTTTATGTGTTTAAGATCTAGGTTGTACTCTTGTAAAAATAAACTCCACCTGAGAAGTCGTTGATTCTTGCCAGACATTTTGTGGATAAATGTAAGGGGATTGTGGTCAGTAAATACAACCAGTGGCCATCTGGACCCACTGATATAAAAATCAAAGTGTTGTATAGAAAGAATCAACCCAAGACATTCTTTTTCCACAGTAGAATAATTTCTTTGATGTCTATTAAATTTCTTGGAAAAGAAACAAATAGGATGCTCTACTTGGAAATTATCTTCTTGGTAAAGGACTGACCCAACACCTGTGTCACTGGCGTCAATAGCTAACCTAAAAGGTTTTCCGAAGTCAGGAGCCATCAAAATGGGGGAGCTAGATAATATCTGCTTGATTTGGTTAAAGGCTTTCTGACATTCATCCGTCCAAGTAAATCGGACGTTCTTTCTCAGGAGGTTTGTTAAAGGACTGGCAATGACAGAAAAATTTTCGCAAAATTTTCTATAATATCCAGACATTCCCAAAAATCTTCGGAGTTGTTTCCGATCAGCAGGAATAGGGAAAGCTTGGATAGCTTCTACTTTGGCCATTACAGGTTTCACCTGGCCTTGTCCTACAATATGGCCTAAGTATTGGATGGAAGCCTGGCAAAAATCACTCTTACTCAGGTTTACAGTAATTTTTGCATGTAAAAGTTTAGTAAAAAGACAATGCAGTTGTTTACAATGGCTAGAAAAATCTTGGCTAAAAATTACTACATCGTCTATGTATGCGTGGCAATTCTCCATGTCAGCAAGCAGGGCATTTATCATTCTCTGGAAAGTGGCAGGAGCATTCTTCATGCCAAATGGCATCACTTTGTATTGGTACAGACCATCAGGGGTGACAAAGGCGGAGATTTCCTTTGCCCTATCAGTCAGGGGAACCTGCCAATAACCTGAAAGTAGGTCTATTTTGGTGATGTACTTAGCGTCACCAATACGATCTATGAGATCGTCTATCCTAGGGATAGGAAACGAATCGGTCTTTGTTACAGCATTTACCTTACGGTAGTCTGTACAAAAACGATAAGTCTTGTCCTGTTTAGGTATCAAGACACATGGGGAGCTCCAGCTACTGGAACTTGGTTCAATGAGGTCATTTTCAAGCATATACTTGATTTCTGACCTAAGTATGGCAAGTTTTTCAGGGTTGACCCTGTAAGGATGCTGCTTGACTGGAGTAGCCTCGCCAACATCTACATCATGCATTATAACATTAGTCTGTTTTGGTACATCAGAAAAAATGTCATTAAATTCATTAATGAGTTTCATGATAACTGGCCTTTCTGTCGAAGACAGATGAGACAGTTTTACATCCAAATTCTGTAATACAAAAGAATTAGGTATTTTGTATTGTCCAAATTTCTCCTTTACAATATCATCATCAATAGGAGAAACATGGCTATTTGAACAACTTTTGACTGTATTTAAAACACAATTACTCTTCTCTGAGTGATCTGGCCGAGATACATAAGGCTTCAGCATGTTTATGTGACATAGCTGAGTCTTTTTCCTACGGTCAGGGGTTTTGATTGTGTAATTGAGGTCACTAATTTTGGTCTCAATTTCATAGGGACCAAAGTATCTGGCTTGCAAGGGTTGACCTGGTATGGGCAAAAATACAAGCACCTTATCCCCGGGAGAAAATTCTCTAACACGGGCCTTTCTATCATACCAGCGTTTCATGCTGGATTGGGTGTTTTGTAAGTTATTTTTGGCCAGAACACAAGCATCATAAAGTCTAGTTTTAAACTTACTTACATAGTCTAAAAGTCCTTCAGTGGCTGTTGGTGACAACAAAGTCTCTTTTATACATTTCAAGGGACCGCGCACCGAATGGCCAAAGACTAAGTCAAAAGGGCTGAATCCCAACGATTCCTGGACGGATTCACGGGTTGCAAACAGCAGCATGTGGATTCCTTCGTCCCAGTCTTTTTCGTGCTCAAAGCAATAGGTTCGGATCATGTTCTTGAGAGTCTGATGGAATCGCTCAAGAGCGCCTTGCGACTCGGCATGATACGCACTCGACATGCAGTGTTTGATGCCCAACTGAGTCATGACTTGCTTGAAAAGATTGGCCGTGAAATTCGTTCCTTGGTCCGATTGGATGGACTTTGGTAGACCAAATAGAGTAAAGAACTTGATTAAGGCCTTTACAATGTTTGATGCTTTTATGTTCCTTAGAGGAATAGCCTCAGGAAAACGAGTTGAAGCACACATAATGGTCAACAGGTATTGGTTGCCAGCTTTTGTCCTTGGGAGAGGACCAACACAGTCAATAAGTACTCTGCTGAAAGGTTCTTCAAAGGCTGGAATCGGCTTCAGAGGAGCAACAGGGATCTTTTGATTTGGCTTGCCAACCATCTGACAGGCATGACAAGATCGGCAGTACTGGATGACATCTTTCTTCAAACGTGGCCAGAAGAAGTGTGACATAATCTTGTGGTATGTCTTGTGGATGCCGAGATGACCTGACATTGGTGTGTCATGAGCCAGATTCATGATGTACGCTCGGTATCTTTCTGGTAACACGATTTGATGGCATATTCTCCATTCTTCTTCGTTGGATGCGTCTGGAGGTTTCCATTTCCTGAAGAGCATATCATCTTGGATGTAGTAGCACGTTGATGCTAGCTCTGCCTCTTGTGATGTCATTGCGGTTTCTCGGAGTTTGGCGAGCTCTGGATCCTTCTTTTGGTCCTCAATCAACTGTTTTCGAGTTGATGCCGGCTTTTCAGAATTTGGCGTTGGTTCTTCTTCAAGAGAAGCAAAGAATGTGGTGCTCAAGTCCACATCATCGTGGTTACTGTTGGCTTTGATGACGTTCTCTTCTTGAGATGCTTTCAACCTCATTGCCCTTGTTACTGCACACGCTGGATATAACTCTAGGTCTTCCTCGGGTGTGGCAGATAAGTCGGGTGTTTGAGTGACGATGGGTTCGGCTATCACCTTTCCACCTGCTAAGTCATTGCCTAACAGCAATGAGATGCCTTCCAATGGTAATGTTGGTCGGACACCTACAACAACCGGTCCAGTAATGAGATTTGACTTTATGTCGATTAGATGTAGAGGCACATCTATACATCCAAGCTCTACGCCTCGTAACAGGATGCTCTTCCCAGTCGATGATGATTTTGACAAGGGCAAGATACCCTCTAAAAGTAGCGATTGTGAGGCACCTGTGTCTCTCAAAATGGTGATAGGTCGTAGACTTGTAGAATCACCGGGTAGTGATACGAATCCTTCCGAAATGAAAGGCTTAAAATCCTCTAATAAAACATCAATTTTAGTTGATGCAGACTGGACTTGGGTCGAACTCTCGCTGGAGTCATTGACATCTCTAGGAGACGCAGTGGAGAAACTCTTTCTTGAGTCAGTCGAACATCTTTTGGATGTATTTGGAGAACTCTTGATGGAGTCATTAGAACATCGGGGTGATGTCTTATGGGAACTCTTGATAGAGTCATGGGAACATCGGGATGATGTATTATGGGAACTCTGGATAGAGTCATTGAAACATCGGGATGATGTATTATGGGAACTCTGGATAGAGTCATTGGAACATCGGGGTGATGTATTATGGGAACTCTGGATAGAGTCATTGGAACATCGGGGTGATGTATTATGGGAACTCTGGATAGAGTCATTGGAACATCGGGGTGATGTATTATGGGAACTCTGGATAGAGTCATTGGAACATCGCTGTGATGTATTTGAAAAACTCTTGTTTGAGTCATTAGAACATCGGCTTGATGTATTTGAAAAACTCTTGTTTGAGTCATTAGAACATCGGCTTGATGTATTTGAAAAACTCTTGTTTGAGTCATTGGAACATCGGCTTGATGTATTTGAAAAACTCTTGTTTGAGTCATTGGAACATCGTGGAGACATTTTCGGAGAGTCTTGTACAGTCAATACATTTGAAACAGGTGGTGTCGAGGTATTCTTGATATGACTTGATGATGAGGGAGTAAACCTCGACGACCACTGTACTGTGCAAGCGCTGACTTTTGAAGGAGCTTTTTCGTTTCTCTTCCTCAATTTCCAGCAATCGTCAATTTTATGGCCTTCTCGTTTGCAGTAGGAACAAGTAGCTTTACTTGTAGTAGGTTTTCTGTCATTTGTACTGCTGTTCTTGATGGAGTTGCTAGCAATGGACTCAGGCTGTTTAACTTGTTTTGGCTTGACATCCGTCGTATACTTGGCAAATTGATGTGATATTATATAATCGTCTGCCAACACTGCAGCCTTGTGCACATCTTCCTCGCCACGATCAGCTATATGCGTACGGACGTCCAGCCGCACACAACTCTTGAACTCTTCCATCAGCATTAGGTTCTTGAATTTTGCAAAGTCGGTGCCGATTTCCCTGGAAGTGAGCCATTTCTCAAAGCGTCGCTCCTTTTCCCGCAGGAATTCTACATGGGTTTGGCCATCCGATTTGCGACAATCCCTGAACTGCTTTCGGTAAGCTTCCGGAACAAGTTCATATGCCTTAAGAATTAAGGCCTTAACAACATTATAATCTTTTTGTTGTTCAATGGTCAAAGAACAAAATACCTCTGCAGCTCTACCAGTCAAAACTGTTTGCAGCAAAGTGGGCCACAAAGTTTCAGGTACATTAAAATTTTTCACAGCAAGTTCAAATTGTGGAAAATAATTGTCAATTGTGGCTTCATTAAAGCGTGGAATTATTTTCAAAAATTTTGTTGCTTCAGCAGTATGACTGGCAGGGGAAGAATCTGGTCTTACATTAGCAGCTAACTCTAATTTTTTTAACTCTATTTGTAATTTCATTTCCATTTCTTTCTGCTCTCTAGCCGCTGCAAGCTCTAATTCTTTTTGTTTAATTTCTTGCTCTCTAGCCGCTGCAAGCTCTAATTCTTTTTGTTTAATTTCTTTCTGCTCTCTAGCCGCTGCAAGCTCTAATTCTTTTTGTTTAATTTCTTTCTGGGCTTCTATTTCCATCTGTTTTAATTTTATCTGAAGTTCTAAATCTGATTTACCCTCATCGGGTCTAAGGGTTTCTAAAAGGTCTTCAGAAAACACTTCCTCGTCTACATAATGGATTACAATGTTATCTCTGATTTCTTGTTTAAGGGCATTTGATTTTATTTTTAACCCTAACTGTTTAGAAATAAGGACCAGTTCCTTCCTAGTACAAGCATCAAGCTCTTCCACAGAGGGATTTGCAAGAAAAACCTGAATATCCATGACTAACTAACAACTATTACAAGCAAAAAAAAAAAAATATGTATACAATGTAAATATACAGTACAAAATCAGTACAACAAAAAAAACCTTAAGAGAGTTTGGTCAATACTATTGATACTTTACTTCCGACTCTTTGACACAAAAAAAAATTTTTTTGTTAAAGTCAACTTCGCCTTTACAAAATTACTCAAGTAAGACGAAAATAGGTTCAGAAAAATATCCGGGACGAAAGCCCTCAAACTTCTTTTGTCACGTATTACAAATTGAATTCTACTTTTAAATGGCTTGCCTAGGGGAACGTGACAATAGAAAAAGGTAGTTGTGTCACTTATCTTAAGTCTGAATTTAATCAGAGACTTACAATGAATAACAAAAAAAAATGACACAAGAAATCGGAAGGTAAAATATCAACTTAATGTTTAATCATAATATAACTCAATACAAAATGGAAGGGTTGACCAAAACCCTTTTACAAAAATGGTATGTAAAAATATTACAATACAAGAGTTTGAAAATATAATTACAAATACAAGCAAGGCCTTGAAAAGAAAAAAATCTTAACTTACACGATCAATTGGTATACCACGCACGGGTCACGCAATGTCTCCGCTATTCTGTCTCACGGCTGTCTCCGTATGTCTGTCCGTCAACGTTACGCGAGCGGTCTTTATATAATCTACCGCGCGTCGATATCTGGTAATTTCTAGAACAGAAAGTCATCAACACCCAGATCTAGAACGCTCTTCAAAGAGACAGAAGCAAAGAAAAAAAAAAAACACCCTCCTTTCAACCAGAGGTACACACATAGGTCAAGGACCGGTCACTGTCTGTGTGGCTTGACTCTTGAAGAATAAAATAAAAAAAAACTTATTACACAAAGGGGCAGACAACCTACAGGTCAAGAAAAAAAAACAATAGTATCTAGGCATTGTTACCTAGATACGTAACACACTGCTAAACTAACACTGGTGGTGAATATCAACTTTTGCGGGGAGAGAATGACTATCTCTGCATGAACAACACCTGTCAGTGAGTTGTGGAAAAGTGGCCCGGGGGGGGGGGGGAAGAATTTGAACAAGCAACAGAAATAATTGGAGCATGCTTATAGCGTCGCGAGGGATTGAGTATAATTAGCTTTTAGGCAAACTGGCTATTTCCTTATGATGGTTTGGCTGGTATTTTTACTATTTGATGTTTAAAATGTGAATGCCTACATATAGTTGTCAATTCAATAACATTTTTTGCTGCAAAGAAAATGTCCATCCTTGTGCTTTTCATTTGTCTAGAATTGTAGATGTACTATTACGATGTTTTAAAAAGCTTTTCAGGAAACCCATTACATGCCCGAATGGCGCATAGAAAAAAAACCTGTCTGTGTTTGTCTCAAGATATAAATAAATCTATGTAGTTTTTTTAAAGCACTTTCCACGATTTTCCCTTTTCTTTTCTTTGCAATCTTTTTTAAAAAATGTCTGGGCCCTCCCCCCCCCCCCCCCCCCAATCATCTGTGTATCTGCAGATCAATATCTCTGATCCTCTGTGCTTTGTCCAAATGTAGACAACGCAGCCAACGAAAACTTTTGTAAAGTTTGAGCCTGAGATGAGTCAAAACTGTTCGCTACCATGTACAGCTCGATAACGTCAGCAAAGTTTCTTCACGGTCGCCTTAGTCTTCGCTTCCGATTCATAAAGAGCAGTCCTTAATATTAATTCGTAAAAACACTAATTAACAGATAAACAATGAAATCAATTTATAATATGATAGAAACTGGGAATTTCCGGATAAAGTATACTAGGTCAAGGGCTCTAAGTGAAACTTCAATGGTGCCAACAAAATAAAACTAAAACGGAAGAACGAAGGTCCATTGAAATATATGTCTATGGGAAGCTTAGCTCATTTATTTTTTGCCTCGATAGAGAACAACATCGGACAGATAAGTTAACTTAAGACTATTTTGTGTTAATTGTTTTTTATTTTGTTAGTTTTGTAGCTGACGAAGGCCTCGTGGCCAAAACGTCCACTGTTTTACTTGGTTACATATATGCATGTTTTTCGTATTGTCTATGGGAAGGTGTGATGATTTTCTAATGGACCTCATTCACCAATTCTTAACAAACAACATTTAGCACGTGGTGCTCTATCTCTTCTATATAATTTACGATCTCATGTTTAATTCATGATGGTTGTCACGTGACAGTTTTCCTCGTTGTTTTACCAATAAGATCACGTGACTAAATGTTGTTTGTTTACGATTGATGAATGAGGTCCATTGTAACGAACCACAAAACATCTAATCAAAGTAACAAACTCAAATACATGTTATATTAATCTGCAGCCCTTTATTTACTAACTAGTTTCTACGATATCTGGAAATTTAGGCACCGGATATTTAGGCACCGGATATTTAGGCACCGAATGTTTAGGCACCCGGAAATTTAGGCACCCGGATATTTAGGCACCCGGAAATTTAGGCACCCGGATAATTAGGCACCCGGAAATTTACGCACCGGATAATTAGGCAGTTTTTGACTAGGCGGAAAATTAGGCACCGGATAATTAGGCACTCTTTAATTAGCGACCTTAATTTTGAAAGTAGTTTTAAAATGTTAACGTATATGTTATCCTTAGGCTATGGGCTATCGGTGACGTTATAAAAAAATAGCAACTAAAACGATTCTTACTGAATTTTCATGATATAAAAGAAAAGCTGATAAAACGAGGAAACAAAATGACAATCGTTAGAATGTATGGGAAAAATGACTCCGGATTAATAGTCATAATAAAATATAGACCTCACTGGATTCAGGGAAGGGGGGAGGTGTAGATTTGATTCACCTCTCATTGCTTCCTGGCCTTAGCCCTTTCTCCTCTACGCACTCCCACTAAAAAAAGAAATTTGTCGCTGGTAGATGTTGAACTAGGTCGTGAAAATGACGTAATGAGTCTCAAGGCTACACACAAGAGTACAGGGCAGGGTACACCATTGTACAAACTGCTAAAATGGAAGTCTGGAGAAAATTGTCTTCTTATAGTGGGAATGGAAATGAGCAGGAGGGATTTGCGCGGGTTACTTATAGGAATTAAATATGTTGATAACCTAAAGTAGTATTCATATTTTATAATAGCATTAATGTCTATTATCAACACCCCTTCTTTTATATTGTTAATGGGTAACCCCTTTAGGAAGATTTATTGTGTGAGTGTATAGGTGTGTTACGTCCTTCAAGTGTGGTAATTAACATTTATTGAATATATATGTAAATTTATGTAATATAATATTTTTATAAATTGCAATGGAAATCCTAAAACGGCTAGAAATTACGATAAAATATTATGTTTTGAAAATTTAAAAAAAAGTTGATGGAAAAGACAGATGAGTTAAAAATTTAAATATCATTTTTTTTTTAATATTGATCTCTCATTAATACTTATTCTGCTTATAGAAGATTGTTGATGTTCCAATTTAACCCCGTCTTCTCTATCATAAACCAAATATATTTACTACAATTTTCGAGAAGGTATGATTCCCGCATTCCTTTTGTGTTCAGTACCTATACGATTTTTAAAATTTTTCTTCTTCACCAACGCTCCCCGACATAATAAAAATATTTTATAATACTTTTTAATCCTAAGTATTTACATTAGTAGCTAAATATTTAGACAATTTGCATAATCATCAATTTAAAAAACTCACCAGTCAACCTTAAGGGTTGGTGATGGACGGAAGGAATGAGCGGAGAATCATCTCTACCTCCCTCCCCTGAATGCTGTTATGTCTATATTATATAATGACTCATGAGTCATTTTTTTCACACATTCTCATGATTGTCATTTTTCCCATTTTGTCAGCTTTTCTTTAGTTAGAATCGTTATAGTTGCTATTTATTATAACGTCACCGATAGCACATAGCCTAAGGATAAAATATACATTAACATTTTAAAATGATTTTCAAAAAAAAAAGATCGCTTATTAAAGAGTGCCTAATTTTCCGGTGCCTAATTTTCAGCCTTGTCAAAAAGTGCCTAATTATCCGATGCCTAAATTTCCGGGTGCCTAATTATCCGGGTGCCTAAATTTCCGGGTGCCTAAACATCCGGTGACTAAATATCCGTAAATACGCGGTGCCTAAATATCCGGTGCCTAAATTTCCTAAATTCAGTTTCTACCTCACAACCTACACCAACAGGCCTAGCCGCTCAACTGTCCACTGCATGCCTGACCTCAAGCTACCCCCGCTAGGCTAGGCTGACCCATTCAACTGCTGGACAAGTACAAACATTGGTGTAACTTAAGGGTGACGCTCATTCTCCACGACATACACACATCAAAACCTTTCACAAGAGAAGGTCTTAGAAAATTGAACTCTGCAGTGCTACAAAGTGCAGAAATTTAACAAATAACTTTAAAACATATAGCTATCAACATTTCCGTTATTCTGTACACCGGATACACCAAAATAACTAGCTATTTATAGTTTTCAGCCTTAGATGAAAATCTCTAACATTTTTTCAACTAAACAAAAAAGCGAAACTATTATACTGAAATTGAATGTAATAGGCTAAGTCAAAGCAATGTTACACGAAACAATTTTAATGTAGAAAAAAAAATGATTCTTAGCAAACGAGTTCTACATTGTTCACACATTGCTTTTATTGTAATATGGCTCTCTCACGATCTGACCATTGTCCAAGTGGAACATTAAAAGCTCGTTGGAGATCATTGGTCTCAGGGTCGATGTGTATGTGTGTGTGTGTGTGGGGGGGTCTTTGTGTCATTGTGTCTGCATGTGAGGGAGTTCTAGATACCACAAAAGAAGCCCCTCCCCGCCCGAGGCATAGGTGAGATGTTGAACTGATCCAGTAACTGTCCAACTAGCACGTTCTTGCGGTCATCACCTAGGTCACTGCCCATGGTGACCAATGTTGTCCGCTCAATGAGCGAGATATCAAAATATGAGATATGACATTGATTTTTTTTTGACAAGCCACAAATCTCTTTCCTACTTCACATGTTAAAGGCAGACAAAAAAAAAATAAAGGTAAAATAAATTATGTTTTTTTATATAGCTCTACTTTCATGCTTATAGCATGCTCAGAGTGCTTTGGTCCAATCTCATTTGTGGACCAGTGGGGGGAGGGGGTATCTAGAAGAAGGTTTTTCCGTGCTGCCTTTAGGCGCTCAGTAAACACAATTCTGACCGAGTTGGGTATCGAACCTCGAGCCCCCTTCATAGGTAGCCAAGCCAAGCCAAGTTCAAGCGCACTTAGCCTCTCGACCAAACGGCCCACTAAGGCAGGCAGTACCCTCATATGGAGGGGGGGGATGATGGCTGAGTGATAAAGCGCTTGGCTTCCGAACCAAGGAGTCTAGGGTTCCAATCTCGTTGAAGGCTGGGATTTGAAAGCTAATAAACAATTTCTAATTAAATAATTTTTAATAGGTAAGACTAACCTTTCTGCAAAAATGTACAATTTGATACATTACTTTCATATCCCAAAACGCATCACAGTTAATGACCAAAAAAAAAGAAAGGAAGTTTATTTATTTGCATTAGATCAAGGTAAAAAGTTTCATGCAGTGTTTTTAAGTCTATTTTTAAAAGGAAGGCATATTTAACAAGGTTACAAAGACAGTTTGTGTGGAAACACAAACTTACAATTGCCCCCCGAAGTGGTCCACTCAGGCTCAGAAAGGACATCAGAATGAAATTCTATCAAAAACAAATGACAGAGAAAAATGGAGAAAAAGGGTTGAAAGGTCGTGCGTGATGCCCTAGCGGTCCAGCAGACCTAAGGATATCACCTATGCATGTGAAGTTAGATGTGAATCTGGCCTAACTGATGTCTTATAATGAATATCTAATTGATCTAATGGCTTTGTAAAGCTACCATTGTTTTCACAAGATAACAAGCACATACTAGTACAGGATGGATAAGTTCTTATATTTTCCACACACCTCGAAATTCGAACCTTTGAGTTACATTAAATTTATTATCAACCGTAAGATTTGAAGTAGTCACTAAAATGGGAAAAAAATGTTTCAGAAAAATGTAATGAGTTTCTGACCCGTCGAAATGAGGATATTTTTTAACCTCTTTTATGGAGGCCCCTCTCTTGTGCCGCGTGCCATCCTTTAAATCCGTCCGTTTATTTAATATAGTAGAGAAGATTTAAGGGCTTGATCTAGCTACATGCAATAAATTAAAAAGGACTGTCTTGAAAGTAAAATATATAGGGCATGTTATATGAAAAGAATAGTAAAAAAAAAATGGACATTACGAAAAGAAATAATGTGAACATAATTAAATATTGAAGAAAACATTTGAAGTTGGACACGAAATAGAATGCAGATCAGCAAATTATGTTAATGTGGACATTAGATGGCTGCCTGGTCTGAGGTTTGCACGCTGGACTATCGTTCGGATTTATCGATGGTCCCGGGCTCAAACCCTGCCCGCTCCCATCCCCCGTCGTCCTGCGGGAGGTTGGACTAGGAAGTAAACTATCTTCAACTCTGAAGGAACATCCGAAACATGTAAAACATTTTACAAACATTTTAGAGTGGGAACATTAATGTGGACATTAGAGAGGGAACATTAATGTGGACACTAGAGAGGGAACATTAATGTGGATACTAGAGAGGTAACATTAATGTGGACACTAGAGAGGGAACATTAATGGGATCATCACAGTAAAAAAATTCAAACTTCTACCAGTTCACACCCTCGTTTGTTTCAAACGTATTCCCTGAAACTTGAACAAAAAAAAACAAAACTACCAGACTTTTTTTTGTCTTTGCCTATTAACTAACTAATAATTGAATTGTGTGTTCCCATTTCAGCCCACCCCGATCTCTGTTGCTTTTCTCTTCCCAACCAATGTCTCAGTTTCCCTTGCACCCCCCTCCCGGTCTAGCCCCGGGCCAGTTCATTTCCGTTCTATTTATCAGTCAGTCTATTGTGCGCCCCACCCCCGCTCTCTCCAGCCCTCCTCCCAACGTTAAAAATGTGCTCATGAATTTATACATTACCGTTAAACTTATTCACGCAGAAGTACAATTATGGCGGTTTCCACTGGCTGGGAGGTGGGGGGCAGTCAGATCACGTTAACTAGTGGACAGTCAGTCAGGGGAGGGAGTTGGTGGTAGGGAAAATGTTCCAGGACTAATTTTATCATCCAGTCTTTCAGTCTTTTTGTTGTCTTCGGTTTTCCAGTGAACACCAGGGGTTAATGAGGTTCAATTTCTTGTATGTTTTACATATGTAGACTTAAGACTCTACAAACTAACAGTCACGCGCGGCTAGAGTGCAGACACTGACCAGTACTTTATTGCTGTTTCCAGATCTTCTCCCCCCCCCCCCCTTTTTTCCCTTCTCTCTCCTCGTGAGTGTGACATTGATCTGAGGTGGTCTGATTAAAAGGTTTCGTTCCACTTCGCCCCCCCCCCCCCCCGCCCAAATTACTGACTTAACATTTGTCGTTGGCACTCAGCAAGACTAGATTCCAGGGGAGAAGACCTTCAGGGGAAAGCACACATTCAACAAAGCTACGCCAAATCCAGTAATGTTCATTCTAAAAAAAAAAAATAATTGAGAAGCAATAGAATTTGGCTTTTCCTCTTTTCGTGGACATTAGGGAATGTATTATAACGATAAGGTGTTAGTTGAGATGTTAGTCACGTAACTCGAAATATACAAAAGTAACTCATATATTTAAAAACAAATATTCGATAAAAAAAAATGATTTCAATCCTGAAAGTATTGAGATTTTGTAATAAATTAGATCTATCCTTTTGATAATAAAATTTAATAGGCCTAATAAAACTATTATACTGTTTAAAAAATTATATCTTAGAGGCTCCGCAATTGTTGCAAATAGTACACAAGATTCTGCCCCGACTCAATTGGAAGAAACTAAAACCATTTTGTTTGGTGGACACCCACAACTGCTATTAATAGTTTCCAATTAATATAATGGAGATTATATAATTCTATCGGCTGGAATAACCAAAACGAGGCATGAAGTCTAAAAGAAGCATACCCACCCCCCCCCCCCCCCCCCTAAAACCAGTGATTCATCTGGGCGCATCCATTGACTTCCAAGACAGAAGAATAAGTATATATTAGTCCTACATACAAAAAAAAATTTAAACTTTTGCACTATTTTCAGAGATGTGTTAGTAAATTGGAAGCATTTAATGCTGAATTTAAAATCAAAACCTGGATGGCTGACTTGTCGTGCGGTATGCGCCCTAGATGGTCGTTCGGTCATCTCGATGGCCCCGTGTTCATACCCGGCTTGCTGTCATCCCCCGTCGTCCTGTGGGAGGTTTGGGTTCTCTTTCACTCTTAAGGAAGATCCAAAACATATAAAGCATTTTACATTTTTATGTAGAAATCATTAGCTTGACAGTTAACAAAAGAACCTGATTGTGCTAAGCTAACAGGAAAGACTCCTTGCAATAACGAAGCATTACAGGAATGTGAAATTATGTACTGCTATCAGCCAGTGGCGTCACTAGGATCGGTGTCACCCGGTGAGGACCGCACTCCACTCACCCCCCCCCCCCCCAGTGACGCCACTGCTACCAGCTTCATAAAAGAGGAATTTATATTAAAAACAGAAATTCTGTGTTGCTTGTTTACTGCTATAAGTAGGAACAAGTTCTAGATCTTCACTTGCTAAAGAATAAAGAAGATACTATTTTTTATAATTGTAATCTCTACTGACCAACAAAACTGTTGCTTATAACAATTATGTACTTACCTTTTAATGCCTTTACTTTATCCACTCCATTCCCCTTTATGACTTTATCTTTAACTACAGAGTTATCCTAAAACCGTTTAGTAGTTCAGCTATGTAAATTAGACATCACTAGATGATCTCTCTGTAATAACTGTTGCTGTCCTTGGAGACAGTATATGCTCGAGAGTACTAATTCTCTGTGTTCAGAAATATTTAGAGTTATTGTTCCTGAAACTGAATGGCTGTATTCAGTTAGTCAACTGATTAGCATAAGCCATTACTATGCAGCATGCAATGTAGTGAAACTACCCGTTTCGTTGACTGGACAATTATCCTAGTCTGTATATTTATGAGATATTTATTGGACCACGTCCATACTCTAAATATATCTTGGGTCATGTCCAAAGTGAACGGAAGCCTTAGAATGATGAGACCTAAATGATTAAAACTTTATAGGTATTTTCTATTTTGGTCGACAGAAGATATGCTAAGTTAATTAATTAATGCACTGTGGAAAGCGGCTGCTTTTAATTTTGTTAATGATAATATACATGGGAGCAAAACATATAAAGCGTGTAAAAAAATGTATTATGTAAATCACAAGCTCGGCTTCACCTCTCTTGTAGCCCGTTGGACCGTTGGGGCACCATGCATGATTTGTCGACCGTCCTTCTCCATTCCCTCTTTCAGTGGCGGGCCCGTCCATTCTTTTATGTTGTCTTCCCATCGCTTTCACTGTCTGCCTTTTCTTCTTTTTCCTGGTACTGTTCTCTGAAGGAAGGTCTTTGCGAGCCCCGAAGACCTTTGTAATATGGCTATTTGGCTAATGTAAACACATCCTGAAAATAACAATTTTGTTTATAATCGGCGACTATTTCTGTGTTTACATAACAACAGTATGCGAGCAGTAGTCTACTTTAATGAATGAGTTTTAATGAAGAAAAGCAGCCTTATTAAATTCTTTGACTCTTTGCAATAACTCATCAAGATGGTGTCAGAAGATATCCATTTATTTGTTTCAGCCCCAACTTTTTTGTGAAAATTTCTGACCCCAGATTATGACTAAGACTTGGCTGAGCGATGTTCAAGCTAGTTGATGCCCCATAATATGAACATATCTTTCGCCTACACAGATGTTACTAGACTCTAATGTGGTTGTTCCGAATTTCTTCCGAGTCGCGTGGTGGTTGTATTAACATCTGTGCCTAGTTTCTGTTAGTTTAAAGTGGGAATCTCAAGCGTTTGAGGTCAATATTTAATATTTAGTGATTGTGGGTATTTTAATAGCGTAAAACTATAATTTCTTAATAACAGGAGCATGTAGATATCTTTTTATAATTTTAACTTAGACAGATAGTTAAACCTTTGACAGATGGTACCAAAGCATTGGCTTATAGCTCCTATAGTTTGCCGAACTGAGATTTAGATTTCTTGATCTACACTGACTACATAATTTATATTCTGGTAACCAACCCTTGAAAAAAACACGTGACACCTTCATCCCCAATCTCCTTTTCTGTGCCCTAAAGTAAACACGCTAGAACAGTTGGACAGTAGACAATGTGTATTGGATTGGTCATATAGGCCTATACTAGTTGCCAGGGCCGGCGTAACTAATTTAATGGATGCTTGCGAGCTTCCCTCTCTTCTAATTTTTTTTTTACAATTACAATTATTACTATTAATTAGATCTTTATATCAACATTTATTATCAGTCATACATGGGCAGCAGTGGTTTAATTAAAGTTACGTCAGTCGAACCATACACTAAATATGCTAACACTTTTAGTCCTACATCTTTATCTATTAAAGCCTGTGACAAGAGCCAAGACTAACAGTGATATACTGCAGATTAAGTGGTGGCCTTTTCTTGTAGTTAATGATGCCCCACCAGATGCACTGCATTACAAATCGTACAGAGAGTGAACCCACACATGGCCTCGATTTTCTTAAAATACCAAAACCTGCAGTAAAATAATATTAAAAGCCAATAATGGGCGTCCATCGGCTATTTGCAGAGGACCTCAACTCTTCGCGCTTGCTAACAATGTCTACTTAGTATTATGGCATTCGAAACAAGACATGTTCATATTTTTTTTCACTACACTTTTTTTTGTATGGTCATTTGGATGGCCGCAACAAGCACACGTTACTAATGAGAGTGTTGACCACAATACTAACGAGGCAGTTCGATCGTACTTTAACCAGACAATACTGGCTCTAGTCTAATGATGGACTGGGCGTTAAGGGGGAGGTAACCAGTGGGGTTGGTTTCACTCAGACTGATTGCGAAAGTCAGGGAACGTCTCTGTGTGTGTGTGTCTGTTTGTGTATGTGATAAAGACATGAATGTGTGTGTGTGTGTTTATGTGTGCGACAGAGAGAGAGTGTGAAACAATAATTTTTGCTAGCATATATGTGCAGTCATGATAATATATCTAAATTATTCTAATCAATAATGCTATAAAATGAAAGTAACTGCTACAGATTGAAATTATAACATACACACTCACACATTCTTTCTTCTTCTTCTCTCTCTCTCTCTCTTTCTCTCTCTCTCTAAGAAAAAGATTTGTTCTTTTCTCTGTATTTCCACTGAGACGTTGGCAGTTGTTTTGAATAAATGATAAACCACTTTGACATGCAAAGCTCAGTGTTCCTGAATTTGCAACCTATTTTTTTGAGTTGAAGATCGATGGTGAGTGCAACTCAAAATGGGTACAGTATTTTATGTTTCACAACTAGCATATGTCCCATTCACATGGCGATATATGCAGATGGTCGTTCAATAAGAGGACATTGTGTTTAGTTTCGTCTGCCATGTTATAAGATTGTCCTGGGGATTTAGTTGCGCTGTCAAGAACTGGCCACACTATTAACGAGGGCAATTATCAATTGGAGATGATGAAATAGGATTACTCTGATTGGCTCAATCTGTGCTCACCAATGTCACGTGGTATTAACAATTCTAGAAATCATATGACGAAACATTAAAGCTGAGAACTACTATGCAGTCATAGGAAAAAAGTCTAAACCCAATTTACAGATTTTAAAGAGTTGTTATATAGAGAAACCATGACTGCAGTATCAAGGTGCATGTACATCAAAGGCTTTGCTATCCAAGGAGATAGGAAAATTTAAAATTTCACAAAAAAATAATAATTTGTTTTATAAACCAACTATCGGTATCTTAATACCTTTGCCATCACCAGCTGTTATTGTAATACTTCACTGAATGTAATAAGGTTTGTCTTCGAGTCCGAAGATTAATGAGAAATGCAATATTTCTCGTGGCTACGCTGTGACCTACATATTTTGCCACTCCCAGGACAAGCATACCATTGTCCGCCGGTGGTCGATTAAGATGTTCTTTTCGCCGTCTGCGCATGTCCTCGGCAGCGGATCCTGCAGTGTGCGGACATTCCAGAAGGCGACTTTTAGAGATATCCTTTTATCGACTCTGTTGTGACTAGTCATTTTGTAGCCTAATTATATAAATTACTGCTATCGACTAAAAAGAGTAATAAAAAAAAACGTGAACAAAAATTGTACCAGACAGACAGACAGACGGACAGATCTATTAAATTTTGTTTTTGTATTTGAATATTATGGTTCAGTGTTTTATGATAATTGCAACTTTACTATTAAGTCTTCTATCCTGAAGGCTTTCTAAATTTAGTGATTTTATTAAAGGTGTTACTCTATTCAATAAATTCTTGATTTATTATAACATTTTCAATGGTATGCCCTGACATAGTGATTGGTCAAGGCTCCAGTATTTGCAGTCAAAGATAACTTTGTTGTTACATGTAACTTCTTCACCCTTTCCTTAGGCGACATTTTCTGTGCTATCCACTATTCTAGATTTTAGGGCGCTTCTCTTTCTCTCTCTCTCTCTCCATGCAACAACAATATATATATATTAAACATGAGAAGTAATGTGCCTATAACCAAATTCCTTTTTTTTTTTTTTACTAGCAGATCCTATAGATTATTTTTAAAAGGGTGTGAAAAAAAACTGTATTGGTACGAGTTTGACGAGTGTTACATTCATAAGAAGCAGTGTTTTATCTAGATCTATCTGCGCTTTGATTTAAGTACAGAACATTTTTGTTTGTCTAAAGAAGTTAAAATAATATCTAAAAGTTCGGAAATGGCGTTTTGAAAGAAAGCACCACTACTGCGACTAACTACTTATAGTAAAACGTCCATCTTGGTTTCAATCTAGACTGATGGTTGCGTGATCTAAACGGGAACTTGCCGTCTACCACTGACTATTGCATCCAGCTATTCAACCAGCTCTATCGACCCTTGACTCATAGAATATCATTTGGACTGGCTTGATATCAATACTATTGCTGCAATGAAATCTCTTTGGGGAACTTAAAACACCTCGTGAGATTCTCCTCCTACTGTCCATGTCACGAGGATGGCTAAGTCACCTACCGATGATCTATTCTATGATCTAGTCTATGATCTAGTCTATGATCTATTCTATGATCTAGTCTATGATCTATTCTATCATCTAGTCTATGATCTATTCTATGATCTATTCTATCATCTAGTTTATGATCTATTCTATCATCTAGTCTATGATCTATTCTATGATCTAGTCTATGATCTAGTCTATGATCTATTCTATGATCTATTCTATGATCTAGTCTATGATCTAGTCTATGATCTATTCTATGATCTACTCTATGATCTATTTTATGATCTATTCTATGATCTAGTCTATCATCTAGTCTATGATCTAGTCTATGATCTATTCTATGATCTATTCTATTATCTAGTCTGTCATCTAGTCTATGATCTATTCTATCATCTAGTCTATGATCTATTCTATGATCTAGTCTATGATCTAGTCTATGATCTATTCTATGTTCTAGTCTTTGATCTAGTCTATGATCTAGTCTATGATCTATTCTATGATCTACTCTATGATCTATTCTATGATCTATTCTTTGATCTATTCTATGATCTAGTTTATCATCTAGTCTATGGTCTAGTCTATGATCTAGTCTATGATCTAGTCTATGATCTAGTCTATGATCTAGTCTATGATCTAGTCTCTGGTCTATTCTATGATCTGTTCTATGATCTATTCTATGATCTATTCTATGATCTAGTCAATGATCTATTCTATGATCTAGTCTATCATCTAGTCTATCATCTAGTCTATGATCTATTCTATGATCTACTCTATGATCTATTCTATGATCTATTCTTTGATCTATTCTATGATCTAGTTTATCATCTAGTCTATGGTCTAGTCTATGATCTAGTCTATGATCTAGTCTATGATCTAGTCTATGATCTAGTCTATGATCTAGTCTCTGGTCTATTCTATGATCTGTTCTATGATCTATTCTATGATCTATTCTATGATCTAGTCAATGATCTATTCTATGATCTAGTCTATCATCTAGTCTATCATCTAGTCTATGATCTATTCTATCATATTTTGGTAAATTTAACCGCTACGGTTTCGATCGTAAAAAAGGCTTAATTGTTTTAGACCAGTGATTCCCAAAGTGGTCTATATAGACCCCTAGGGGTCTACGAAGACTTCCAAGGGGTCTACGAAAGTGAAAAAATAAATTGGGGGTCTATGAGTTGTCCAAGGGGGTCTACGATAATGGATTTCATCTAAGCAGGTAGTGACTTAAATTTTTACATTCCATTAATGTAATTATTTCATACGCTAATTACCTTAGTTTATCCTTGAAATATTTAACCTGCTTTTCAAATGAAAAGTTATTGTACTTAATTCTAATACTTTTTTAAAGAGCTTAATTTAGTCTACATGTAACTAATGTTAATCATAAAGAAATGTAGACTGTACGACAATGATTATTTAAAATTGGGATTCATTTTTTCTTTGTCAAACAAGCGGTTGCCTAAGTGCCTTTTTTATGATATGAAACTAATTACGCTGGAGGATCATCTGAGACGATGCCGCCCTGACAAAATAGATAAAGATTTGAAAAACTTTCGAACACTCAAAGATAAAGAATAGAACCACAAAATCTCTCTTCGACATCTTACAATATCTCTTTACTTATATTAAATACGGCAAACACTATAGGTAAAGCATTGATTTTACCAGCCGTTAAAGTTTTGAAAATGGCTTTACACATACCTACATCTGATCTTATTAAAAGAATTTTTTAAAAGCAACCAGCAACAATACAGTTCAAAGACACATCGGTGGCATGAGTTCTCAAATTGAACGCTTCTTATATAATTCTTTGCAAATGACATATATACAGTTTGGGATCAGCGGCGTCGTAGGCTCTGCCAGGGTGTAGCACTGTGTGTTGCAAACTGCCTAAGGATTGCTGGCTCCTAATTTTTCCTCAGGGTTGACCCACAAAAGCTTTGGCAGCAGAGCTTTGAACTCAGGTGGGTAGCCAAGGACAATGAGCCCTTCCTGCTCAATTTTTACTGGTTTAGAAGCCAGTTAATCACCTTCGCCCCTTCTCCCTAAGTGACAACAGTTCCGTGGACTCAATATTTGAGCCATACGCGAAAGATGAAGAAATACACGAGAAACTGCTCTTTGCGAAAACTTTTACAATGATACTTAAGGCAAATTAAATTAATTAATATTTAATGTTTGAAGAACTACTTCATAGAACAACTAATACCCATATGAAACATAATATTCGTAGCAACGCAAGATAAACATAGAAAAAAACATTTCCAGTGTGTTTGATGATTCCAGGAATCTATATTAATTGTTATTTTAATTGGTTTAAATTTGAATTATATCAAAAACAAAAGATAGATCCTTGTAACTTAATTTGTAGCTTTAAATTATTTTTTCACTCTTCAAGTTAGAAATTAGTTTTCAAAAAATGTTGATGAATTTGAAAAAATGCAATATAAGTTAAGCCGGGGGTCTACCAAAAACCAGAAAGCAAGGCAAGGGGTCTACGAGACAAAAAAGTTTGGGAACCACTGATTTAAACCTTCCGGAATTATGATGACTATGAGAGAGAAGAATATAGCCTAAAACTGCAGCAGCATCGAATCTTCTATCTAGTGAAACTAATTTCCATTACGTCATTACCGGATGTGGATTTCATCCTATTGTTCTGTTTCTCCCGGCATGACGTTACATTTCTATAGGTTTGGAAGAGTCGAAGGCTGTCTGGGAAGACGCTGTTTCGTTAAAAAGATTTTTTTTTTTCCTTGATCAATATTTTTTTCTGACTTTAGAATTCAACACCATATTACTAAATGTCATGTCTTAATACACCATATTACTAAATGTGATGTCTTAATACACCACATTACTAAATGTCATATCTTAATACACCATATCGCTAAATGTCATGTCTTAATACAGCATATAACTAAATATCATGTCTTAATACACATTATCACTAAAAGTCATATCTACAAAGGCTTTATTATTTATTGTAATATGTTTGAACCCCAGTTAATGTATCACAGAATTTCAGATCCAGGGGCGGACTGGGTGCCAAAGTCGGCTCTGGCATTACTATCAGACCTTATCTTACGTGTATTGAGAACTAATCATCTTCTGTATTATATAGAATTAGATAAGATAAACTCATGCAATCGTTAGTTGACTTAACGTGTTGCATTTATACATTAATATAGACTTAGAGGCTATAGAATAGAAAACTTTATTACATAATTTTGAAACTATTTGAAATTATTAAAAAAACAACAACGGAACAATGAAAAAAAAAAAAAGGCGAAATGAAACGTTCATTCTACGTATACTAGTCGCTGACACAACGCTTATGTCCAAATCAATTTCTTTAAGAACGTCGTCATCAACAGACACGATCATGAACAGGGAATTTATAAAGAATCATTTACGGATTTACTGTCATTGAAAGTGGCCCATTTGGGGGGCAGCATCACTGGCCCATTCTCTTTGCCGGCCCATCGGGCATTTTCCAAAATGCCTATATAGACAGTCCCACCTCTAGCCGGATCGCTAAATAATCAAATACCATTTTACTAAATTACTGGATATCATGCTACCAAAGGACATGTCCAATAAATGTCATGTTACTAAATTTAGCATGAGTAGATGACAAATCACAAATGCTTAGTACTAGATGACATGTTTTTTTTTATTGCCATATGATACTGCAAGATATCTTTATCTTATCTTATCTTATATAATACAGACGTTACTTCAAAAAAGAAGATGATTACGTCCTACGCGTCATGCATTTAGTCATGCATATTAACCAATGACTTAAATTCTGCCAAGTCACGGGTTTTCCTGGCTAGCTCAGGCAACCCATTCCATGCTCTAATAGCACTAGGGAAGAAGGAGTATTTGTACAAATTTGTCCTAGCATATGGGACGAGGAGTGTATCTTTACCTTTGTGTCTTTCAGAGTATTTTATTCAATTTTGTTTTTGTATTTGAAGATTATGGTTCAGTGTTTTATGTATCGTTGCTACTTTACTTTTGAGTCTTCTGTCCTGAAGGCTTTCTAAATTTAGTGATTTTACTATAGGTGTTACTCTAGTCAAATGTGAATATTCGTTTGTTATCTTTACAATGTATAATATATAAAAGAAAAGGATTTATTGATAATCTTCTGTATGAAGACATTTAAAGAGACTGTTGTATTTATGTTTGTATTTTTTTTTACTGATTTAAAAAGGAGGTTGAAAGAGGAGGGGAGGTACGTAAAAAAAGTTGCAGACGTACTTTCTGGCACATTTGATTCTATAAGTACCATCACTATGCAAAAGAGGAAAAGTGAGAGATTGGGAGAGAGGAGAGGTCTGTGAATATCGGTGTGTAGGAGGAGGGTGATGGATGGAGGAGGGTCAGGGGAAGTAAGCTGGATAATATTCCTATCAGATATTGATTGTAGACTCTTGAAGATAATTCTCTTTGACTCGTCGAGAGCTCATGCAGAGATCAAAAACTTAGTGAATGACAGAAAGGGATGTCACTGATGGAGTAATTAAACACTGAATCTACAATTCCAGCTGCTTCTGTCCCCTTGAACATTTAGTGTTTTTTTTTTTTGCGGACAGCTCACTAAGCCCAGAGACAAGGGGAAATTAGCGATATTTGCCATCATCTGAAATAAAGCTATGTGATTGGTCAGAGAGAAAAACCAAGATTTAAGGAAAATGTCTTTTTAAAAATCCAATAACACAAATATTGATTGTTAGCACAAAGCAACTAATTGTTGCCGTAATGAACTTATTAATGTTTTTCTTCTTATTGTTGTTATTTGAAAAAATATTTTAGAAATGTAATAATTTCTTGAATAAATTTAACAGGATTTAATGCAAGAGGATGTGTTTCAAAATCATAACTAACAAACCTACGTTTGAAAAAAAAAAAAGTATGATGAAGTCTATAAGCATGTAATACACCGACGGAAGAATGTCAGATAACAAAGGGGCGAAAATCGTATACAGGCAAAAACGAAAAGGCAGGCGACCCAAAGGCATACCCCGAATGCGATGGATTGATGATGTGGAAGCAGATCTGCAACAGCCTGGGGTCAGGGCGTGGAGACGAAAGGCCCAGGAGAGATCCGAAAGGAAGGGTGTGTTGAAGCAGGCCAGAGCCCTATATGTGCTGTAGCGCCACTGGGATGGATGGATGGATATCTTAGTTCTTTTAACTCAAAGTTCTCACATTCTTTTTTTTCTTCTCATTTATTGTCTCTTTTTCCCCTCAACGTTTTCTTTTCACTCTTTCTCCCTCTCTTCACCTTTCTCTCTTACTATTTCACTTTCACCCTCTCTCTCTCTTCCTCTACTTTTTTTTCAACGTTCTGTTTCTCTTTCTGTCTCTTTCCTTCCACTATCTGTTAATAATAATAATAATAATAATAATAATAATAATAATAATAATGGCGATGTCTTTGATTCCGAAGATACTTAAATTCTGCCAAATCACTGGTTTTCCTGGCTGACTCAGTCAAACCATTCCATTCTATAATGGAACCAGGGAAGAAGGAGCATTTGTACGAATTAGTTATAGCATATGGAATAAGAAATGTGAATGGACCTCATTCACCAATCGTAAACAAACAACATTTAGTCACGTGATTCTCTATTTCTTCTATACAAATTACGATCTAATTTTAATACACAGTGGCTATCACGTGACAGTTTTTTTTCGTTGTTTTATCAATATTATCACGTGAGTAAATGTTGTTTGTTTACGATTGGTGAATGAGGTCCATTAAGGACGAGTGCAGCGTTTCTCGTGAGTACGCAAACCAAGTTGCGACCTGTGTATTTTCCCTCTCTGATGCAGGCAAACGTTGTCCGCGAGTGGCATATTTAGGATTTCGTCTTCTGCGTCTATCTTTTCTTTCTGTCTCAAATGTGCTAATACATGAGCTACAGTCAATCGTCCATATCTTTCGCAGTGTCAACATACAGGCTCAGCTGTTTTATGGACATATGAATTTTATTGACTATAATAATAGATACTAATATGGTTTTGATTTTTAACAAGAAAAATATTTAAAAAAAAAATACTTTTTTAGAAGCAAAATTTAAGTGTAGTTGTATCAATTAGTTTGGGTTCGAGACTTTTTACCAGACAGACAGAGTGAGTTGATATAAGCAGTGAGATTCGTAACAAACGAATATTCACATTTGACTAGAGTAACACCATTAGTAAAATCACTAAATTTAGAAAGCCCTCAGGACAGAAGACTCAAAAGTAAAGTAGCAATTATACATAAAATACTGCACCATAATCTTCAAATACAAAAACAAAATTGAATAAAATACTCTGAAAGACACAAAGATAAAGGCACATTCTTCGTTCCATATGCTAGGACAAATTTGTACAAATACTCCTTCTTCCCTAGTGCTATTAGAGCATGGAATGGGTTGCCTGAGCTAGCCAGGAAAACCAGTGACTTGGCAGAATTTAAGTCATTGGTTAATATGCATGACGCGTATGACGTAATCATCTTCTTTTTTTTGAAGTAACGTCTGTATTACATAAGATAAGATAAGAAGATAAGAAGCTTTGTAGAAATTTCTATGATATATTTCTGTGTACCAGTACCATAAAATACAGTAAACTATCCTTTAGTCTGCTGGTCATTTGGGGCACATGATCTGTCGACCGTCTTTCTCTTTTCATCTGTCTTTGCCCATCTCATTCAGAGACAGGCCCGTTCATTCTTTGATGTTGCCTTCCCATCGTTTGCTCTCTCTGCCTCTTCTTTTTTCGCTGGTAATGTTCACTGCAGGAAGGTCTTTTCGATACGTACAGATCTCGTAATATGGCCCTACAGTGTAAGTTAGCGTTCTATGACAGTGGTCCACGTCCACGGGTCATTTGGGGGCCCAATTACAAATGTGATCCTGTTTCGGAAACCAGCCACCTCACAACTATCGTAATTAAATATTAAAATATAAATCATCGTAAACAATATCAGAGTTAAACCTGTGACATATCTATTTTCCTTTCTTTTTCTCTCTATCATTTCCTATTGCTCTCTTTCTCTCTCTCTTTCACTTTCTTCTAATTTCCGTTTCTCTTTCCGTCTCTTCTTCTATCTCTTTTTCACTTTCTCTCTCTATTTCCTTTTTGTCTTTTACTCACTTTCTCTCCTCTTTTTCTCTCTGTCTTGCTTTTAAACATTCTCGATTTCTTTTTTGCTTCATGTGTGTATATGTATCATGTGTGTGTGTGTTTGTGTGTGTACATTTATACCCAACACTTGTCTCAAATTCTCTGTGAACGTGTGTGTGTGCATGTGCGTGTATGTATGTGTGTGTCTGTGAGCGTGTGTTTTAGTTCCTTTTTTTTTTATATATTCTTTAGCTTTGGTCTCATCTGATTATAAGTTCATTTGGTTCAGGTCGTGACAGACTCCTTACCTCCCCCTGCCGGTATATGGGAAGCCTAGAAAAATGGAAAGGGGTCATTTTAAAAGCCGTGTCCCACAGGTTCGGGCCATTAATTAAAGTCCAACACATGCAACGAGTTTTAAAGGGAGATCACCACACTGGGAGAGAAAGGCGGGGCAGTGATGGAGTCAGGTCAGTCATCAGGGACTTACACGCTTTCGAAACACACGACTAGGCTACATTTGTGGGTAAGGGAGATATATGTATTGGTGGGTGGGGAGGAAGGGGTTGAAACATCTCTAATTAATGTAAAATTATTGATGGCATGACGTAACCGTATGTTGCAACAAAAGCTCTTTCCTTGAGTCTGACCAAACGTCAAATGATACTAAAAATAACTCCTATAATAGCAACTGTGTTTCCAGCATATTATATGAAGTTGGTATAACTTCATTCAAATGCCACACTTTGTTTAAAGGATAAATTCCAATCAAAGAATCAATGCTGATAGAGGAGTGTTCTGATTTCTGTGTTCAGAATTACCTTATTAAATGAAACGCTAAAGCATATCTTACAGAAACTGACCTATATAAAATTTTCATTAAAACATAAAAATTCGCATTAAAACATTATCAGTAGCCTAAAACCTCCAATTCTGCGTTTTCATTATCATGATAGTATTATGACCTCAGACAGACAACATGCTACAATATATTCAAGAACAACACATATCCACATATTGATGAAACTATAAAAAAAATCAAACAAAGCATTAGGATTTATTAAAAGAAATTTCTATAAATCAAATAAGAACATAAAACTAAAATGTTATTTAACCTTGGTTAGGCCAATAATAGAATATGCATCCACCGTTTGGGACCCCTCAACTCAAGAAAACATTAAGAAACTGGAACAGACACAAAATAGAGCAGTGAGATTCATAACAAACGAATATTCACATTTGACTAGAGTAACACCTTTAGTAAAATCACTAAATTTAGAAAGCCTTCAGGACAGAAGACTCAAAAGTAAAGTAGCAATTATACATAAAACACTGAACCATAATCTTCAAATACAAAAACAAAATTTAATAAAATACTCTGAAAGACACAAAAATAAAGGCACATTCCTCGTCCCATATGCTAGGACAAATTTGTACAAATACTCCTTCTTCCCTAGTGCTATTAGAGCATGGATTGGGTTGCCTGAGTTAGCCAGGAAAACCAGTGACTTGGCAGAATTTAAGTCATTAGTTAATATGCACGACTAAATGCATGACGCGTAGGACGTAATCATCTTTTTTGAAGTAACGTCTGTATTATATAAGATAAGATAAGAACAGTAAGAAGATTAGTTTGTCATTTTAGCTCTCGCGTTTATGTTTGTAATGTTACCACAGCGCCTTGAGCCCTCATTTTGTTTGTTAACAGCGCTTTATAAATAAAATTATTATTATTATTCTGATATAGGGTTCAGATGATTAGTCACATATACTACGTACAAGAATATGACCACTAATAACCAGAGAATTAGGGAATTCATTATTATAATGTTAACTCCCTTCGCTTGGAATGAATGAAACATCGAAGCAGTTCATTAGGCTATCTCTCCAGACACCAGCTCCAGTGACGCGCCCATTTTGTTGCTAGATTTTCTGTCTTACCAGCCACATTTGGAGATATATAAATTAATGGCTTGCAAGTTCTTAGAGACTTAACTAAACAAATGAGAACTAAAAATAGTTCATAATGTAACTGAATGGTCAATAAATTACTTCGGAAAGTAAAAAGAATGTGAATAAAATAAAGGAAAGAGAGAGAGAGAGTCAGAGAAAGAGGGAGAAAGAAAGAAAGCGAGAGAGAAGAGAGAGAAAAGAAGAGAAAGAAAGAAAGAGAGAGAGAGAGATAGAAAGAGAGACAGAAATCGAAAACAATAGGGAAAGTAAGAAAGGAAACGAGAGAGAGAAAGAGAAAATAAAGAGAGAGAGAGAAAGAGAGAGAAAGAAAGGAAGGAAGGAAGCGAGAGAGAAAAGAGAGAGAGAGAGAGAGAGAAAGAAAGGAAGCGAAAGATAGATATAGAGAGAGACAAAGAAAGACAGAGAAGAGAGAAGTAGGGAAAGTAAGAAAGGAAACGTGAGAGAGAGAGAGAGAGAGAGAAAATAGAAAGAGAGAGAGAGAATACAAATTAGAAAGAGAAAGGAAGAGAGAGAGTGATTTGTTCCGAATTTCGTTTTTTAACATTTCCTTTTGTTTGTTCAGTAAACGCACATTTCAATGTCCTTATTGATCTTTGAATGAACCAGCCATGATATACCCTGCTCCCAGTGGTTGCTAACAAAACCATTTGCACAGGTCAAATCTGAGGATTCAATTAACTCTTCTTTGTCACTTTCTGATTAGCTTCTTAAGGCAAGCGACTTAAAGATTACATTTAAGATGCGACTTTAAAGGCTAAAAGAAATATTTTTTATTATAACGGTTATAAAACTTGAGTAATAGAATTTACATAGTGCATTCTCATTCTACAAAGGTATCTTCTATTTCTTTTTTTTTTACTGCGGTATTATGTTGTAATAGTCTGTATACAATGTTATATTCTATTTTCACAATGGTATGTTTTCTATTTACAATGGTATATTCTCTATTTGCTTCTTTAATTTTTAGTCTAATGTCTCTAAGTTAATGGTGTTCCTCTAGTCAATTGTGTTATAATTCATACTGGTGGTGCGGTGGCTGAGTGATTTTGCGCTTGGCTTCCGAACCTGGGGTACTGGGCTCGAATCTCGGTGAAGCCTGGGATTTTTGAACTGCATTTTTAGGGCGCCACTGAGTGTCAGGGACAGGTATGGCGAGAATGAATGTTAGTTTGATTTTTTTGGTATGATTGTTATATTCCCTTGTTATGAATGCGAAGTGTTGCACGTGTTGTGAACTGAGTGATTAAGTCTGTGTTGAATGTGCGAGAGAATGTGTTAAGTCAGTAAGGTCTTGCTCCCGGTCCAGGAAGGTTGGACGTTTACTTCCTGGACTGGTGTTTATGAATTTATATATTTATAAGTTGATGGACTGGTGTTTTGTGTATTTCATAAGAGTGATATAATTGTGCGCTCTATTAAGTATTAAAGTATTATAGATTTTCTTGATTATAAGGAGTTGAGAGTTGATGTATATTAAGTGTTCGTATTTGAGTTAAGCAAGTATTGATGAATTAATTGAGTAACCAAGAAAGTACCAAGCAAGTATTATTTAATATTCAAGAAACCCCTAGTGAGCCACAGGAGCCAAGTTAAGAAACACAAAAAGAGACAAGCATCAGTATATATAATATAGAACCCTGACACTGAGTCAACCCAGCTTTATTGGGTACCTGCTTTGGTTGGAAAAGTTGTGCCGTCCGGTATCTGGAAATTTAGGCACCGGATATTTGGGCATCGAATATTTAGGCACCCGGAAATTTAGGCACCCGGATATTTAGGCATTAGCCCCTAGCCTAAGGATAAAATATACGTTAACATTTTAGAATTATTTCAAAATTAAGGTCGCTAATTAAAGAGTGCCTAATTATCCGGTGCCTAATTTTCCTCATTGTCAATAATTGCCTAAATTTCCGGGTGCCTAAATATCCGGGTGCATAAATATCCGGGTGCCTAAATATCCGTAAATATGCGGTGCCTAAATATCCGGTGCCTAAATTTCTTAAATTCGGGTTGTCCACACGACACGTTAACCGTTGGCCAAGAAACAGATGACCTTAATCTGCTCCATAGACCGCATGATCTGAAAGGGGGGACTTTATTTAAAATTATTATTCTGACGTTCAACTGATTTCTAGGCCCACTAGTTGCATATTTCTCGTGCCATTAAATTGTTTCCTATAAATTTAAACAGTTCGAGATAAACTTGGCCCGCAGATCCCGAGCCTTCTTATCTTATATAATACAGACGTTACTTCAAAAAAGAAGATGATTACGTCCTACGCGTTTAGTCATGCATATTAACCAATGACTTAAATTCGGCCAAGTCACTGGTTTTCCTGGCTAGCTCAGGCAACCCATTCCATGCTCTAATAGCACTAGGGAAGAAGGAGTATTTGTACAAGTTTGTCCTAGCATATGGGACGACGAATATGCCTTTATCTTTGTGTCTTTCAGATTATTTTTTAAAATTTTGTTTTTGTATTAGGTCCCTAACCCTAGCCTTCAGCCTACATCATGTTTGTTAACAGTGCTTTATAATTAAATTATTACAACTAATACTATTTAACTACGACTAACAGCCCTTGCCCCCTTTTCAATACACACCGACACGCACGTACAGCTATACTGTCACACACACGCACAATATTGCGCCTTCACTTGGCTTTATTCAATTATTGATAATTTCAATTATCTTAAAAGTCATAAATACCCCCCCCCCCTTCCTAATCCTCCCCTCTCTTCAACGGCACTCTCCCCACTCCCCTTTCCCTCCCCTTCACATTTAATGACGCAATATTTTTCTAGTTTGAATCTGTCTTAAACTCTAAAGTGAGACATTTTCTTTGTTTCAGAGGGGGAAAAAAATCAACACGTCCTTTAGAAGAAAAAAAAAAGGGGGGGGGGGGGGGGGAAACAACTCTGCCCTCAATTCTGCTAAGCAGACGACTGAGGTTCAGCTTTCGTCTCGGAAATAAAAAATAAATCCATAAAGCAAACGTTTGAGATTTACTCACAGAGCCCGATTATATTGTGATTAGATTTTTATAACAAGATGTGGGTTTTTTTCTTTTTCAAATTAGCACAACCGACAGTAACCGACCTTGACCTCTTTTGAAATCGTTAAAACTAATTAGAAAGTCATTTAAAGGTGCAAGACATACGGCAATAACGTTTGTTACTAACAGATACTACTGACCAAAGCAAAGTTTACTAGCCGTGAAATATTTACTTGATAATCTCTTAAACATATATTCCATTCTCAAGAGGAAACCAAAGCCAGTGACTCATCTGGGCGCATCTATTGTCTTATGAGATAGCAGGAGCCATTTATATATATATTCCATCCAAAGTCACCATGCAGGGAAGTTTTCAGTCTGACTCATTCAAGTCAGAATTTAAGTCACTGGTTAACATGCATGACTAGATGCATGACGCGTAGGATGTAATCAACTCCTGTTCTGAAGTAACGCCTGTACTTTATAAGTTAAGATAAGTCGATCGGAGATAGGCTACTAAGTGTTCCTTGAATATGTAAATTATTCCTAAAATAGCTTGTCAGTTCTTTGAAATGAAATATGAAAAACGACTTCAATGCTGCAGTTGTCCAATAACCAGGGGCGTAGCTAAGAATTTTCCATCATTTGGGGGCCCGGAGGGCTTGACCTCTTTGGTGGCCCCTGCATTTTCCGTAATATTTTATATTTAATGTGAAAAACACTCTCATTTGGGGGCCCCTCTCAAATTCTCCCCCTCCGCTCCCACCCTAGCTACGCCACTGCCAATAACATGTATATGTACATGTTAAAAGAAATAAAATTGTATTTTCATTCTGACCTCTTGACCTGATGCTTTGGTTTTGCACGATGATGTTTACCTGGCTACTGTTGCAACTTTTGAATCTTCTGACATAACGAATATCTTAATCTAGCTATTTTATTCATTGTGCCAATGTTGTTAATAGGAATAAATATTTGTAATAAGCATGATATAGCTTCATTTTTGTGTGGCGGGGGAGGGAGGGTTCATTTTAGTATATTTTTATTTCCTTGCGTTGAGCGATACCAGAAGAATAGTCCATTTGCAAGCAGCTAAGTTTAAATGTTGTGTAAACAAAATTCTATGTTCTTATTAGATTTGTAAAGCATTAGCTCCAAGAAATCAATGTTGGATTGTTTAGAACTTTTATATCATGTCTGGACATTTTGATTTGGTATACACTTTCGCCACTTTTTTATGTTTAAACGCACACAAGGGCAGCCATTCTGTCTCACTACGTGGATTCTGTCCCCTCCTTCTTAATTGAGTTTTGCATCTGCAGCACCAGAGAGACCTCGCCACATTCCACACACTCATTTTCTTAGAGATATTAAACAACGCCCCGCTCCCCCCACCCACACCCACACCAGATTAAATTATTTAACTGCCCCAAGGAGAAGTTTGCGATCACTATGAAAACCTTTGTTGACCTGACAGAAAATAATCACCCATTAGTTCTTAGATGCATCTTAAAGAGCGCTAGATCTAGTTCAAAAACTTTGGTAGTCCCTAAATTCTTTTAAAAAATTGAACAAAAAAAGTCTTTTTTTTTTTTTACTTATTAATGTTAGGCCGCCCCCCAAAAACCCAGCACCCATTTACTTTGTCGAAATGTTGAGATGGCATGACTACAATCAGCAGCTTTTTTTTTTTATATTCTTCTAAAAGCAGGTTTTGATCATATTTCAAGTTCTCTGAGTCTCTTATTCTGAAAGAGGCTTTAGTCAAGACCATGTTTTGATTTGACGATGTTTGTAAATTGTTTTGTTCGTAAAATGTTTTACATGTTTCGGATGTTCCTCCAGAGTTGAAGATAATTACTTCCTAGTCCAAACCTTCCGCAGGACGACGGGGGATGGAAGCTGGCAGGGGTTTGAACTCGGGACAATCGATAAGTCCGAACGACAGTCCAGTGCGCAAACCGCACGACCAGGCAGCCATCTGGTCTTATCTTCTGGTAATAAACTTATTAAGTATTTTTTGCAAAATCGTTACTCAATTATGATGCGACCGAAACATTTGAGTAAACCAGCGATATTGATAACAAGCACCACATTGTGAAACATTGACAGTACTTGGCACATTGCTTATCTCGTGACAAAGGGATATAACAGTGGCCCACTGACATAACAGTGACACACTGACTTAACTGTATCACCCTGACATAACTGTTTACTGTGACACACTGCCATAACAGTGACACACTTAAATTCAGTGGCACAATGACATGGCAGTGACACACTAACATAATTGTGATACACTGACATAACTGTGACAATCTGACATATCTTTGACATAACTGTGTAACACACTGACATAACTGTGTAACACACTGACATAACTGTGTAACACACTGACATAACTGTGTAACACACTGACATAACTGTGACACAATGACATGACAGTGACACACTAACATAACTCTGACATAATGTCATAACTATGACAAACTGACATAACAGTGACACACTGACATAACTAATACAATGACATTACTGTGTAACACACTGACATAACTGTGTGACACACCGACCTAACTGTGTCACAATGACATAACTGTGTCATACCGCGTCAACATAAGATTCTAATGTAAACAAGTCCCTCTACCCCAACCCACTATCTCTATTTGTACACATAGCAACTACAGAGACACATTCATGTCACATTGTCTAAAGAGACACTTTGCCCTTTAAGTTATAGCCCATCTAAGAACTGAACTCTAAACCCTACAAAAATGTTGCAAAAGATACTAATCTAGTTTGACAGGAGACGCACGTTTGGCTCCATCCCTCGATCTCGTCTCATCTTATGAAACCTGACAGCTCTCTCCATGCGGCCACAAAGGTGTCATTAGCTGCAGCCAATGAGACACTTCTCAATGCACTGAAAGGCTTAACTGGCGTACGTTCTATATTTTCTGGCCACAAAGGAATTGTGCAGGATAATTAAGTCCCTTTACCACACGGCAGCATTGTCAAGGCCGAAGACCGGGTTAGCTCCTCCGCTTGGCCTTTTGAATGTGCTGAGAGCAGGAGACACAGATCTCAATCTAGTTTACACAGTTCTGGACTAATTTATACTGTGTCATGCTAGTACTTTCAAATGATAAGAAGTAAAATAGTAACTATCTTTATCCTATCAAAAGACATTTTGTCTGACGTAGCGATATTTAAATGGTTTTCAGATTGACGCTTCTTAGGTGTTCCTTCAATCTGGCAGGTGGTGTGGTGTGAAGTTAGGTTATCAACACGCTGTAACGGGTTCAGTTCTCGAAGCGTCATCGTCTTGCAGGAGAATTTAGAAAATCTGCACTTGCGCTGGCAGATAATTTACAGTTGGTGTGGTGATCATTCAAAAATTAAATTAACTTTGAATAACTAAACACACTTTATTTGATAAGAGGAGGCCATTCAAGTTCCTATTAGGGCATCAAGGACTGCCATCATCACGTATTCTGCATTGCGTGTGTGTGTGCAGGGGGGGTTGTAACACAATCCCCCGTTCTCCCTGTTTCCTCCCAATGCCCTTTCTCTTTCTCCCGATGCCCTTTCTCTTTCATTCCTTTCTCCGTCTCTCACGCTACCTTTTTTGTCCTCAGACAGATTCCTCTTTTTTTCTCAAACATTTTCCAACTATTTTACTTTTCGTATCAACTATTTCTCTCGGAGTTGGATACTGGACTCTGAAATTCTTTCCTGAGGGGAGATGAACCCCGACCTCCCCCCCCCAGGCTACGCCCATGCCTTAGTAGTCCATTTTCTCCCACTCCCACTCCCCCCCCTCACATTTCTCGAAAAGTACTGTTCATTTATAGTTATAATATTTTTTTTACCGTTATCCTCAGCTCACCCACCCTCTCCTCTAATGAGACCACAAAATATACGCTCTTGTGTAAAGAAATAAAAAAGGGAATGAATGTCATTTATCAAAGTTTTGAATAGAATATATATATATATATATAGTTCGTCCATTGTGGTTCGATGATGACCACTTTGTCATCCAAGGGGCTGAGGGCTTTGCACTGGGGTTTTATGCCTCCTCATGTGGCTGGTGAGACCTATGTGAGCCCAGAATGTTCGGCCGCACACTGGGCAGGTTATTCCAGCTGGAGCTAGTGTCGTTTGCCTTGCTTTTCTTCTCTGGCGTTTTTCTTCTGCCAGCATTGTTCTTTTTTCCTCAGCAACCTTTGCGCCAGTTTTCACAGCGCGACGCCATGATGCTCTGTCATGTGCCTCTGTCTCCCAGGTGCCTGGGTCTATGCTGAACGCCTTCAGAGTAGCTTTGATGGTGTCCCTGAAGCGCTTTCTTTGACCACCTTGCGATCGCTTTCCTTCACTTAGTTAGCCATACAAGAGTCTTTTAGGGATGCGGTGTTCTTCCATTCTGCAGACGTGACCTGCCCATCGCAGCTGGGACTGCATCAGAATTGGTGGATGCTTTGCAGACACGCTCTTCGAAGAACTTCAGTATCTGGTATTTTGTCTTGCCATTTGACATTTAGTATTTTTCTCAGACATATCATGTGGATAGAATACACTTTATAGTTAGTACTAAAGCGTAATACTTTCAGTTCAAGGGGTCACATTATCTACTTACGTGAGAACAAGTGTACACACACACCCACGCACACAGACATACAAACACTCCGCCAGTGGCGTAAATAGAAATTTGCCATCATTTGGGGGCCCTTAATGGGGACTTGACCTCTTGAGTTGGGGCCCGGGGGATTTTCAAACTCTTCCCCTCCCTAGATACGTCTCTGCATTCCGCACTGATGTCATTGCGGAACTGAACCCCAGACCTCCTGTCATCATCAGCTGGCAATGACGTAATGATCTGCATTTCGCAACAGTCTGAATTTGTAAAACAAATTCCCATACAAACACATTTCTGGCTAGATAGATCTAGATATAAAAGATAGAAATCTTCAATACAGCTTACACGTTGTATTCTATTTTCTAAGCTTGTTATATTTTTATGTATAAAAAATATTGATCCTCCAGCCTCACCTTTTTTTTCAAGCCCATTCCTCTGACAACCCTCCCCTTCCCTGCCATGTAACCGTCACACACCTGATGAAGTAGACCCGTAGGTCTGATTATCCTGGGACATGCACCGAACTCCGCCATATATGTTGAAGGTATTGTTAGTGGCAAGTCTGGATTGATTTATAGATCGACATTTTTTGTTAAAATTTCAAACTTGTGAAAATGCATAAAGACGAGAGTAAGAGTGGGTCATCATTGGGGCTGATATGGAAGTGTTCAGCAGAGAGGCACTCTGAATAGCCCACTGCACAGGTGAATGTATAGGTCTATGTGAAGAGAGAGAGACAGAGAGAGACTGGAAGAGAGAGATTGGAGACAGAGAGAGAGAGAGACGAGAAAGAGATAGAGGTACAGAGAGAGAGAGAGAGGGAGATATATGGAGATAGAGAGACAGGGAGATATATGGAGAGAGAGACAGGGAGATATATGGAGAGAGAGAGACAGGGAGATATATGGAGATAGAGAGACAGGGAGATATATGGAGAGAGAGACAGGGAGATATATGGAGATTGAGAGACAGTGAGATATATGGAGATAGAGAGACAGTGAGATATATGGAGATAGAGAGACAGGGAGATATATGGAGAGAGACAGGGAGATATATGGAGAGAGAGACAGGGAGATATATGGAGAGAGAGACAGGGAGATATATGGAGATTGAGAGACAGTGAGATATATGGAGATAGAGAGACAGTGAGATATATGGAGATAGAGAGACAGGGAGATATATGGAGAGAGAGAGAGACAGGGAGATATATGGAGAGAGAGAGACAGGGGGAGAGATAGAAAGATAGAGAGATAAATGGACATGAATAGAGAGAAAGGAAGTTAATATAAGCGTTGTAATAAACACTTCTGAAAATCCAATTTCCCCATATTTTGGTTCTTGTTAAAAACAGATACAACGAATACTTTTTTTTTTTGCCTGTTGTAACCAAGCCCTAGTGCGTTGTTTTGCTAATCTTTGTGTGTGTGTGTGTGTGTGTGTGTGTTCAAACAAAAATTCTATTTATAAAGCAACAAGTAAAAGTGACATATATTGACAAAGGCTAGTTAAGGAGAAACTATCATATATATATATATATATATATATATATATATATATATATATATATATATATATGAATATCTTCGATATGAAGCTCTTCGAAATCGACACTAGCAGCTGGGAAGAGGTGGCACTGGATAGATCCACATGGAGAGAGAGCATAAAGAAGGGTCCCGGATTGCAGATGTCATACACAACAGAAGCAGAAAGAAGGGTGAAAATGCAACGGCGACTTGTGATTATATATGCCCAACCTGCGATTGCAGCTGTATATCAAGGATTGGGCTCTTTAGTCACACAAGAAGTTGCAAAGGGAAAAGATCGTCTCTCGAGACGTAAAATGCCGCAGATATAAATATAAAGTTTTCTAATTTGTCCAAAGAATTTATTGACAAATATTAATACATGTACTTTATAAGTATAACATATTTTAATGTTTACTGGTGTAAAACTGTTTAACGTATAATTTGTTAACAAAATCAATACATAAATCAATATATACACCGATTCTTTTTTGTTTAAAAAAAAACAACTGTGACTACACACTGTATGCACATATTTTAAGAGCCATTGGGTTGTATGCCTGCTTGGATCCCTCCAAGACAGAACAGCGGTTCGAACTGGCCAATGGGTGTGGGGGGGGGGGGGGTCCGCCATGGGTCCAGAGTCCCAACTGTCTTAAACTTAACTTGTAGGACAATTACAAAGATTAAAAAGTAGAAACACATTTCAACACATTTTAAGAAAAAGGTGCTGGCCGTGTTATTTTATACTAGTGTTTATCCAAAATATGTATCTGTTGTCAACAGGTTGACAAAATTCAGCTTATTTTGTACTAGAAAATACTCGTCTTTTCAAGGCAAAGATTGGACTAGACATTCTCGTGTGCAAAATAAAATGAGATTAGGCTTATTTTCATGTACCTAGAAAATATAGATTTCCGTATGTTTGAAATAATACTGTTTGAGGCTCTGTGTTAGTTGTGACATATAAATTTCCATTATGACAAAAAAAAAAAATGGGAGGAGTAGAACTGCCATATCTGAGCACAGTGTGTAGACGAGGGGTTCTCCTGAGGGACTCCCACTTGAGCCGTCTCGCCAGTTAGCCAAATTCTACGCCAGCTTTGTTGTACCGCGAGTCGATCTGTTCATTCATATGTAACGATATTTGTACCTTCTCGGAGTGATAGTGCATTCATCTCCAGTACAGGAAACAAAAAGAGACAACAGCGCACTGGAACCACTCTGGTCTGTTCGTTTCATTCAGTGAATGCATAGATCTATCTAAGGCAGGATACATTCTGTCTGGTGGATGGCTAATGGGATGGTCTTCGAAAACAATGCAACCCCAGTCAGTGAGGAGAGAAAGAGAGAGTGACAGAGAGGGAAGGAAAGAGCTAGTTGTTACATTGACACGCTAGTAGCGTCCCTTGCCACCACAACAATAAGAACCCAGGCCCGACTATGTCATGTCTCGTCAACTGCTCAATTATCTCCCCCTGTTCGTTCGTCTCGCGTTGTGTATTTGTCCTGAGTCAAGGGACAGTACCCAGCACTAGGAATAAAACGTGCTGGAAAGAAGCGATTAAAATTAACCTTTAAAAAAAAAAATCGCGATTAGTTCCCGTGCTGGATTACAAACACAACTCTTGCATATTTAAAGTAGTCTATGGCTTTATATGTGTTACATAGATGTCATTTAATATATTCCAACAGTTATAGATCATTATTATAGACCATTCACCATCAACAACTCCACGCTATTCTAGAGATTTCAATATTACTATATGTCCGCCATCTAGTCTAACTAGATGTAGACCTAGGAAGGTGACAATATGTAGATCTAGATTATAAACTCTATGTCTATAAGACAGGAATTATTTCAAAAACGATAAACAAACGAAAGGAAATGCATGAACGGATCTAGACAGAGGGAAAGTGATACATCGCTCGGCTTGTATTTCTGAATCTATCGTGTACCTGTCAATTGATGGCTATTAACAGGTGAGAATTATTTCTGTATTCCTTTCTTTCGTTAGTTTTAGTTTTGAAAATAAAGTTTAAACTTTGAATTTCAGGTTTTTTTTGTTTTTTTTTAAATTCTATTTTTGTCTTTTACTGGATGTTTTTAAGAAAGAAGATAGATCATACATATTTAGGTGAACAAAAGCTCTATAGCTGAGTTTGAGATCTAAATCTCTAAATAAATCATTGCTGTAAAGCTTAGATAAAAAGAAATTTTAGTTAATACATTTCTCATCTCAAGTGAACACTGTTTTTTGATCGAGGCCGCTTTGAAATCCAATCTTTTATAATAAATTATGATCTATTTTTAACATTACTGCCTATAAATAGTATATTCATAAACATTTATGATTTTCTGTCTGTATTAGAATTTCAATTAGAACGACCCACAGTTACAGAGTCATGGCAATGGCACTATAGATTTAGATATAGCACAAGGTCTAGATCACAGACCTATATATATATATATTATAGGTCTGTGGTATAGATATATATAGTTCGTCCATCGTGGTTCGATGATGACCACTTTGTCATCCAGGGGGCTGAGGGCTTTGCACTGGGGTTTTATGCCTCCTCATGTACATATATATATATATATATATATATATATTTAGAGATATCCTATATAGATATAGCACTAGGTCTAGATATAGCTGTAGTCTAGATATAAAGACCTAAATGAAAGATATTTTAAAAACATTATTTTAAATTATTATTATTATAAATCATTTTTATTGCTTAAAGTGATACTTAAATGTGTGTGTATTTGTGTGTTTGCATGTGTCTGTGTACGTTTACAGGGCCTTTGTGTCTGTGTGTATCTACAGGGCATTTGCGTGTCCATTTTTTCTCCTCGGAGGCAGCATTACAAGAATATTCAGTATGGTCACCGTCTGTTGCTACGTCCATCAATCACTTAGATTGTGTGGTGACGTGTCCCTTCGACACCAAACAAAACAGGCCTCAGAGACGTCATTCATCTTTCTGCTGATTTTGTGAGTCCTGAATCATTTCATGTTTTCCAACTGCTCCCTGGTGGGAATAAGCCAACGTGTTGACCTTTGACTCGTAGAGCTGACCCTTTTAACCCACAACTTCCTGCCTGGTCGTGAGGTTTGCGCGCTGGACTGTCGTTCGGATTTATCGAGGGTTCAAATCCTGCCCGCTCCCATCCCCCGTCGTCCTGCGGGAGGTTTGGACTAGGAAGTAAACTATCTTCAACTCTGAAGGAACATAGGAAACATGTAAAACATTTTTTTACAAACAATTTTACAAGATTACAGTTTTGATCTTGTATACCATTTGACTTCAACGCAGCTATGTCATCTGAGCAACAAACCATCGAGATATGAACAGAATTACCAAAAGTTTGTTATGACAGCGCGTGTTTTCTCACTTCCTGTCTAGATCTATTTATTTAGTATCACGCCTGCTGCATGATGGGACATGGTAGCTAGATGGTTATTGAGTTAGTCATAGAAGTGGCGAACTTTGACCTCAAATCCCCCCGAAAACTATTTCTAGATCTAATGTAAAAAACGAGATCCCAGATGTGTCACCTAAAACATAAGGTAATGAGATTAGTAGTCTGCTTTTCACAGGTTAGACTCCAGCTAGGGACCCTACATGTTGTTCATTGTGAGAAAGAACAATGATTTGTTGGTTGTAAAAGAAAGGTTCATTTTTTACCAATTTTCATTTTCATAGACATGATAAATTCGCTATAAACAGAAAATAGGTTAAGAAAACTTAGGAAGAGTGAATCTTAACAACAGCGAGGGAGGTATCGGTGTAGAAAAAAATGTGAATATTGTTATAAAACTTGGGTTTGTGTTTTGTAATTTCATTGTTCAGGATGACGTCTTCACAGTGCCAGGTTTTTGGCATATACACAGTGTCATTTCTTAGACGTCTTAGATGTCCAGCCTGCTGAAAAGATTGAACTTGGTAACTAGCATGATTCTATTCATTTGTCAAAGTTCGAAGGTTAAAATACTAATTCTTTAATAACTAATTCTTTCATTGTAGTAATGTTTTTTTTCCCCTTGGTTTTTCTTCCTACGCATGTCTAGTTATTATCTCAAGGCTGGTTGCTTTAAGCTGGAAAGTCAGAATGTTCTTAGTTGGGCTTGCGCATTGTTTGGTTGTTATGGCACCTCTTATTTCTTTTTATGTCATTGTTCTTAATGGGATTGGCCATGGACAGATGTTTTTTTTTCTAAAGCTTTTCATTTCAAAGCGAATTTTCTGTTTTTGTGTTTTCGATTTGTATGAATGTTCACAAATTCTCTTGTCCAGCTTTTGTCTCAGTGGTTAGAAGCATGGGAGGCGGCGAGTCCATTCTTTACTAAACAAAACCAAATCGATTGGCCTGAACTGTTGTCTTCTATAGATTTTCTTAAGTGACCATGTTGAAGGTTTGTCAGTGACCAAGCCTGTCGTCTGCCGAGACTTAAAAAAAACAAAAAACTAACTGGATGTTGTTTCGAAACAAAGACACAGAACAAACAAAGCAATTCTTGGTATCAACTTATAAAATATGTTTTTGTTCAATAATTAAATTGTTAACTTTAAAAGGTCTTAATTAGTTTTGTTTACAACTCTAAGACTACTCTTGCATTGGTTCTGACATTGATAGACTTTTGTTTAAACTGGTTCTCATATTAATATACTTTTATTTAACAATGGTTCTTAAATTGATAGACATCTTAAACAATGATTCTTACATTGATAGGCTTCTATTTAAACAATGGTTCTCACGTTGATAGACTTCTATTTAAACAATGGTTCTCACATTTGATAGACTTCTTTTTAAACAATGGTTCTTACATTGGTAGGCTTCTATTTAAATCATGGTTTTTAAATTGATAGACTTCTTATCAAACAATGGTTTTCACAATGATAGACTTCTTTTTTACAATGGTTCTCACATTGATAGACTTCTATTTAAACTATGGTTCTCACACTGAAAGACTTCTATTTCAACAATGGTTCTTACATTAGCAGACTTCTTATTAAACATTGGTTCTTAAATTGATAGATATCTTCTTAAACAATGGTTCTTACATTGGTAGATCTAGAAATCTTGAGATAAAATTAACGCATTCAATATACTAACGCATTCTGTACTAATGAAATAGTCTTTATAACCCATAATATTAATTCCACTATCCTGTTAATGTATCTATTCCTAAAAGTCTTTCCTCAAAACTAGTTATTTCTAACTATATCTCATAATTCCAATTTTTTGACTAATAAAAATCTCTCCTATTTTAGTTGCTATATAACTTTTTAAGTACTCTGTATTTATAGCTTCTAAAAATATCTGCATTATTCAGATCTATGAATCATCTTTTCACTATTTTATTTATTTAGAGCTCCGATATCCAGTCTTTACATTGTAAACATTTCCCCGTTATCTAGTCTATTAATAGCTCTAAACATTTCTCAAATATCTAGTCTATTTATAGCTCTAAACATTTCTCAAATATCTAGTCTTTTTATAGCTCTAAACATTTCACCGTTATCTAGTCTATTAATAGCTCTAAACATTTCACCGTTATCTAGTCTATTAATAGCTCTAAACATTTCACCGTTATCTAGTCTATTTATAGCTCTAAACATTTCACCGTTATCTAGTCTATTTATAGCTCTAAACATTTCACCGTTATCTAGTCTATTTATAGCTTTAAACATTTTACCGTTATCTAGTCTATTTATAGCTCTGAACATTTCTCCAATATCTAGTCTATTTATAGCTCTAAACATTTCACCGTTATCTAGTCTATTAATAGCTCTAAACATTTCACCGTTATCTAGTCTATTTATAGCTGTAAACATTTCACCGTTATCTAGTCTATTTATAGCTCTAAACATTTCCCCGTTATCTAGTCTATTAATAGCTCTAAACATTTCTCAAATATCTAGTCTATTTATAGCTCTAAACATTTCACCGTTATCTAGTCTATTTATAGCTCTAAACATTTCTCCAATATCTAGTCTATTTATAGCTCTAAACATTTCTCCAATATCTAGTCTATTTATAGGTCTAAATATTTCTCTAATATCTAGTCTGTAAATTCTAAACATTTGACCACTATCTAGTCAATTTATAGATCTATAAACATTTCACCACTATATAGTCAATTATAGCACTAAACATTTCTCCTCTATCTAGTCTATTTATAGCTCTAAACAGTTCTAATATCGAGTCTTAACATTTCACTATTATCTAGTTTTTTTTTGTTTTTTTTTTAGCTCTAAACATCTCTCCAAAAAGCAATCTACACTCGTTAAGAGTTACTAGACTACTTTATCCAACTGATTTAATTTGACATTTTTCTTCTATATCAGAGTAGCGGAGTATCGATCCTAAGTTGACTTGTTTTGTGCTAATAATACCAAAACCATTAGGACAATTTATCTAGCCTCGCCAGTCCCTAGGCTGCCATATGTTTCCCAAATAATTCTTTTGTTTTCTTCTGGAAAAAGAAGAAAATCATCAAGAAAACATTTGTTGCCTGGACTGATTCGATACGTAACAGATGAATTACACGGAGAAAAAAATGACGGTAATCGATCAGTTCTTGACAGCGTGGAGTAAACGATACTTGACGATCGTGGTTGGAATCAACGATACCTCACGATCTGAGTACGAACACATGTATTTATGCTGCTAGTGACATCGATACTCGCATCGATACTCATTAGTTCGATTGGCTGCGCGTATACTTTACAAAATAAATAAACAATGATACTAAAGTACATAACAACAAAAATCTGCGCTAGTCTAGTTAGGATATATTAAATGAATGTATTCGAGAAATCTTGACCCATTGAATGATTCCATATTTGAAATAGAAAGAGAGATACGGTCACTAAGAGGGTTGTATAAATAAATTAAAAATGTTTTGTTTTTTCAATGTAGAACACTATTATAGTTTGGTCGAAAGGCTAAGTACGCTTGAACTTGGGTTGGCTTGGCTGCCTATGAAGGGGGCTCGAGGTACGGCACCCGACTCGAGCAGAGTTGTGTTTACTGAGCGCCCCTTCCCCCCCCCCCCCCTCCCCCTAAGGTCGACAAATGAGATTGGACCATATCGCTCTGAGCATGCAACAAGCATGAAAGTAGCGCTATATAAAAGCGCTACATAAAAGCTATACTTTTTTCTTCGCCAATAACAACATTAGTATTAATTTAAAGAGTCTTAATGATGATTTTTTTTTGTATACTTATATGTTGTACCAATGGGACTGAAGACTTTTAACTATATTAAGTACATTATCTCATGTCATGATATCGAATGTCAAAATGCAGGGAGCCCCTAAAAAGGTTATGCCCCCTCCCCCCACCCAAATTCAAGATACGCCACTGGGAAGTTAAAATTCTAGTGCGGCAACGAAGTTTGTCTGGTATAAAATTGTAACATTAAATTGCAAAATTTCACAGTGCGCTGTAGTGCAAAGTAGAAAGTTCACGCGCGTAGTGGAAATACTTGAGCACAATTATCGGAAGTAGGAAAGATTGCATTTTCTCTAAACCGATTTTCTTTCTTGGAGAGAATGCACACAATAACTAAATAAATAGTTTTAAACTATAAAACACATCTGCATGGTCACGAAATCGGCATTCTATCATGTAAGTGTAGACATCAAATTTTATCTTACAAGGAGAACAGTGCTAGCAGAAGAAAGGAAAAGGAGAACAATGCTAGCAGAAGAAAGGAAAAGGAGAACAGTGCTAGCAGAAGAAAGGACAAGGAGAACAGTGCTAGCAGAAGAAAGGAAAAGGAGAACAGTGCTAGCAGAAGAAAGGACAAGGAGAACAGTGCTAGCAGAAGAAAGGACAAGGAGAACAGTGCTAGCAGAAGAAAGGACAAGGAGAACAGTGCTAGCGGAAGAAAGCGTCAGAGAAAAGAAAAGCAAGGCCAATGACACTAGCTCCAGCTGGAATAACCTGCCTGGTGTGCAGCCGAACATTCCGGGCTCACATAGGTCTCATCAGCCACACGAGGAGGCACAAAACCCCAGTGCAAAACCCTCAGCCCCCCTGGATGACAAAAGTGGTCATCATAGAACCACGATGGACGAACTATATATATATATATTAAAGGATAAAGGTGTTTGTTATTCCTTTCCACGATATATTTTCTACATTTGTGTCCATTATGGCAACATCTAAACCCGTTCTTGTAAAATGCATAAAAAGAGATAATCTCACCTATTAGGAGGAAACAATGACATTTGCCTGATAGTCGTTCGACTATCAGCTGCTATCATTTTACTATCAAGTGGAGTCTCTATTGATACGCTATTACCTTGTTCTTATAGATCTGCACACCTGATGGCATCCCCTAAAGTTGATATCATTCTCACGCTGTGACGCCGCAGGCTCTTTGGAGGGAAGGGGAGTGACAACGTTGCGTGGGACACTGGTAGGAGTGGAAGGATAGAAACAGATACATTGCTATGGTTACAGCATAATTGTTAAATAATTTCAGGAATCTCCGTGGGAAATTTCCGGTATGCGTAATCAACTACCCTTTCAGTAGAACTTTACCTATCATATTAATGTTTACTAAGAATGTAGGTTTTAGTACATATCTTTATGTCCTTCTGCTACACCAAAGGAAGAAACTAGTGCACAACCTTGCTATATAGGCTACGCAAGGCCGGATTTAAGTGTGTGGAGGCCCCGGGATGGAATTATTGTGGAGGCCCCTACACTTTTTTGTAAGTTTTAATCAAAATTCACTTTTTAATTTAAAAAACAACAAAATTACTGGTATCTAAACGCATGCCATATTATTGAAGAAAGAGTGTGTGCTAATTTTAATATGCATATTTTAACAAGAAATTAATTTTTTAGGGTTTACGCAATGTTGTAAATCGGAGAATATTACGAGAATGCGAGCACACTATAGGGTGACTATAGATCTATATATATTATACTAGACTGGAAACCGGAAATAAATTCTTATTCGCGATTAATTGATTCACAGAACTATGTATATATATATATATATATATCTATATATTTATTTATTTATTTATGCGCGTAAACTCTTATTCAAGCTCTAAGGGGGGTCGCCCCAATCAATCTTTTCTGTCTTTAAAAAGTAATGATCTTTAGTTTTCAAAGTTTAGAAAGAATGAAAAATCATTTCTCGGATATTCACGCAAATATATGAAACAAAGTCATTTCCTGTTTGTTTCCATTGAGATAATGTTTCAAAAATCCTAGATCGAAATAACTCATGTTGATTTAAATCATCTTATGTACATTTAAGTAGATTGATAACCTAGATCTTTCTAGATTATGTATCTAAAAATTGCAAAATAATTATTATGAGACCAAAGTACTCTTATTTTTTATGTTCAATTACTAGATGTAAAAATTAAATTATATGTTACATAGGTTAGGGTTGAAAAAAAACAAAAAACAACTTTACTTCTTTCAACCATTTTAAAAAACAACGCCTTGATCCAACTTTCTAAAAAATTTTCACGACATTTTTTGTAGTGTTTAAAAATCTCCATGTCCAGTCTAGAGTAGTATTTATAGGTTTCTGAAGCTGACACTTTTTAACTTCGACACTATAAGAGTTAAATTATTTTTTTTGTTAAATTGCGAGGAAATAAAATATTTACAAAACAGTGAAGTTGTTGATCCTTCGAAATATGGATTTTTTCTCTGTTGTGGGGCCTCGCTTTCTTGTGGAGGTCGCTGGGCTGTAGCATTGCCTGCCCTCCCTTAAATCCGGTCCTGTATATGCGATATCATCTACAGACCTCCAGAGTTCGCAGTTTCATTCAATGCATGGATAGTCACCATAGTGAATACTGTTACAACATGATATGCGAAGCGAAGTCCTGTAGTTAAGAGAAGATGACTCTAATTATTGCACAGACCCTAGACTTCCATTGTTTAAATGTCTATAAAGTTGCTAATGACTATCTCCCTTACATACGGATTATCTCCCGTATCTAGACATTGCCAAACTATTTCGGGATACTATTCTGGGCGAGAGGACTAACAGGGAGTTAACCCCGCCTACCTCTGTCCACATGGCCACTCTTACGTCATTAAGACAATCCGATCACGTGACCGTTTCTTAAACTAGAAGTAAACACAGACACACACATTGTGTTCGCTGTTAGAGGAAATAGACCGCGATATGTTCCATCTGCCAATTGTCTAGCAGATCTAATCAATAGGACTCATCAGGGCAATCCATTAGTATGTTTTTATAATTCTATATTCATTCTTCTACCAAGTCAGCAGCTAATCAAATGTTTGTCATTTAGCTTTCATCGTTACTATGTAGCTGCCTTGAATATTTAAACACATTTGAACTAATCCTTGCTAATTGGGATTAAAAAATTGCCCCGCGCCCTTAGGCGCTTTACATCATCGGAATTTATTATGTGACTTAGTTAAAGGGAAGGGCATCGGGCAACGGCTTCCTATACACAATGTTGCCCCTCTAGTCATAACGGTCACAAAGCTGATTAAAAAGTATATACACGCCCTGAGGGTACATAGATTCTTGAACGTAGACGCCCCAACGGCCATTTAAATTAATAGCCAGATTGAGCTTAAAATGAAATAAGATCGAAGCCTCCAGCTACACTGTGTAGTTAATATTGTATTTTCTGTTAAGTCTCACAGATGTAGATTTAAATCGAAACTTTTTTCTTCCCTTTTTTATGCCTTCAGGCTAAAAGAAAAATAAAGAAGGGAAAAAGAGACTAAAAAAAATTTAGAGATAATCTAAAAGTCTCTCATTCTCTCCCCTTGTCAACCCCCGATATTGACATTTAAATGGCAAGTTAACTGACTTTACACCGGAGGACGGTATGTAATTTGTTCTCAGCTAGAAACACAGTTATCGAACCCTGGTCCACCGTAATGGGCCTGTTAGCCCCTGTATTTGTGCCCGGTGATGGACGCTTAGATAATAATCTTGTCTAAACCTGAAATATTTCATCTTTCTGCTGTGTCCATTATCTTATACTAACAGAATGGCGTGAATGTGAGCTATATAAAACTATTTGAAACATTCTGCTTTATATATGTGTATGTGTATTTATGTGTGTGTGTGTATGTGCGGGTATCCATTTAAAAAAGAAATTTACGTAAATATGTGTTTGTGTACATGTATCCTTGCAGGACTGTCCTATCGATGGTCTCGGGCTCTAGTCCTGCCGCTGCCATTCTTCGACGTCCTAAGGCAGGCTTTAGTCTAGGAAAAATGTGTTCCGCGAGGCCTGAATAGGTGTAACTTTAAAAAAAATTGAATATAATTACATTCATGCGCCAATCTAGTCATGCATGTTAATCAATCAAACTCTGCTAAGTTGTTGGTTTTCCTGACTGACTCATGACAACTAAACATAACACTTAAGTTAACGCAATAGAGCGAAACGTTAACAATGCATATTTTAAAAAAATCTAACTAATTTTAACAATAACTAGACACTAACAGATATTTATTTCAAAGTTTGAGAAAATTTAGAAAAATTGCAATATTTTTATGTAAATTTTGGACATTTTTATGAATCCTACGTTACACTTGTTATGGAGCGCGCGCGCGTGTGTGTGTGTTTGTACGAGTGTGTGTATGTGTATTGACTGATTCTATACATGTTTTATGACGAAGAAGCTATTTTTAGAAGGATGATTACAGTGAATAAAGGAAGGAGAGCGACTGATAGAAAAGACATGCGTATGAAAAGCGAATGGCGGCGATACCTTAGAGTTGAATGAGTTGAAAGATAATAATGATGGCGATATCTTCGATTCCGAAGATTAAGGATGAATGCAGTGTTTCACATGACTACTCAAACCCAGTTGCCGCCTGCATGTATTCCGCATGTCGTGTAGACAAAGCCGTTATCTACCGCAGTGTTTGTCTTCTGTAAAAATCATTACAAATTTTTTAACATCTTATATCTTCTTATATAATACAGACGTTACTTCAAAAAATAAGATGATTACGTCCTACGCGTCATGCATTTAGTCATGCATATTAACCAATGACTTAAATTCTGCCAAGTCAATGGTTTTTCTGGCTAGCTCAGGCAACCCATTCCATGCTCTAAAAGCACTAGGGAAGAAGGAGTATTTGTACAAATTTGTCCTAGCATATGGGACGAGGAATGTGCCTTTATTTTTGTGTCTTTCAGAGTATTTTATTAAATTTTGTTTTTGTATTTGAAGATTATGGTTCAGTGTTTTATGTATAATTGCTACTTTACTTTTGAGTCTTCTGTCCTGAAGGCTTTCTAAGTTTAGTGATTTTACTAATGGTGTTACCCTAGTCAAATGTGAATATTCGTTTGTTATGAATCTCACTGCTCTATTTTGTGTTTGTTCCAATTTCTTAATGTTTTCTTGAGTTGAGGGGTCCCACACGGTGGATGCATATTCTATTATTGGCCTAACCAAGGTTAAATAACATTTTAGTTTTATGTTCTTATTTGATTTATAAAAATTTCTTTTAATAAACCCTAATGCTTTGTTGGATTTTTTTATAGTTTCATTAATATGTGGATTCCATGATAGTTTTTCATTTATTATAACACCTAGGTATTTTGAGTTTTTAGTCCGTGTTACTGGTTTGCCATGAATAAGATAAGTGGAATTTATTTGTTTTAGTTTTTTTGTTACTCTTAACAACTGACATTGTTTTTATTGTTCTACATATTATGCAATCGTCTGCAAATAATCTGACTTTTGTTCCTGAACTAATGCAATTTGGTAAATCATTTATGTAAATTAAAAATAGTAGTGGACCCAAGACTGTTCCTTGAGGTACACCTGAGTTTACTGTTATTGGTGTTGATTTAGAGCCATTTATTATTACAGTTTGTTCTCTCCCTATCAGAAAATCTTTAATCCACTGATGCAGTGGACCGTTAATGTCGAAATATTTTAATTTTTTAAGCAAACTATGGTGGTGAACTTTGTCAAAAGCCTTGGAAAAATCTAGTAAGATAGCATCTATTTGTTCACTATTATCTAAACCTTTTGAAAAATCATCAATTAGTCCTATTAGTTGTGTTTCACATGATCTATATTTCCTAAAGCCATGTTGGTATGGGGTGAGGACATTATGTTTGTCTAAGTGGTTTATGATGTTGCTACATATTATGTGTTCTAGGATTTTACATGTGATGCTGGTAAGTGATACTGGTCTGTAGTTTCCTGGATCAGATTTTTCTCCTTTTTTAAATAGGGGGGGGTGACATTAGCTTCTTTCCAGTCCTTTGGTACTCTGCCCTGGTTAAGCGATGCCTGAAAGAGTATTTTGAACACTGGGGCTAGCTCATTGCTTAGTTCTTTGAGAAATCTAGCTGGAATACCATCAGGTCCAGACGCTTTATTTGGTTTGGTGTTGGCTAATAGTTTTTTAATTCCATTTTCTTGTACTACTAAATCTTCTATGTTGTCTACTTGGTTCAAATTAAGAAATATGTCTTTGTCTCCTGGGGCTGAGAATGCTGATGCAAAGTATTTGTTTAGGATGTTTGCTTTAGTTTCATTATCATTATGTTTTATGTTATGTTCATCTTTTAATGGCGCTATGCCTGTTGTTTCCATTTTCTTAGACTTAATGTATGACCATAGGTTTTTGTTGTTATCTTTAGATATTACATTGTTTATGTATTCACTCTGCAGCTGTCTGCTTACTTTTTGGGTTAGGTGTTTAATTTTTATATACTTTTTGTAAACTCTTTCTGCCTTGGTTTCTTTAAATTTTCTATATAGGTTTTCCTTCTGTTTACAAAGCTTCTTTAGTCTATTATTAAACCAGCATTTATTTATTTCGTTTGATGTGTTGGTATATGATTTTCTATAATGCTTTTAAGATGGTTTTTAATGAAATTCCAGAGGTCGTCGACTGGTTGGTTAATGTCTTTTTCTAATAAGAATGTTTGTTTGCTTTAAGGGAGGCCACTCTCTCCTAGATGATGGTTGAAGTCGAATGAACAATGTGAATGATAGACATAAACAAATACAAACGTTAGTTTTAGTGTTAGTTCTCGTCTTACTAAGTCACAGACCAGCACAGCGTTGAACAGATAACCAAGCAAAGTTAAAAAAAAAAAACTTTAAAAAAAACAAAGCTGATTTAAGAAAAAGAGAACGCAAATTCACTGCCATATCTCTCAATTATCCAAAATGTATCTCCCTTTTTCTATATAAAACAAAATTAATTAATTACAACTAATTGATTAAATAATTAGTTAATTGTTTGATTGAGTCATGTAGTGTCTTCGACAACTTGAACCGTGACGGGGGTGTGGCACGAAACTGATTCCTCCCCCCCCCCCTCCAGACACACGAATTCCACCCAGACAGACGGAGTGTGTTGATATAAGCTTTGTAAATCAAAGTCATGAAGACATAATGCTCCATGGTATTCCTATCAAATTATAGATCTTGTTTCCAGCGTCTAAGGTCACGAGGACTTTCTGTTTTTGACGTGGAAATAAAAGGCTGATGAGAGAACAACATTCTCACGCATACAAACTAACTTGGAAAACAAGAAAAAACATAGGAAAACATGAATAGGAAAAATTTAAACCATAATTCCTTCTCAAACTACTACAGAGAACAGGTTTATAAAAAACATTTTTTTTAGAAAGAGAATAAGCTTAATTAAATAGATATTAATTAAATAAAAATGCGAGGACCTTATGAAAGAGCAATTAAGTCTCCATACTGTTGTTATTTTATACAATTTGCTAGCCCTTTGTAAGACTCTCATATATTTGTTTTTCAATATATAATAATAATAATAATAATAATTGGGATAGGCCTATTCTGACCGACAAAACGGTAGATTTCAATCGCCCGAATCTGCTGTTCATCGATAAAAAAGAAAAAAACCGCTACCATTATCGATATCGCCGTACTACCGTCTCATAATTTAAGAAAAACTGAGATAGAAAAACAAAGAAAATATGGGAACCTAGGCTTGGAGATTAAGCGTCTATGGAAATTGTCCAAAATAACAATATACACCATTGTTATATCAACCGAGGGGATAATAACAACTGACCTCCCAGACACCTTCAAGGCCCTTAACTTTCCTAGGAACATCTTCGTTGCCTGTCAGAGGGCGGTACTGCTGCAGACCTGCCACATCACCAGAAAATTCCTCAGCCGAAACTGTTAAAAGGACTACGATGGATTTTGTTTCTCTTTAGCGAAACTCGACCCTGGCAGCGCCAGAGAATGACTACTCGTTCATTTCTAACATAATAATAATAATAATAATAATAATAATCTTGATTGTCCGTATGGAAATTTGTCTTACAATTTGTGCATTACACCAAACAAAAAACAATTATAACTATAAGAAACCAAAGTGTACATTCACACCAGTCTCACTCATAATTTACATGTGACAAAGTTTATACCAGATTGTTCTTATTTAATGATTTGATTGCTAGGGGAACAAAAGAGTGTTTGTGTCTGTTTGTCTTTGCTATCGGTGTCTTGTAACTCTTTTGTGATGGTAAAATCACAAAATCCTGACACAAAGGGTGATTCTTTAATCCGAGTGGCTTTTTTATAGATGTTTGTCTCAAACAACTGCCCAAATGGGGTTTGTTTTTGCCAATGATTTTACCAGCAGCATTTATTTTATAAAGTTTATTTTTATTTTTAATGCTCAGATTGCCATACCAGGCAGTGATATTGAAACTTAAAATATTGCAAATATCAGCGTGATAAAACATAGCCAAGGCCTTTTCGCTAACATTAAACGATAACAGTTTTCTTAGTAATCGTAATCTTTGTTGCCCTTTTTTGCTGATATAATCAGTATTTGCAGTAAAATTTAGTTTATTGTCTAGGATAGTACCAAGGTATTTAAAGGTTTGCACAATTTCAATAGTCTCTACAGCTACAGAAACAAATTTTCCTTCTTTTCCCTACGAAAATCGATTATCATTTCTTTGGTTTTTTTTTTACATTTAATAAATAATAAAAGATTATGCATATATACAGTGCTTTTTTTTGTAAGCAAATAGGTGCGGTACTCAGTGTTGTATTTCTAACTTTTAACTACTAATAAATTAATAATAAATATTAAAATACAAGAAAAGTAATAATTTTTCCCCACATTGAAAAAAAGTGCCGGTACGCCGTACCGGCGCGTACCGTCACAAAAAGCAATGTATATACATATCACATATAGATACATATATAATTTCATGAAATATACATTTGGATTGATTTCGTTTTTAGTACTATATCCTATATTGGCATTTAAATATGGGCATATTTTCTTGATGAACGAAGAATTTTAATTATAAAAATAAATAAAAGAACCTATTTTTACAATGTGTATGGTTACATCAAGTTGATTGACTTCGTACAGTTATCTTAAGTCACTTGACTGCAAAATGGTTCAGCTGTCTTCTATTATGCGTACACTTTTCTTGAAAAAAAAATGTTTAATGCGATAATAAAAACTTTTTTAGGTTTAAAAAATTTTTTTTTTTGGACATTCACATGTACCTCCCCCCCCTCTATTTTTTTCTTCCTGTTTACGTTCTGCATGCGTCCACTTTAGGCTAGCCACCCCCCTTTCCCCCGCCGAAATGTACGAATGTCGTAAATGGACGATTCCTTCCCATTCTGTCTAGTTCTCATGTTGAGTACTTCCAAACTTCAATGATCCCCCGATATAATCTTGCTGTCTCTGTTATCTTCTCACGAATTCTCTTTCTTCTTACTTTCTCTCTGATCCGCCTCCCTCTCCCCCCTTCACTCCTCTGATCCCTGACTATGCCTCCCCCCCTTCTCTCGCATGTGATCACTCAGCATACGTTGTGTGTTCTAATGAAAGAGGCGGCACTAAGAAGTAATTTTCTCCATCTTCACCCCAAGCGTTTTGATCCATTTAATAATTTAGACGAGATTAACATCGCCATTACGTTCAATAATGACCCACTTCTTTGTCTGTCTTTCTCTCTCTCTGTTTATCTGTCTCCCACCCTCTGTCTGTCTGTTTGTCTGTCTCCCTCTCTCAGTTTGTCTGTCTCCATCCTTCTGTCTGTCTGTTTATCTGTCTCCCTCTCTGTTTATCTGTCTCCCTCCATCTGTCTTTCTGTTTTGTCTGTCTCCCTCTCTCAGTTTGTCTGTCTCCCTCTCTCTGTTTATCTGTCTCCCTCCATCTGTCTTTCTGTTTTGTCTGTCTCCCTCTCTCAGTTTGTCTGTCTCCCTCTCTCTGTCGGATTATCTGTCTCCCTCACTCTGTTTATCTGTCTCCATCTCTCTTGAATGTCTGTTTTTTTCTGGCTCCCTCTCTCTGTCTGTTTGTCTGTCTCCCTCTCTCTATCTGTCCGTTTGTCTGTCTCCCTCTCTCTATCTGTCTGTTTATCTGTCTCCATCTCTCTTATATGTCTGTTTTTTCTGGCTCCGTCTGTCTATCTGTTTGTCTGTTTACCTCTCGCTATATGTCTGTTTGTCTCCCTCTCTCTATCTGTCTGTTTATCTGTCTCCCTCTCTCTGTTTTTGTCTCCCTCTCTCTGTTTATGTCTCCATCTCTCTGTATTTCTGTCGCTCTCTGCTTGTCTCAGTCTGTCTTACTATGCCTCTTTGTCTCGTATACTTCACCGCCTTCACCGTCTCTCTCTCTCTCCCTGTCTGTATGTCTTTCCCTGTCTGTATGTCTCTCCCTGTCTGTATGTCTCTCCCTGTCAGTATGTCTCTCCCTGTCTGTATGTCTCTCCCTGTCTGTATGTCTCTCTCTGTCTGTTACTTGCTCTCTATTTCCCCGAGTGTCTGTTTCTTACTATCTTTATGTCTCCATTTTTCTTACTTGTTGCTATTCTATCATTATTCTTGTTTCTTTATTCTTTCTTCTTTTTATCCCTCTCTTTTTTTCTTACTCTCTTTTCAACTATTCTATTTCTGTCCTATCAGTTCTCTTTCACTTCTCTTTCTTTCACTCCTTTTTCACGCTCTTCTCTTCCCCCCCCCCCCCCCCCCCCCCCCACTTTTCTCTATAACATTCTAAAAATATGTATAGGTTTAAATAGACTGTGTGCAAACTCCTTTCGAAAGTTCGCTATACAAGACTCATCGAAACTGGTATTAAAAGTAGCGACCTTTTTAATTTCCTGTTCTCTATGGAGGCCTTTCTGTGTCATTCCCCCAATTGAACCCCCATCATCTCCAGCATTCTAGCGACGCCCATGTATCCAATTGACCAGCCAAGCCATCTGCAACTGACACAGGATGAGCTCATTGGAAATTAATAGTTGGATTTTTTTTTCTTTCACTAAAAAAACTGTTAGTGTTTTTTAAATATATCATGCGTTCTCTCTCTCCCTCTCTCTCTCTCTCTCTCTCTCTCTCTCCCTCTCTCTCTCTCTCTCTCTCTCCCTCTCTTATCTGTCATTCTTTCTAAGACCATTTCTGAAATTCGGTCTTGTTTCTATTGTGTGTCAATGAAGCCTCTTTAGCATAGTTATAAATCAGGCACCAAGTCATCTATTAAAATATTATATAGTTCTATATGTTGTCATCTTTAGTAGTAACTGTGATATAAGGCTCGTGTAGCTTACACAAATTCATAAACATTTAGAGAATTGTTATACGTTTTTTATTTATTGAATTTTTTTATTATTAAATTCTAGCCAGCTACGACCCGCGGCCGGCGGGCCTTAGTTTTGGGTATTACTGATCTACTGGATTAGACTTAGATCTATGTCAAACTTGGAGAATGTTCCCTTCACATTTAAAAAAAATTTTGCCACGAAAATAAAAGTAAGAGTGTGAAAATAAGTTTACCCCATAGGTTTACCCCATGGGTTTACCCCATAGGTTTACCACATGGGTTTACCCCATAGGTTTATCCCATAAGTTTACCCCATAGGTTTACCACAAGGGTTTACCCCATATGTTTACCCGTTCATGCGACATATTCATATCGAGTATAAAATACAGTGAAAACGTGTTTACCCGATTTCTAGGTACACCTACTTTTTTGTGTCTATTTTTAGGGGCCTCCGGTTGTGGTAGGAACATTAAACATACACTACTGTCGCCCCCCTTTTCCCTGTTTATTTTATCTGATTTATTATACATTTATAAGCATTCAGAAAAGTAAACGATAAAATCTCTTGTTTGAAATAGGGCCAGTATTGATTAGTTGTGCATATTAAGTCTTTAATTAACATGCACGACAAGATTAACACATGGATTCACGAAGGACGTAATTATCTTATTTTTTTTCGAAGTAACGTCTGATATTTATAAGAAGATGGAATTAAGCTGTTGCCAACGGCAGATGTAAACAGTAAAAAGAAAACTTTAAATAGAACACTGGCAGACAACGGATTGTTCTTAATTTATTTAGCAAAATATGTAGGTCACAGCTGGAACTATGTAATCACGTGTTAAATAGCAAGCTATTTTTTGTATCCCCCACTTTATTATCCGTGCGGAAATTTGTTTTACAATTTGTGCATTACGCATTGGTGCGCTGTGGCTAAGTGGTTAAGCGTTTGGTTTTTCGAACCTGGTGCTCTCGGTTCGAGTCCCGGTGAAGACTGGGATTTTGAATTTCGGGATTTTCAGGGTGCCCCCTGATCCACCTAATTCTAATGGGTACCTGACTTTAGTTGGGGAAAGTAAAGGCGGTTGGTCGTTGTTCTGACCACATGGCATCCTGCACTTTAACCATGGGCCAAAGAAACAGATGACCTCTGCCCTATAGAATAGAATAGAGTGCATTACACGTAACAATACATTATTAAAGCAAACAATTTATATGATAGCACCAAAAATATACATTCATACCCCAGTTTCTCTTTAACATTACATGTCAATTTAAAAACAGTAGGTTACTATATTTTTCAAGATTTGTTTTTTTTTAGTTGTTGTGATAGATAGTGATGATAGAGATTTGTGTTCCTAGAAACAGTCTCCATTGACAATGTAGGCTTACACTGTATCTCATTGTTCAACAAACTCTTAACAACAGCGTACTTCAGAGCAACAACTTTAAGTTGAAGAGGTTATATGTTAATGTGTTAAAATTTACCAATCAATTTTCAGGGTGACCAGGACTAGGGTTACTATAATTACCAGTAGGCGTGAGATCTCTCAGTAAACTAATAGTTAGTTGCCTTCCTTCAGCAAAGAGATCAGATCTAAGTGTGTCATTAACTCACCCTCCCCCCTTCCCAGAGTTAATCAAATGTGTATCCCGTGTAACAGTATATAATAATAAGTGGGTATACATTTAGCATCTATTGAAATTAAATGGGCTTCCCCTTATCTTCTGCTATAGCTTATAGGCCCTATACCATAATGCATCACTCCTTTTTGCAAAAAAAACAAATAAAAGGGGCGTCTCTTTTAATTTCAATAGAGGGTAAATGTTTATTTAGTGTTGAAGCTTTATCTTATCTTATCTTATATAATACAGACGTTACTTTAAAAAAGAAGATGATTACGTCCTACGCGCCATGCATTTAGTCATGCATATTAACCAATGACTTAAATTCTGCCAAGTCACTGGTTTTTCTGGCTAGCTCAGGCAACCCATTCCATGCTCTAATAGCACTAGGGAAGAAGGAGTATTTGTACAAATTTGTCCTAGCATATGGGACGAGCAATGTGCCTTTATTTTGTGTCTTTCAGAGTATTTTATTAAGTTTTGTTTTTGTATTTAAAGATTATGGTTCAGTGTTTTATGTATAATTGCTACTTTACTTTTGAGTCTTCTGTCCTGAAGGCTTTCTAAATTTAGTGATTTTACTAATGGTGTTACTCTAGTCAAATGTGAATATTCGTTTGTTATGAATCTCACTGCTCTATTTTGTCTTTGTTCCAGTTTCTTAATGTTTTCTTGAGTTGAGGGGTCCCAAACGGTGGATGCATATTCTATTATTGGCCTAACCAAGGTTAAATAACATTTTAGTTTTATGTTCTTATTTGATTTATAGAAATTTCTTTTAATAAACCCTAACGCTTTGTTGGATTTTTTTATAGTTTCATCAATATGAGGATTCCATGACAGTTTTTCATTTATTATAACACCTAGGTATTTTGCGTTTTTAGTCTGTTACTGGTTTGCCATGAATAAGATAAGTGGAATAAATTTGTTTTAGTTTTTTTGTTACTCTTAACAACTGACATTTTTCTGGGTGGAAAGACATGCTCCAATTTGATTCCCATTTCTGTAATTCATCTAATTCTTTTTGTAAAATATCTGTGTCTTGTGTTGTTTTTATTGTTCTATATATTATGCAATCATCTGCAAATAATCTGACTTTTGTTCCTGAACTAATGCAATTTGGTAAATCATTTATGTAAATTAAAAATAGTAGTGGACCCAAGACTGTTCCTTGAGGTACACCTGAGTTTACTGTTATTGGTGTTGATTTAGAGCCATTTATTATTACAGTTTGTTCTCTCCCTATCAGAAAATCTTTAATCCACTGATGCAGTGGACCGTTAATGTCGAAATATTTTAATTTTTTAAGCAAACTATGGTGGTGAACTTTGTCAAAAGCCTTGGAAAAATCTAGTAAGATAGCATCTATTTGTTCACTATTATCTAAACCTTTTGAAAAATCATCAATTAGTCCTATTAGTTGTGTTTCACATGATCTATATTTCCTAAAGCCATGTTGGTATGGGGTGAGGACATTATGTTTGTCTAAGTGGTTTATGATGTTGCTACATATTATGTGTTCTAGGATTTTACATGTGATGCTGGAAAGTGATACTGGTCTGTAGTTTCCTGGATCAGATTTTTCTCCTTTTTTAAATAGGGGGGGTGACATTAGCTTCTTTCCAGTCCTTTGGTACTCTGCCCTGGTTAAGCGATGCCTGAAAGAGTATTTTGAACACTGGGGCTAGCTCATTGCTTAGTTCTTTGAGAAATCTAGCTGGAATACCATCAGGTCCAGACGCTTTATTTGGTTTGGTGTTGGCTAATAGTTTTTTAATTCCATTTTCTTGTACTACTAAATCTTCTATGTTGTCTACTTGGTTCAAATTAAGAAATATGTCTTTGTCTCCTGGGGCTGAGAATGCTGATGCAAAGTATTTGTTTAGGATGTTTGCTTTAGTTTCATTATCATTATGTTTTATGTTATGTTCATCTTTTAATGGCGCTATGCCTGTTGTTTCCATTTTCTTAGACTTAATGTATGACCATAGGTTTTTGTTGTTATCTTTAGATATTACATTGTTTATGTATTCACTCTGCAGCTGTCTGCTTACTTTTTGGGTTAGGTGTTTAATTTTTATATACTTTTTGTAAACTCTTTCTGCCTTGGTTTCTTTAAATTTTCTATATAGGTTTTCCTTCTGTTTACAAAGCTTCTTTAGTCTATTATTAAACCAGCATTTATTTATTTCGTTTGATGTGTTGGTATATGATTTTCTATAATGCTTTTAAGATGGTTTTTAATGAAATTCCAGAGGTCGTCGACTGGTTGGTTAATGTCTTTTTCTAATAAGAATGTTTGTTTGCTTTAAGGGAGGCCACTCTCTCCTAGATGATGGTTGAAGTCGAATGAACAATGTGAATGATAGACATAAACAAATACAAACGTTAGTTTTAGTGTTAGTTCTCGTCTTACTAAGTTCTTACACAGTTCACTGAGGCCGCATCTGCCGCCACTGCCACTGGTTCGCGAGTTAGGGTACGGTTGTCCTCCTAGTACACAAGAATTGTTTTCCACTCCTCAGGAACTACTCCTCAGACACCTGAGAGCCCACAGGGCACCTCAATCGTTTCTCAACCCGCTGGCCATTTCACTGGCGATGATTCCTTTCTTTTTTTTTACTGCAGTCGGAGCTAATCAAACTGCTGCATGTAGACTATCTGTTTCTCGTTGGCAGAATTTAGGTCATTGGTTAATATGCATGACTAAATGCATGACGCGTAGGACGTAATCATCTTCTTTATTGAATTAACGTCTGTATCATATAAGATAAGATCAGATCTTTTTGGGCGGATGGAAACTCAGAGCGCTATGGTCCTAATGTCATTTGTGGACTAGTGGATGGGGGGGGGGGGGGATCTGGGAGAAGGTTTTCCGTGCTGAAGTTAACACTACTATGCTCAAGTTGGGTGTCGAACCTCAAGCCCCCTTCATAGGTAGCCAAGCCAATCCAAGCCTCTCGACCACGCTTCCTTCAACTAATAACCATAGTTTTAAATATGCATTTATATTTTGTAACTAATGATGATTAGTAAGAGGGGGGACCTAACTGTCGTGCGCGCTTGTAGTTTTTCTTTGCATTTAATATTGGTGTTTTAGGGTATAGGAAGTTTCTTTTAAGTGCGGTTTGTTGTCAAGAATATTGGGTGTGTGTGTGTGTTTACGTCATCCTTAGTTCCCGCAAGAGAGAGAGAGAGCTGCTTTTGTGAGCTGGGTAGCTGGGTTTTTTTGGTTCCCCTTGTAAGGGTACGTAAGTACATAGTTTTATTTAGTACGCTGATCTTTCGGTACGGGGGTCGCTATTGAAAAGTTCTTTCTTGTAGCGGCATTGCTAGATCTAGGTTTTCTTTTCGTTTCAGGGTGTTAGGCTTTGGGCTATGGGAAAGTGTGTCGTCTTTCTGCCCTTGGAGTTGTGTAGTAACTATCGGTGTTGAGGTGTAGGGAGTTGAGCTTCTGTTGGGCGCCGAGATGGAGTGTGAGTGTGAAGGTGTGTTACGGAAACCTGTTGGTGTGATATTAGACTAATTAGTATCAAATGCTAACTTCAAGGATATTGTTGTACATGCAAATATGTTTGAAACTTACAATTAAGTTTAATTAAATATTGTTCCTGTTGACAACTGTTGTTATTCACTAAATGTTCAGTTGAATAACTGTTATGCAATGTTTGCAGTTTACATGCTATTATCTTTAGGTTCTTGTGTTACTCTGTTCAGGCTGGGGATACGGGACCGTAATATCATATCATACCCTAGCTAATCTGAAATCCCACCCTGACACTAACTCCTGTTTAGAACGTATTGTTTGAAATGTACCGCCCCTCCCTCTCCCGCCCAACGTTGACTTTCACCACTATAGATATACATGACATGATAAACAGTCATTCAGTCGTTTCTATATTCGAAGACTTCATTTTGTTACATCTTTAAATAAAATAAGATGAAACCCCACTACCATCCTCAATGTTAATCATACCTTTCCTTCCTCAGTCTCCCTCTCTCTCTCTCTCTTAAAATAAACTCTTGTCGCCACCTCCCCTCACAATCTACCCCACTTCAGTCATGTTGACTTGTAACGCATCCTCATCAATAACTCGTGACGAGACACTAAACTCCTCGGGAGATTAACCGGGTATTAATCTAATGATGTCACGTGATTACTTCATTAACTATTGTTGTTTATTCTTCATCGATTTCCTTGTTGTTTTTAATTTTAACTATGTTACAGTGGAAATAAGTGGACCTGCGTGTTTATTTTTATACTGTCGTAGTTTAACAAGTCATGCGATGGTTAGAACTGATGTACTGATGCTTTTAGGACTAGATCTGCATCTTCAGAGAAATGTACAAATGAGATATGTACAAAAGAAAAAGAGTACCCTTTCAGACCTTGCGATCTATAAGATAAGATAAGATAATTTTATTGATCCGATCAAATGGAAATTCAGTTTGACTACAGTTGACAACCTCAGCGTAACTACTGTACAATAACAGTATAGATGAAAAATTCGAACAACATTCACACACGAAACACATACACATTCAGAACCAGCGCTTTATGAATTTGACTTCTATGTACTTCTCGATGACGACAGCTGATCTTGTAACACTCTGACCGAAAGTGGGATAAAGGAGTTTTTAAAAGTTTCTGTTTTAGTCCTAATGGAAAGGAGATGACCACTTCGTTCAGATCTTATGTAACAGTGGTTTAATGGGTGCAGGTTGTCCTTAAGAATCGAGAGTGTTTTGGAAAGGCATCTTTCATGAAAAAGCTCTTCAAGAGATGGTAGCTATATCTGAGTGATATGCGATGCTTTTTTAATTAGTCTATTTAGTCTAAGTCTTTGTGCCAGTGATCTTTTTTTTTTTCAAAATGATTAAAAATACCCCTAGAACCATATTTGGGCAAATGGGGGCCCTAAGCTATAGCAGCTAGCTTATGTTGCCTATAGACAAATCCAGTTGCCTAAATTGAAACTATTTTGTGCTTAAAACGGAGGGGATAAGAAATGTAGTTATGCGGTGCTAAATCGTGCACAAAAATTATCGTAAACCTTTGAAACACTTAGCCATAGATTATCAACGAACAATTCTTATTTTTTGTACACCGGATACACCAAAAAAGGAGCTTATTATAGTTATCCGCCAGAGATGAGACTCTGTAGCCTAATAGATTTAGTTGATGTGTCTTTGATCTCAATAGACGATGTTATGGGTAGAAAACGTTTAAGTAGCCTAACTATTTGTTTATATTCGTACCCATGTTGACCAAACAATATCCCTGGAATGATTGATGGGGTCGCAGTTAAAAAGCTTAATCTCTATTTTGTGACTCTCACGAGCTACAAAACGGGTTCCTGTTGCCAATTAGCGCAAGAAGCCCTGGAAGTCAGAAAGGTATATTTTTGTTTAGAGATTCTCTCGCACATAGTCTTGGGTAGACAGATTAGTCTGGTTCTTGGCGTCAACACAGGCTTATCCGATCTTTTAGATTTCATTTACGTGTCGCGCTGTATGTGGCCATTTAAAAAAAAGGGGGAGGGGGCGGGCTATTAAGTCTCGCCGTGAAATCTCGGCTGTACATCTCGTTTAGTGCCGGAGATTAGTGGAAGGTGTATGGGCTGTGCGAGCACTGCACAGTAGGAGTCGGTTGATTTCTTGAAGCGCAAGTTAGTAGGGTCTTTAGCTCAAACTGTACTACAAAACACCAAGTCTCTCTCTTTCGCTCTGCCTCTCTTTCACTCTCTCTCTCAAATAATCTTCAAGAATGAACGTCTGAAACTAGCAAGTTAATCTCCCACTCTCTCCCTCTCTCTTTCTCCATCTCCCATTTCTCACTGTTTATCTCCATAAATAAAGGATTTTTATTTATTTTTTACTAGCCGGATATGCTCCGCGGGCCTTAGTTTGGGTATTACTGATCTACTGGATTAAATTTAGACCTAAATCAAACATGATAAATGTTCCCTTCACATTTTTTTTTGCCACGAAAATAAAAGTAGACTGTGAAAACGGGTTTACCCGTTTAGCCGACATATTCCTATCACATATAAAATACTGTGAATTAAGGAGATAGCCTAAATTTTTTTTTTTAAATTCACCCCCCCCTCCCAGATTGTGGAGAAACATTGAACATACGCTATGGTCTCTACTATCATAATGATATGTGACCTTTAAAATTTTTTTTTTTAAAAAGATATAGCGCAACTTGTTGGAGTACACTAGGTTTTAAATAAATTGCATGCTTTTTTTCGCTGTATATTTTATATTTTTCTACTTCATTTGGGGCCACCAAATTCAATTCGCCTAGACCCTCCAGTTACCTAAAGCTGACCCTGCATACATACAAACCAACATACATACATTTACCATACATTCAATAATATATATTAGATTTTAATTGTTTTTATATAGTTAATCTTTTGGACTTATATCATGCTCAGTGGGGGGAGGGGGTTTCCGTGCTGCCTTTAGGCTCTCAGGAAACACAACTCTGCTCAAGTCGGGATTCGAACTTAACCCCCCTTGTAAGGTGGCCAAGCCTTAGCAAAGCGATTTTGGCCTCTCAGCCACACATCCCACCCAAAGTGATATAGAGGCGAACATTTAGAAATCATTCAACGAATTGATAGAAGTAGGCTAACAATAATATTAATTTATTTTAACGTTATGCTATATGATTCAAAATTCTGTTAGCGAGAATGTTGTAAAGAAATGTACTTTTATTTTTAGTCATGTTATAATAACCCGAAGGAATCAATCAGTCAAAATGAAGCTGTGAGTTTTCCCTATAATTAATGTTAAAAGATTGCTAGCAAACAACATAATCTAAAATATTTCTGAACTATCTTGGATGGCTGCCTGATCATCTGGTATCTGCTCGACTGTCTTTCGGAGGTTTCCACCCCCAGTCGTCCTGCAGAAGGTTTGGGATGGTATGTTATCAGTGGCGTCACTAGGATGGGTGTCACCCGGTGCGGACCGCACCCCCCCCCCTAGTAACGCCACTGAATGTTATTATCTTCAAATTTGAAGGAACATACGAAACGTAAAGCAAACAATCGCTAGAAAGATCCACAAGCTGATAGAAGTGATCGATATCAAAGCCATATAGATCTATGAATTTAATACGAGCACATGACTGTAGATCATTAAAGTCAAATGTACCACCGCGGACATGATCTACCTCTGCAGAGAACTGTACAAATAGCATGGAACATTTTAACGACACTAGCTTGAATAAGCATTAGACAAAGCCAGTCATTTCGTCAGCGGTCGCATCAATGTTTAATTGTGCTTCGCGGGAAGTAACTCCATAGTTAGTTTAGAAAGATCTATAGCTGGTTTAGAATTATCACATACTGAGAGAGAGAGAGAGAGAGAAAGAGAGAGAGAGAGAAAGAGAGAGAGAGAGAATTTAGATACATCTGTAGACTGCATACCAGATCTAGTTGTTTTGTGGATCAAACATTATATAAAAACACACTCACACACATACAGAGAGAGAGAGAGAAGGGGGGAGAGAGGTAACTGCATAAACCTCAGGTGAGATTGTGAGAAAGAGGGCTGTATCGCACAGGGGCGAGACGAATAGTGTCATGCGATCAGACGCGGCCCCCCTCACTGTCAAGACAATTTTACTGTGGTTGAGAGAAAGTCGCTGGCTGCATCAACGGTGAGAGAGAGAGGGAGGGAGAGACCTGTGTTGCGAGTGACTCGCTAGGCCCCAGTCAGTCGTCTGATCTGTACACAGTTCACAGGAAATGGTAGGGGAATATCCGATAATGGTGCATTCCCATGTTTGTCGTTTGTTTAGTTCGTGGATAACTTGTAAATTTTCTTAAGAGATCAAAGCAGAGACAAACTGTTGAATGCCACAAGCTAAATTGTAACATGGATATATTTTGATCTGACAAGAATGTGCCAGTTTTGTTGTCTTCCATAATACTCGGTGAGTTATCTCCCTTGAATGTACATTTTTTTAAGTGACAAATATTTCTTTAATGGCCTGTTTTATTAGCCATATCTCTTACCCGATCCCATTTTCTCTCTCTCTCCCTCCATTAATATAGATGTAGATCTAGAATCTATATACTTATAAAAATGATGAATGCATTTATAGATGATACAAAGATATGTTTTCAATACATTCCCCTTTAATTAATTAATGACAACAATAAAGAGAAACTAAATTACTGATTAATTTATTGAATGTGAAGTCTACCGAGATTGCATTTGGATAACTCCAAATATAGTTGCACCTGACCTGGTCTGTGTTAACTGAGCACCGTCAAGCATTAGAATCTGTACTCAAAAGAAACACTGGGACCTCGATCACTACAGATCGATGATATACACTAATTAACACACGTTGATTTTACTTAATTAATCCAGGAAAACTTCATCTACCAAGAAAGAACAAGTTTAATATAGGTCAATAAAAAAACCCAAAAAACTCAGTGACAACAAAAACACCTGTCCTCCTTCAGCCTCAGCCTCCAATCAATCAATCAGTTGACATCACGTGCATACAGTTCACATCCAAACCCTTGAAAGAAAATATAAACAAAGGAATGCAACTTTCTTTCCTAAATTGTAACTAATAATAAAACATTCAGTAACGCCATACATGCTACTCAACTTCCTACTATCGTGATTAGTATACTTTTTTTTTTTTTTTTTTTTTTTTTTTAGATCTCCATCTAGAACCTGTTATGAGCTCATTACATCGTTAAAAGAAGAAAAATATATAAAATACTTTTTTTTTCAAACAAAGCAAGTTATAACTAATTAAATGTAATTGTATCAGTTTGTTTGGACTAGTGATGACATCACTGATGTCATTAAAATTTGTAATGGATCTAGACTAACAATAATAAATTTGTGTGATTATAAAAATTCTTACCTATTGCTTTTGTTTAGCGCAATTTCACGTTTTAACCCTATCCCTAACCCTCAATGCGCTATTATTCTATAACCTGTCTGGACCATGAAGGGGGGAGGGGGAAAGGGGGCATCTGGTCCAATGTTTCCGTCACTCTCTTAAAATGCATTTTATAATTACAAAAAAAATATAAAGTTGTACGACGAGTTCGAACTCGAGGGTTCAAACCTTTCAAACCAACACACTAACCTCTGTGCCAGCGAAACACTTATGAAAATATAAGATTTTATTGTTAGTTTTAAACTTTTAAGCGGAGATTTAATTCTCTACTCTAAGAGTGAATGGGACTAATTCAACTTATACCACCTCATCTGTCCCGCAAATTTTCTCTTGTCCGATACAAAACAAAATAATTATTTACAAATTGTTAATTAACTAATTGGTTAAAATTTAAAACTGATTCTTCTTTGTTTTGTCAGGTACAAGAAATAATTGTGCAAAATTTCAATGATTGGGTGTGCGTGAGTTAATATGAGCTTTGTGAAAAACATTTCTGCTTCGGAAGTAAAACTATAAAAATGTTTTGTAATACCTTATGTCATTAGTGTATAGAACGGGTTGCCTGAATCAGCCAGGAAAACCAATAGCAGAGCTTAAGTGTCTTATTAAAATGCACGACTAGATTAACGCATTGATATGCGTCTGTAAGTTATGAGTCAAAACATTAAGATTTGAGTGGTTGTGTTTTTGTATCAACAGAGCCCTAAGGGGGGATGGTTTTGGTAGGGCTGCTGCCCCAAGGCACTGCACTTCAGATTAGTAATGACTACATTACTTAGTGTGCTGATCTAGATCCAACATCTAACGGCACATTGACATTTTTGTTGGTAAAATGTTTTAAATTTTCCCTTCAAAGTTGAAGATAATCTAGTTTCTAGTCCAAACCTCCCACAGGACAACGAGGGATGGCTGGGGGCATTGAGACGACAGTCCAGCGCTCATACCGCATCGCAAGACCAGGCAACCAAATAATCGAATGAAGAAAAATAAGCATACATAAATTTATAAATACAAAATCATGTAATTTGCAGATAGTTCAACAAATATTGGAAATAAAATTTAAGCAAATTTAGCCATAAATTAAAAAAAAAATTGGTAGACATATAAATACAATTTCTAGTCTTCTGAAACTAGGAAGCTAAAAGTAAACATCGCGCCTTCTGCTGAGAGCTCAATGCATTGGGCCTACGACGAATTCATTGCGTTGATACGCTCCACTGGGTATGTCTAGACTGTGCGTCAGTGGTGTGTGTTACTGTGACACTGCGTGTTGTATAGCATGTCTGTAGATTAGGTGTCCAATGTCTCCTTATAAGCTAGAGACGTTTCAACCGGGTTTGCTAGAATCATGTTGTATTTCTACAATTTGTTTTACAATTGTGCATTATAAATAAAAATTCATTATTAGAGCAAACAATTTATACATAGCACACAAAGTATACATTCATACCCTAGTTTCTCTTTAACATGGAACAAACATCAGAAAATTACGATTTAATTGTCAAAGGACCAGCTTCCACCATTCAATATTGTCTGTTTTATATGTCTTGTGCTTTAACTGTTCTATTCCATTTGATGATGTCACGAGGGAACACTTTTTGATTTGACTTTCGAGACGTTCTGGCTTCCTAGCCAAGCACGGTTCGAACCCGAGGTTATCGAGATGTCAGTCCGGAGCGCAGACTACACTACATTTAGGTTGCTTGGCTATGTTTGTTTTTGCTAGAATTATACTGGGTTTTGCTAGTTACAAGTTTGGATTTCAGTTGTGGTATGTTATGAATGTTAGAAGTACGCTAAATTTAATGGTATCCTATCTTGGGTTTGCTAGAATCATGTTGTATTTCTCCTATCCTGGGTTTGCTAGAATCATGCTGTATTTTTTGTATCTGGATTTGCTAGAATAATGTTGTATTTCTACTATCTTAGGTTTGCTAGAATCGTGCTGTATTTCTCCTATCTTGGGTTTGCTAGAATCAAGTTGTATTTCTTCTATCTTGGGTTTGCTAGAATCATGTTGTATTTCTACTATCTTGGGTTTGCTAGAATCATGATGTATTTCTCCATCTTGGGTTTGCTAGAATCATGTTGTATTTCTCCGATCCTGGGTTTCTAAAATCATATTGTATTTCTCCTATCCTGGGTTTGCTAGAATCATGCTGTATTTCTTGTATCTGGATTTGCTAGAATAATGTTGTATTTCTACTATCTTAGGTTTGCTAGAATCGTGCTGTATTTCTCCTATCTTGGGTTTGCTAGAATCAAGTTGTATTTCGACTATCTTGGGTTTGCTAGAATCATGTTGTATTTCTACTATCTTGGGTTTGCAGGAATCATGTTGTATTTCTACTATCTTGGGTTTGCTAGAATCATGTTGTATTTTTCCTATCCTGCGTTTGCTAGAATCATGCTGTATTTTTCCTATCCTGAGTTTGCTAGAATCATGTTGTGTTTCTTATATCTTGGGTTTGCTAGAATCATGTTGTGTTTCTTATATCTTGGGTTGTTAGAATCATATTGTATTTTTCCTATCCTGGGTTGCTAGAATCATATTGTATTTTTCTTATCCTGGGTTGCTAGAAACATGTTGTATTTCTCCTATCCTGGGTTTGCTAGAATCATGTTGTATTTCTCCTATCCTGGGTTTGCTAGAATCATGTATTTCTACTATCTTGGGTTTGCTAGAATCATGTTGTATTTCTACTATCTTGGGTTTGCTAGAATCATGTTGTATTTTTACTATCTTGGGTTTACTAGAAGCTTGTTTTTTTCCTGGGTTTGCTAGAATCATGTTCTATTGTTCCTATCCTGGGTTTGCTAGAATCATGTTGTATTTTTCCTATCCTGGGTTTGCTAGAATCATGTTGTGTTTCTTATATCTTGGGTTTGCTAGAATCATGTTGTGTTTTTCCTGGGTTTGTTAGAATCATGTTGTGTTTCTCCTGGGTTTGCTAGAACAAGTTGTGTTTCTTCTGGGTTTGCTAGAAGCATGTCGTGTTTCTCCTGGGTTTGCTAGAATCATGTTGTGTTTGTTGCGTTGTATTGCTTAATTCACGTTGCTTTCGGCAATGACGTTTGCTAGAAGTGTAATGGGATTTCGGCTGTATACATTAATAAATAAAAACAATTGTTCGCATAAATGATTTAGATGTCAGTATCACTTTATGAAACAAACACAACGATTGGCAATTAGAAGAAAAAGCACAAACGGAATCATTGGCCTGTAGGAGAAACCGTACAGCCATTGTTTCTTTTTTTTACTTGATTGTTCACATTGCCCAATCGCCTTGACACAATTTTCCCAAATCGACTATTTTCATGCCATTGCCACTAATTGTGACTAAGTCTATGTCACAGTATTACATGTCAAACTTTGATGACCTACTTATGACTATTAGTTTGAAAACGCTCCTTCCATTCTATTTTTCTGTGACATTGATTTTTTTGTTGTTGAAAAGGCGCTGGATAAAAATTTCCATATGGATTTTTCTCGGGCTTCCTTCTACTCTTTTTCAAAACAGGAAACACAATGATGGAAATAATTGGCAAAACCAGTTAATGAGATTTAGTGGTCCCTGGAGGTGTAGGTTGAGTGATGACGTGTCTTATCTACCAACGTTTTAGTACACCCCTTGTGGCGATGTTCGTTTTTGGATTCTTTAGTCCCGTATTTAGTTTTTTTATGCTTTAAAAAACTTGAGCCTAGTTTCCATGGAGTAGACTCGGTGACTGAAACTCTTTGTTAGATTTTCTTTGAAGATTGCATGGTCGTGTGATCGGACTGTCTTCACCGTTCCTAGAACCTTTTGCCATCCTATAGGAGATTTGGTTTAGGTTTTAATAATCTTCATTTCTGACAGAAAGTCTGAGATCTTTAAAACAAACAAAAACTGCGGTACTTGGCCTACGGGTTAGTTAAAGAAGACCAGTTGTGGTATCTGGCTTACTGTTTAGGTATAGAAGACCCGTTGGGGTACCAGGCCTATTGGTTAGCTGTAGAAAACCCGTTGAGGTACCAGGCCTACTGGCTAGCTATAGAAGACCGGTTGGTGTACCTGCTGGTTAGCTATAGAAGACCGATTAGTGTACCTGCTGGTTAGCTATAGCTATATTGACGCAGACACACTCATAAATCTAAGTGTTTTCAAGTCCATTGTTCCATTAGACCTTTTTTTTCCTTTGCAAATTATAAGCGCAAATACATTAGCGCTATCCATTTATAAACACCTAACACATTGGTTAGATCTGTCGATAGGGGCAAGTTAGACTCAGTATACTATTTGTTGATTACTTATTGATTTTCTACATGTAGGACTAGGTAATTAGCTGTACTTTAAATCCTGCACTAATTAGCTGCAACATTAAACATTATTCTAATAATGAATCATCGCCATCTCTAGCGGAAATGTCATTCTCAAAAAACTCAAATCAGGACTAAAAAAACCCAAGCTTACAGGACGTGAGAGATGGCTGGTCATCTGAAGAGCTAGTCCAACAAATGAACTCAGATCCTAAAAGCCATCTGCCTACTCGGCCAACTGTGTGCTTCCTCTGTTGACCAAAAGGAAGAGGGGGGAGGAAGGACGCCGCCAGTGGTGTACATGTTCTGTTGAGCGTTGGGGGAGGGGGGAGGGAGAGAAAAAAAAGGGGGGCAGTCTTTACAAAATCGGAATAGTAATCAGTCTAGCATTAAAGTTAAGGCGACGTCTCGCGGAAGCTGGAGACAAGGTCAGGGGGTAGAGGGGGAATTATACTGGGATTAGACGACGTTACGAGCTGTCAGTCATTTTTTCCAGACATGTAGCGGTATTGTAGTGTCTTTGTCTTGAAATATTAAAGACATGTAGCGGTATTGTAGTGTCCTTGTGTCGAAATAGTAAAGACCTGTAGCGGTATTGTAGTGTCTTTGTGTCGAAATAGTAAAGACCTGTAGCGGTATTGTAGTGTCTTTGTCTTGAAATAGTAAGACATATAGCGATACTGAAATAGTAAAGACAGATAGCGTCTTTATTTTGGGTTGAGACTGTATCGACTCTGTACTGTTGGTCTATGTTGAAATGGTAAAGACATGTACCGATACTTTAATAGTACAGACATGTAGCGATACTGTAGTGTCTTTGTCTTGAAACAGAAAAATTTTGTTGTTTTATTAGTGGTATTAAGAGTAGTTAAAACCATTGCACACATTTATCGTGCTGAATTAATGTCTTAAAACTCTTGTGTTTTTTGTTGTCATACTAATAATAATACCAGTTCGAATAATAGTACTAAGGCAGTGTCTTCCAGGCGAAACATTATGGAAGTGTACAGTATTTTTGGTGGATGCACAGACCTATATACACTAAATCTAGACTGGAAAGCACAAAAAATTCTTATCCGCGATTGATCAATACACAGACTTATATATATATATATATATATATATATATATATATATATATATATATATATATATATATATATGTATATATATATATATATATATATATATATATATATATATATATATATATATATGTACGCAACTCTACTGTGAATTACATATTTTGTTGTCTCCCTTGTACTAAAAAAATATTGTGTACTACAATAGTACATTAAATGTTAATGGTGTTTCTTGTCTGTGTCTACCTGAGAAGTAGTTCTACAGGTTTCACTATATTTTTGTAAACATTATGTCATCTTGCAGGTTTACTTAACACCCTTAGCCTCATGAAGCACTTTGCCTGGATTAAAAAAAAAAGAATTTTATGGTACTATTCTCACTTCCAGTCACTTATTGTTGCGAAATACAGTATGACTATTCCAGTAAAACTCGTTCTTTTTTGTGTCATATATATATATGGCCTCCTTCAGTCGCGAAGCGACTATGGGTCATCTCATGGAAATGAGATGAATGCCTGGGCACGCAGCTGATGTATCCAAAGGAACGACAGTACCGATACAGTTTGGGGTCAGCGGCGTCGCAGGTTCTGCCAGAGTGTAGCACTGGGTGCTGCAAACTGCATTAGGGTCGCCAGCTCCTGATTTTTCCTCAGGGTTGACTCCTGAAGCCTTTCCCATGATTGGGTATAGCTGCAAGGCAAGAGGTTTGAATTCAGAGTTTTCCTTCTCCTAGGTTGGTAGCCAGCCCCTCCTGCCCGAAGCTTACCGATTAAGGCGCCAGTTACTCGCCTTTGCCCCTTCTCCTGTTAGTGAGAATATCTGACTATCTATATCAATATCTGAGCCAGCAGTTGGACTGGTTGTCAGAGGCTATTTGAGACGCATGCCATTAGGAAGCATTTTATAGGTAGTGGAGTGCTTACATCCATTACCACTTCCGGCAACGACAACCTTTGTTTCGTCATATCATTACTTATTATTTTTTAAATTACTGTCATTTTCTTACATTCTAATTGTTTTATCAATTCTTATATTTCTGATCCAGTAGGCCTACTACTAGAAACGAGGCATGTCATTGCCCACCTGTTCTATGACTAACTGTGTCTTATCTAGGTCTATCTATGACTAACTGTGTCTTATCAAGGCGTATCTATGACTAAACTGTGTCGTATCAGGGTCCATCCATGACGAACTGTAGCAGATCTATTTCCATCTGTTGCTAGCTGAATTGACCTATTGACTACCGCTGGTGTGTTCATTGTTGAATTCCGGCATATCGTTTGGTCCAATCGAATTGTTGATATAACCCTGATAGGTCACTTTCGTTTGGGAGTGTTTAACTCTTTCTCTCCGTAATTATTTACCACATTCTGGTGGAATCAACGCTGGTATCGTCAGTTAGGAGAGAAAGAGTTAATACAACCAGAGCCAGGAAAGGGAATGGAAGGTCAGGTGAATCAATTTGATCACATTTCGACTAATTATCTCATCTAGAAGGTTTTTATTGTAGGCTAGGCAGGAGAGGGTTAATGTAGGTCAGATTTCATTTAATGTATGCCAAAGTATTTCTAAAACAGGTTGGAAATGTGTTGTAAGTAAGGTGGATTAGATTGATCTAAAAAGAAAATACAATTTGACTAAAATGGTTAGAGTGTTCTTATAAATGGATTATGTTTACAGGGTTATTTCTGCCGTGTCTAAATGATTTTAAATATTAATTATACATCTGAGTGGAAGAAATATTTCAAATGTAATGTCTTTCAATAAGGTCTCTCTAAGTTTTCAGATGTACTAAAATTCAAATACATGTCTGTGTTTGTTACCGGCTAACCTGGTTTTATCTTGAGATAAGAGAATCCGACTGTCTCAAATTGGCGTACCGTAAAATTTTTTTTTTGGGTTTCAATGTCAACAATTGCGGTGGCTGAGTGGTAAGGTGCTTATCTTCCAAACCGAAGGACCCGGGTGACGAAAACTGGGCTTTTAAATTTCGGGAATTTTGGCACATCTGAGTCCAACTGGATACCTGATATTAGGGTGGTGGTCGTTTTGCTGGCCACATGACACCTTCGTTAACATTGAGCCACAGAAGCAGATGACTTTTAAAATCATCTGCCCTATAGATCGCAGGATCTGAAAGAGGAACTTTTATTTTTACTTTACAACACCTAAAGACCTTATTGGACATTGAAACGTTTCTACGCAACAAGAATTCCTCAATTTTAAGCTTTATCAGAAAAAATACTTGCATGATTCTTACCCTACTTAATTCACTTACACTCTTTCTTGTTAAGGCCCTGCAATGACACCGTATAAATGTCAAATTGGCTTACCCGTTTGCATCATCTTCATGTCATTTCAAAATTGATTGTGTTCAGTTGTGATGATGGCAGTAGAGTGGGGAGTAGGAGGGAAGGAAGCGAGTGAAAAACACGAGAAGATAGTCCTAGTCTTGTATCCCCATCACAAATCACATCACACATCACATGAGATCACACATCAGATGACATCACATCACACATCAGATGACATCACACATATAAGATAACATCACACATATAAGATAACATCACACATCAGAGGACATCACACATCACATGAGATCACATATCGGATGACATCACATCATACATCAGATGACATCACACATCAGATGACATCATGAATCACACCAGATGACATCACACATCACATCACACACAGATGATATCACACATCACATCACATATCAGATGACATCACACATCTCATCACACATCAGATGACATCAACTCTACGTAAATATACTTTGCTTACTGAAGTATTGATTTCGTATTATTCTATTTTTTTAAACACGTTAACATCTTAATGTGTATAGATCCAATCTAATTAATAGGCTCAATATGTTGGCCTACCTATGTATGTATACATGTTCAAAGCCGTATTTAGATTTGAAAACACCCTAAGCAATTTGAGATGTGGGGCCCTTTAGAAGTTGTTACGTGTCTAGGTAACAATGCCTAGATACTATTGTTTTTTTTTTCTTGACCTGTAGGTTGTCTGCCCCTTTGTGTAATAAGTTTTTTTTTATTTTATTCTTCAAGAGTCAAGCCACACAGACAGTGACCGGTCCTTGACCTATGTGTGTACCTCTGGTTGAAAGGAGGGTGTTTTTTTTTTCTTTTCTTCTGTCTCTTTGAAGAGCGTTCTAGATCTGGGTGTTGATGACTTACTGTTCTAGAAATTACTAGATATCGACGCGCGGTAGATTATATAAAGACCGCTCGCGTAACGTTGACGGACAGACATACGGAGACAGCCGTGAGACAGAATAGCGGAGACATTGCGTGACCCGTGCGTGGTATACCAATTGATCGTGTAAGTTAAGATTTTTCTTTTTTCAAGGCCTTGCTTGTATTTGTAATTATATTTTCAAACTCTTGTATTGTAATATTTTTACATGCCATTTTTGTAAAAGGGTTTTGGTCAACCCTTCCATTTTGTATTGAGTTATATTATATTAAACATTAAGTTGATATTTTACCTTCCGATTTCTTGTGTCATTTTTTTTGTTATTCATTGTAAGTCTCTGATTAAATTCAGACTTAAGATAAGTGACACAACTACCTTTTTCTATTGTCACGTTCCCCTAGACAAGCCATTTAAAAGTAGAATTCAATTTGTAATACGTGACAAAAGAAGTTTGAGGGCTTTCGTCCCGGATATTTTTTTCTGAACCTATTTTCGTCTTACTTGAGTAATTTTATAAAGGCGAAGTTGACTTTAAAAAAAATATTTTTTTTTGGGTCAAAGAGTCGGAAGTAAAGTATCAATAGTATTGACCAAACTCTCTTAAGGTTTTTTGTTGTACTGATTTTGTACTGTATATTTACATTGTATACATTTTTTTTTTTTTTTTTTTTTTTTTTTGCTTGTAATAGTTGTTAGTTAGTCATGGATATTCAGGTTTTTCTTGCAAATCCCTCTGTGGAAGAGCTTGATGCTTGTACTAGGAAGGAACTGGTCCTTATTTCTAAACAGTTAGGGTTAAAAATAAAATCAAATGCCCTTAAACAAGAAATCAGAGATAACATTGTAATCCATTATGTAGACGAGGAAGTGTTTTCTGAAGACCTTTTAGAAACCCTTAGACCCGATGAGGGTAAATCAGATTTAGAACTTCAGATAAAATTAAAACAAATGGAAATAGAAGCCCAGAAAGAAATTAAACAAAAAGAATTAGAGCTTGCAGCGGCTAGAGAGCAGAAAGAAATTAAACAAAAAGAATTAGAGCTTGCAGCGGCTAGAGAGCAGAAAGAAATTAAACAAAAAGAATTAGAGCTTGCAGCGGCTAGAGAGCAGAGAGAAATTAAACAAAAAGAATTAGAGCTTGCAGCGGCTAGAGAGCAGAAAGAAATGGAAATGAAATTACAAATAGAGTTAAAAAAATTAGAGTTAGCTGCTAATGTAAGACCAGATTCTTCCCCTGCCAGTCATACTGCTGAAGCAATAAAATTTTTGAAAATAATTCCACGCTTTAATGAAGCCACAATTGACAATTATTTTCCACAATTTGAACTTGCTGTGAAAAATTTTAATGTACCTGAAACTTTGTGGCCCACTTTGCTGCAAACAGTTTTGAGTGGTAGAGCTGCAGAGGTATTTTGTTCTTTGACCATTGAACAACAAAAAGATTATAATGTTGTTAAGGCCTTAATTCTTAAGGCATATGAACTTGTTCCGGAAGCTTACCGAAAGCAGTTCAGGGATTGTCGCAAATCGGATGGCCAAACCCATGTAGAATTCCTGCGGGAAAAGGAGCGACGCTTTGAGAAATGGCTCACTTCCAGGGAAATCGGCACCGACTTTGAAAAATTCAAGAACCTAATGCTGATGGAAGAGTTCAAGAGTTGTGTGCGGCTGGACGTCCGTACGCATATAGCTGATCGTGGCGAGGAAGATGTGCACAAGGCTGCAGTGTTGGCAGACGATTATATAATATCACATCAATTTGCCAAGTATACGACGGATGTCAAGCCAAAACAAGTCAAACAGCCTGAGTCCACTGCTAGCAACTCCATCAAGAACAGCAGTACAAATGACAGAAAACCTACTACAAGTAAAGCTACTTGTTCCTACTGCAAACGAGAAGGCCATAAAATTGACGATTGCTGGAAATTGAGGAAGAGAAACGAAAAAGCTCCTTCAAAAGTCAGCGCTTGCACAGTACAGTGGTCGGCGAGGTTTACTCCCTCATCATCAAGTCATATCAAGAATACCTCGACACCACCTGTTTCAAATGTATTGACTGTACGAGACTCTCCGAAAATGTCTCCACGATGTTCCAATGACTCAAACAAGAGTTTTTCAAATACATCAAGCCGATGTTCCAATGACTCAAACAAGAGTTTTTCAAATACATCAAGCCGATGTTCCAATGACTCAAACAAGAGTTTACCTAGTACATCACCCCGATGTTCCAATGACTCCATCCAGAGTTTCCATAATACATCACCCCGATGTTCCAATGACTCTATCCAGAGTTCCCATAATACATCACCCCGATGTTCCAATGACTCTATCCAGAGTTCCCATAATACATCACCCCGATGTTCCCATGACTCCATCAAGAGTTCCCATAAGACATCACCCCGATGTTCTAATGACTCCATCAAGAGTTCTCCAAATACATCCAAAAGATGTTCTACTGACTCAAGAAAGAGTTTCTCCACTGCGTCTCCTAGAGATGTCAATGACTCCAGCGAGAGTTCGACCCAAGTCCAGTCTGCATCAACCAAAATTGATGTTTTATTAGAGGATTTTAAGCCTTTCATTTCGGAAGGATTCGTATCACTACCCGGTGATTCTACAAGTCTACGACCTATCACCATTTTGAGAGACACAGGTGCCTCACAATCGCTACTTTTAGAGGGTATCTTGCCCTTGTCAAAATCATCATCGACTGGGAAGAGCATCCTGTTACGAGGCGTAGAGCTTGGATGTATAGATGTGCCTCTACATCTAATCGACATAAAGTCAAATCTCATTACTGGACCGGTTGTTGTAGGTGTCCGACCAACATTACCATTGGAAGGCATCTCGTTGCTGTTAGGCAATGACTTAGCAGGTGGAAAGGTGATAGCCGAACCCATCGTCACTCAAAAACCCGACTTATCTGCCACACCCGAGGAAGACCTAGAGTTATATCCAGCGTGTGCAGTAACAAGGGCAATGAGGTTGAAAGCATCTCAAGAAGAGAACGTCATCAAAGCCAACAGTAACCACGATGATGTGGACTTGAGCACCACATTCTTTGCTTCTCTTGAAGAAGAACCAACGCCAAATTCTGAAAAGCCGGCATCAACTCGAAAACAGTTGATTGAGGACCAAAAGAAGGATCCAGAGCTCGCCAAACTCCGAGAAACCGCAATGACATCACAAGAGGCAGAGCTAGCATCAACGTGCTACTACATCCAAGATGATATGCTCTTCAGGAAATGGAAACCTCCAGACGCATCCAACGAAGAAGAATGGAGAATATGCCATCAAATCGTGTTACCAGAAAGATACCGAGCGTACATCATGAATCTGGCTCATGACACACCAATGTCAGGTCATCTCGGCATCCACAAGACATACCACAAGATTATGTCACACTTCTTCTGGCCACGTTTGAAGAAAGATGTCATCCAGTACTGCCGATCCTGTCATGCCTGTCAGATGGTTGGCAAGCCAAATCAAAAGATCCCTGTTGCTCCTCTGAAGCCGATTCCAGCCTTTGAAGAACCTTTCAGCAGAGTACTTATTGACTGTGTTGGTCCTCTCCCAAGGACAAAAGCTGGCAACCAATACTTGTTGACCATTATGTGTGCTTCAACTCGTTTTCCTGAGGCTATTCCTCTAAGGAACATAAAAGCATCAAACATTGTAAAGGCCTTAATCAAGTTCTTTACTCTATTTGGTCTACCAAAGTCCATCCAATCGGACCAAGGAACGAATTTCACGGCCAATCTTTTCAAGCAAGTCATGACTCAGTTGGGCATCAAACACTGCATGTCGAGTGCATATCATGCCGAGTCGCAAGGCGCTCTTGAGCGATTCCATCAGACTCTCAAGAACATGATCCGAACCTATTGCTTTGAGCACGAAAAAGACTGGGACGAAGGAATCCACATGCTGCTGTTTGCAACCCGTGAATCCGTCCAGGAATCGTTGGGATTCAGCCCTTTTGACTTAGTCTTTGGCCATTCGGTGCGCGGTCCCTTGAAATGTATAAAAGAGACTTTGTTGTCACCAACAGCCACTGAAGGACTTTTAGAATATGTAATTAAGTTTAAAACTAGACTTTATGATGCTTGTGTTCTGGCCAAAAATAACTTACAAAACACCCAATCCAGCATGAAACGCTGGTATGATAGAAAGGCCCGTGTTAGAGAATTTTCTCCCGGGGATAAGGTGCTTGTATTTTTGCCCATACCAGGTCAACCCTTGCAAGCCAGATATTTTGGTCCCTATGAAATTGAGACCAAAATTAGTGACCTCAATTACACAATCAAAACTCCTGACCGTAGGAAAAAGACTCAGCTATGTCATATAAACATGCTGAAGCCTTATGTATCTCGGCCAGATCACTCAGAGAAGAGTAATTGTGTTTTAAATACAGTCAAAAGTTGTTCAAATAGCCATGTTTCTCCTATTGATGATGATATTGTAAAGGAGAAATTTGGACAATACAAAATACCTAATTCTTTTGTATTACAGAATTTGGATGTAAAACTGTCTCATCTGTCTTCGACAGAAAGGCCAGTTATCATGAAACTCATTAATGAATTTAATGACATTTTTTCTGATGTACCAAAACAGACTAATGTTATAATGCATGATGTAGATGTTGGCGAGGCTACTCCAGTCAAGCAGCATCCTTACAGGGTCAACCCTGAAAAACTTGCCATACTTAGGTCAGAAATCAAGTATATGCTTGAAAATGACCTCATTGAACCAAGTTCCAGTAGCTGGAGCTCCCCATGTGTCTTGATACCTAAACAGGACAAGACTTATCGTTTTTGTACAGACTACCGTAAGGTAAATGCTGTAACAAAGACCGATTCGTTTCCTATCCCTAGGATAGACGATCTCATAGATCGTATTGGTGACGCTAAGTACATCACCAAAATAGACCTACTTTCAGGTTATTGGCAGGTTCCCCTGACTGATAGGGCAAAGGAAATCTCCGCCTTTGTCACCCCTGATGGTCTGTACCAATACAAAGTGATGCCATTTGGCATGAAGAATGCTCCTGCCACTTTCCAGAGAATGATAAATGCCCTGCTTGCTGACATGGAGAATTGCCACGCATACATAGACGATGTAGTAATTTTTAGCCAAGATTTTTCTAGCCATTGTAAACAACTGCATTGTCTTTTAACTAAACTTTTACATGCAAAAATTACTGTAAACCTGAGTAAGAGTGATTTTTGCCAGGCTTCCATCCAATACTTAGGTCATATTGTAGGACAAGGCCAGGTGAAACCTGTAATGGCCAAAGTAGAAGCTATCCAAGCTTTCCCTATTCCTGCTGATCGGAAACAACTCCGAAGATTTTTGGGAATGTCTGGATATTATAGAAAATTTTGCGAAAATTTTTCTGTCATTGCCAGTCCTTTAACAAACCTCCTGAGAAAGAACGTCCGATTTACTTGGACGAATGAATGTCAGAAAGCCTTTAACCAAATTAAGCAGATATTATCTAGCTCCCCCATTTTGATGGCTCCTGACTTCGGAAAACCTTTTAGGTTAGCTATTGACGCCAGTGACACAGGTGTTGGGTCAGTCCTTTACCAAGAAGATAATTTCCAAGTAGAGCACCCTATTTGTTTCTTTTCCAAGAAATTTAATAGACATCAAAGAAATTATTCTACTGTGGAAAAAGAATGTCTTGGGTTGATTCTTTCTATACAACACTTTGATTTTTATATCAGTGGGTCCAGATGGCCACTGGTTGTATTTACTGACCACAATCCCCTTACATTTATCCACAAAATGTCTGGCAAGAACCAACGACTTCTCAGGTGGAGTTTATTTTTACAAGAGTACAACATGGATCTTAAACACATAAAAGGCAGCGAAAATGTTATCGCCGATGCCTTATCTAGATTGTAAAAAGTATTTTGATGTATATATTTTTTTTATATATATCATGATAAATACATTCTGTAATGTAAATATCATTTTTGTAATTATTCTAAAAAGATTTCCATTTCGTGGAAATGTAAACTTTTTATTTTTAGGAGGGAGGTGTTACGTGTCTAGGTAACAATGCCTAGATACTATTGTTTTTTTTTTTCTTGACCTGTAGGTTGTCTGCCCCTTTGTGTAATAAGTTTTTTTTTTATTTTATTCTTCAAGAGTCAAGCCACACAGACAGTGACCGGTCCTTGACCTATGTGTGTACCTCTGGTTGAAAGGAGGGTGTTTTTTTTTTCTTTTCTTCTGTCTCTTTGAAGAGCGTTCTAGATCTGGGTGTTGATGACTTACTGTTCTAGAAATTACTAGATATCGACGCGCGGTAGATTATATAAAGACCGCTCGCGTAACGTTGACGGACAGACATACGGAGACAGCCGTGAGACAGAATAGCGGAGACATTGCGTGACCCGTGCGTGGTATACCAATTGATCGTGTAAGTTAAGATTTTTCTTTTTTCAAGGCCTTGCTTGTATTTGTAATTATATTTTCAAACTCTTGTATTGTAATATTTTTACATGCCATTTTTGTAAAAGGGTTTTGGTCAACCCTTCCATTTTGTATTGAGTTATATTATATTAAACATTAAGTTGATATTTTACCTTCCGATTTCTTGTGTCATTTTTTTTGTTATTCATTGTAAGTCTCTGATTAAATTCAGACTTAAGATAAGTGACACAACTACCTTTTTCTATTGTCACGTTCCCCTAGACAAGCCATTTAAAAGTAGAATTCAATTTGTAATACGTGACAAAGTCAAAATATTATATGTCATTGCTTATAATTCCTCGGTGTCATTAGCTGTAGCTAATTTTAGCCAAATGTCAGTCTGTCCATGTGTATGTTGCTATGCATTGTTAGGGTATATTTAGAAATAGTAGTTATTAGTATTTGTGCTTTAATTTCCTTTTTATAAATAAAATGTGGCTGTTTTTGTGCATTTCCTAAAGCATTCTTCATGTGTCAAGTTTAAGTTTTAAATGTAGACACTTGTCTATTTTCTCCAAACTTTGTTCGGTGATGAATACACTTGGTCAAGGAGGGTGGTGTGGGTGAGATATTACAACATGTAAAAAGTATGGCGTCGTGTGGTAGTCAGTAGCAACGGAAAGAGCTCCAGGCAGATCGTTTACACTTTGAATTCGTGCGTCGGCCAATGGGATAGTGACTACTGACTTCGACAACACATTTACCAGAAAATTCCTCAGTGAACAGAAGTTTGTAAAATGACATTTTTTTTTCTTTAAAGAAGCTCCAACGTGGCAGTGTAATATTAGTAATATTAGTTCATTTCTACATAATAAAAATAAAAATAATAATAACAACAATATAAGCTCCTGCTTCGTTGTCCAATAGTAGCGCAATCTTGATTCCTAAGAGCTCGAAGAGGGCTGTGAAGCCCGATCTTCGATTTGAAAAGCCGATTACACTCAAGGAACAAGTAGCCTAGATTTGGGTCTATTGCAGTATTATCCGCTGTCACTGTAATTACTTTAATTACTTTAGTATATGTCAAATGTTAATATAATTACTTAACTCATATTTTATAGATTTTTTAAAGTCTTAACATGTTCACCTGACTACCAGCTACCCTTATAAAAGTTATTTTTTGCTTCCACTAATACAGCGGTTCTCAACCTTTTGAGATTCAAGGACCACTTAAAAATGTGTGTCTCAGCCACGGACCACTACTAAAAATTTTGCTACTGGCGCACTAGAAATTTATATAGTTTTATAAAAAAAATATAATATTTAAAATCATTTATTATATATTTTAATAAATGTTTCAACCTTTTCATCCTTTTGTAATGAACAAATATCAGTCTTACTGCTAACGATAGTTCGGATTAGAAACAATGCTACATTTAATTTTAGTGCGAGCCTTGAGCTTGCAAATTTGAGCACAGCTTGTCCAAACGAGGTGTAATGCTTGAAAGACTCAGTCGGAGTTCATCTTCGACTTCAAGCCGTGAACGATATTTGTTTTAATTGTAACCAGTGCAGAAAATCCACATTCACAAAGATATGATGTTGCAAAGGGTAAAATTATTTTGAAAGCTTTCTGAGACAGTTCTGGATACTCATGCGAAGCTTGTGTCCAAAACTTCATCAAGCTCACTCTCGGATGCATCATCTTCAACGTAGTATCACTGGTCAGTTCAATGAATTGGTTTAATTCCGATGGTGGTAAATTTAATGAATCAATGTGTGCAAGAAACGGACTGGAAACCCACGAAAAACTCTCAACGTTCAAATCACCAAAGTAGAAGTTAAATTGATCCAGCAATGATTGAACATGTTCAGAAATCAATTTCACCAACTCGGGCTTGTTGATTTCAGCATTTTCTGGTTTCTCGGTGAATTCATGCAATTGATCAAACATTTCAAAGTTACCCTGAAATAATCTTGTCTTTCACAGAGCAAGTTTTTTCGTAAAAGCAGACACTTTATCACTGAGGGTAATTAAGTTTGTGTGCTTCCCTTGCAGAGATGAATTGAGTTTATTCAGCTGTTCAAAAATGTCGGCCAAGTAAGCCAGAACAGCAACCCATGAATTTTCATTCAAATGAACAACAAGCTGTGAATTTTTACTAACAAGAAACTCTCGCACAGCATCACGTAATTCAAACAGTCTATTAAACACTTTTCCCCTTGATAACCAGCGAACTTCAGTGTGCATCAGTAACTGCTCATGATCAAAATCCATATTCGAACATAATGAAGCAAAGAGACGAGAATTCAATGGATGAGCCTTGATGAAATAAACAATTTTTATGGCCTGATCAAAAATAGATTTCAAGTCCGCGTTCATTCTTTTACTCGCAAGACTTTCCCGATGAATCATACAGTGCGTAAATGTGGCAGTTGGCACATTAGAACGCACACGTTCCCACAAGCCTGTTCGTTTTCCAGTCATTGCTGCAGCACCATCCGTGCAAACTCCGATACACCAGGACAATGCGATGCCATTGGCTGCCATAAAATTATCAAGGATAGCAAAAAGTTCTGCACTTGTTGTGTGACCTGGACAAGCTTTACAAAACAAAAAATCTTCTTCAACTTCATCCATCCAGATATATCTGACATAAGCCATTAATTGTGCCTGGCCGGAAACATCCGTTGATTCGTCCAATTGAATAGCAAATTGTTTAGAATCTTGCAGCCTTGAAATCAACTGTTCTTCAACGTCAGCTGCCGCCGAAGCTATACATCGTTGAATTGTGTCGTTTGAAAGTGGAATTGTTTTCAGTTTACTTGCCAAGGCATCACCAAACATCTCTCGACACATATCTATAGAAGCAGGCATTATCAGAGTTTCTGCAATTGTGTGAGGCTTTTTGGCCTGTGCAACTCGGATAGCCACTAAAAATGATGCTCTTAAAGCCTTCTCATTGACTTTAGTTTGCTTGGAGTATGCAAGACTTCTGAATACCAAGTGAATGTTTCTTGCGCATAAAATATTCCAATGGTTTCTCCGAGCAGTCAGTATGATTCGTTTTAAGATGTCTTCGGAGTTTCGCAGGTTTCATCGCTTCATTTGCAAGAATTTGTGAACATATTACACACTGTGGTCTGGGTTGATTATTTACTAAGACGCATATAATCCCAAAGCGCAAATACTTTTCATCATACCGTCGTATGGGAGTTCATCTTTTTTTCTCCGGAACTGCATTTGATTCACACTCAGGTTGTGAAGATGAGTCAGAGAAATCATCATCGTTGACCTTATGTTCGGTTGCTTTCTTTATTAAAAATTTATCCATGTGTTCAATCAATTTAATTATTTTGATTAGTTTTCAAATAAAAAAGCGTATTTTTGAATGACAATATAAACGGGAAGACGCCAGGGCCCATCTGTAACTAAAACTTAGAGTAAACATAAAATCGAAACGCACTTTTGCGCTATCCCCATCTAGCGATTTAAAATCAATAATTTTAAAACTGACTTCATATATTCTTTTTCATGTCTTTAATTCTATTATTTTTCATATTTTTTATTTTTTAAAAAGCATGCAATACGGGTTTTGCTCTCGGACCTCCAGGCAAACTAGTGGGCCGCGGACCACAGGTTGAGAACCGCTGCACTAATATACTTAACTCATATAGTAAGTCTTACGAGAGAGCCTTAGTTGTAACTCGTAATGCGTTCACATTCTAAGCTTTCTTGGAGAAACGTTTTGGACTAGCTTATCTAGTTGGTACATTAAATCGAAACTCTATATCTTACCAGTTTCGTTTAGTTTTGTCCTGTTTTTATTTATCGTCATCTGACCAAATGGCATGGTCATACGTAGACTGTTAAGTCGGCTGTTTGAATTTCCTTTATTACACACCAAAAAAAGGACAACAAAAATTTACACTAAGGAAAATCTCTATTAGTAGATGGTCTTACCAATGTTCATCCATCCTCCCATCTTCAGTGTTATTCAACATCTCTATTTGGTTTTCGTAAACTAAAACATTCAAATTTAAAAATCAATTAAATAAAATCTTAAATGCTGCTAGTAAAGGTGCTGTGGATGAGCGCTTGGCTTCCGAACCGAGGGTCCCCGGGTTCGAATCCTGGTGAAGACTGAGATTTTTATTTCAAGATCTTTGGGCGCCTCTGTCCATCCAGCTCTAATGGGTACTTGACATTACTTGGGTAAAAGTAAAGGTGGTTGGTCGTTGTGCTGGCTATACGGCACCCTGGTTAATCGTAACCCACAGTAACGAATGACCTTTGCATCCTCTACTACATAGACCACAAGGTCTGAAAGGGGAACTTTACTTAAATGCTGCTAGTAAGATCATTGACAACAAACAAGCCGCATTTTGAAAAATACTCGAAAAAAATTCCTTAAAGAAATCTATGCAGGTTTTAAAGTATAAAAAAAAACAACAAAATTTTACCATCACAGAGAGGATACAAGATACTGATCATAAAAACCGAAACCTGGACTCATTATATCCATTAGCAATTGAATCATTAAAAAAAAAGTTCAACTTTCTGATGTGTGTTTCAAAGTGTTCAAATTAGTGAAACTGTGATAGTAACGTATGTTTTGTGCTATTTAATCTTAAGTATAAATAGGTGTAATGCAAAATACACAGAAGATATTTTATTAATTAAACATAAATATCACACTGTAAAAAAAATATGTAATGTTAAATCTGCATTTACACTAAGATGATGATGAAAGCTATTATTGTTAATAAATAAATTATTATTATGCATGACTAAATGCATGACGCGTAGGACGTAATCATCTTCTTTTTCGAAGTAACGTCTGTATTATATAAGATATATCATTGAAAAAGTTAATGTAACAAACTAGCAATGACGGTTGTGGAACTTGTCCAAATTGAAATATTTTACATTGTACAGAAATGTCAAACATTCCATTGCTAGAGAGTGAAAACTGGTGCAGCTTTAACCGTAAAATGTTTCTGTCATGTGGCATGTATGCTTAATTTATTTTTTCAAAATTCTTATTGTCTACCTTATTTATTGTTATTGAGGTCCTTATCTATTTCAATAAAAATTAGTTTATGGTCGTCAGACAAACTATATACAGCATCTGCCTTTGTTATTTCCCTTTCTAGTATATTCAAGTTTATTTGTATGCCATGCAACATACAGACATAGACCTATAAAGAACTTCCCTTGAGCCACCTTCCAGCTGCTTCAAACGACTTCGCTTATAATGGTACCAATGGTAGACTTCACCGCTGTGGAACTTGTAGACTGATACGCATTGTGATAGATACTCTGTACTTGTCAGCTACAGGCCAATAGATTGTCATGAATATGTTTGCTACTAAATGTCCACAAAAGCCATTACATTTGCATTTCATGGGTAGACATATGAATGAAAGAGAGACGGAATGAGACAGTAAAGATGGGACACAGAAGTGTGCCGCCTTACGAGTAGGTCTATTTCCTTTGAGAGTTTTAAATTGTAGTAATTATGGAGAGAGACAGACAGAGAGAGAGAGACAGACAGAGAGAGAGAGTGATGGTCGTCATTAAGAAGACATAAAAATTAAAGACCTCCCATGCTAATATGTGAAAGAAAAAGGGAGAGAGAGAGAGAGAGAGAGAGTATTGATTTATCATAACGCATTGTAAAAGAGTTTTAGCATGAGCGACGACCCAAGATGACAGGAGCTGTAGGCTGGCAGACTTGAGTTAAAATGTGAGAACGAGGTTGCTTCTGAAAATCTGATTTTTTCTACAGTGTCTGTCTCTCCACATCGATTAGGTTCCAACTACAAGATAGTGTGTGGTTGACCTTTGACACGCTAGTTGTATTTGTCACCTCTTTGGTCACAGAGAGAGTGCCGTGCCATTAGTTCTATTAACTTGAGACAAACTCCGGAGAGCAACTTTTCACGCAAGACTCCACACGCTATTTATAGAATTAAGTTCCTATTTATAACTCTTGTAGACAGGCCAGTCTTTGTATTATTTTTTTCCACGAACTTTTGTAAATGCATTTTTAACAAAAAAAAAATGTTTCCATTCCTCCAAATTAAATTCAAGGCTATCCAAATGCTAAAAATTTCATCCAATTACTGCATTATGAAATAATATTTCTTTTTTTTTCTCATCAAAACTAAATATAAATTCTTTTTAGGGAATTGATTTGGTCTAATTACTTTTGATATGATCTTCAAAGCGCTGTGCATATGATATGCATGTTAAATTTTTACTAAACGTGAATCCCAGTGTGAATTGAGTGGGTAACTAATGTGTATCCTAGCTAGCGTAAAATTCAGTGCAGCTAGCGTAAAACTCAGTGGGACCAGCGTTAACGGAATTAGCGTGTTGTTAGCGTTAAACCTAGGGGAGCTAGTTCTACACTGGGTCGATAATTTATTAAAAATAAAATGAGGATTGATTTTTCAGAGAGGTAAATATTGACAAGCATAAAAACAAAGCTTATGTAAGGGAAAGAACGGCACATTTGCAGTCATATATATATATGTATACTACAAGATTTATTTCCCCTTTACTAAATGAAGCAAAATTAATTAATTACCTTTAATTAATAAGTCATATGATTTTTTTAAAAATTTATTCATGTTATTTAATGGGCAACGAATAATTGTGCACAATTTCAACTTGATCCGAGAATGGGAATTAGGAGAAACAACGGAATGAGCTGATGTAAGCTGTGTAAAGAAACTACAAGACATGTTTCTAACAATTTAAAAATTAAATAAGTCTGAAGACTTCAGCATTAATATGTAGGTCACCTGTGACCTATATATTTTGTCATGTCAGACGCACACAAAGTCGATGTCTTTTAGGTTTAAAAAATACATCAATACTCACTAAACCTCCAAACCTCCAGACAAATCAAACCAATAAGACACACACAAACTAAAGAGATGTATTGTTCTGTTATATATTTTATTTATACTTTTTGATCTGATTTCGATCTAGAAACAATTTCAACAATGTCAATCAATCGTATGCATTTGTCTAAATCAGGGGTTCTCAACCTGTGGGTCTCGACCCCTTTGGGGGGGGGGGGGGGTCGATGGACGATTTGCCTGGGGTCGCCTAACACCATCGAAAAAATGTTTTTGTCTATTCTTCTGTTTCTGTGTGCGGGGGGGGGGGGGGGTGGCGGCAGAGTGGAGGATTGTAAAATGGGGTCGCCGAGCTTAAAAGGTTGAGAACCGCTGGTCTTAATAGTTGTGTTTTTGTGACAACGTGCAGAAACGATCCCAATCCCATTGGTTGGAACTATTTTGCTTCTTCTCTGATTGTGTCAAATGTAAAATCCTTACCATAAACTTTATAGTTGTCGATCTTTTCTCATTCAGTAATGGCTCAACTACGACCCGCCGTCCATATCCATCCCGTGAGGCTGTGCTTTCCGGCCATTGATATATCTCCCCACACACCGAAATATTGTCGCTAATTCTTGGGTTTATTAACTCGACGATTTGTACACGCTTATAGAGACCTACTCTGTATCGCCTTGTATGTTTGTATTTTTTACGATAGAATTTTCGACCAATTCTACTCATCCAGACGTCGTCAAATTTTGCATACACGCTCACGCTCGATGACAACACATGAATCAATAAACAAAATCAACCAATTAGTTAGTTAATTAGTCCTTTTTAATAAATTTTGTTTTCATTTAGAAAATGTACTAAGCCAAGAAGCGGGGTATGGATAAACATTGTGTAGAGAATAAGGCGATAGGCAAAGAACAATAAGCATTATTTTTACATTTAAAGTGTTTTTCTTTTGGGCATGACATGCATGTTATCTTATCTTATCTTATTCTATATAATACAAACTTTAAAAAAAAAGAAGATGATTACGTCATACGCGTCATGTATCTAGTCATGCATGTTAACCAATGACTTAAATTCTGCCAAGTCACCGGTTTTCCTGGCTGGCTCAGGCAACCCATTCTATTCTCTAATAGCACTAGGGAAAAAAGAGCTATACTGTGTCCTAGGTAAAAAAAAAATTAAGACATTTAAATTCATTCATATCCCTAACATAGTCACATTCCCATTTACACTCGCACGACCTGGCCAACAAATCTACTTCTAAAGGAAAAACAATGTGAAATATCAAAAGTATGAACAGAGACCTGATGTTTTATTGCCGTCTGTACCCAGCACAACTCGCCCGTTGTCCACTTGGTGAAAAGTTAGTTCCCTTGTCTGGACTCTCATGAGTTATTGAAGGGGAAGTAATTTGTGTGTAATATTGATGGCATTTTCTGTGTGGGCTTGGATGATCTCATGTACGGCTAGACTAGTTACAGCAAAGTGGAAGACAGAAGGAGAGAAGAGAGAGAGAGAGAGAGAGATAGGAGAGAAGAGAGAGAGAGAGAGATAAGGAGAGAAGAGAAAGAGGGAGAGATAAGGAGAGGAGAGAGAGACAAGGAGAGAAAAGAGTGAGATAGAGAGAGATAAAGCTGTAGAGGGTGAAAGGGGAAAATGATAAAAGAGCGAGAAAGAGTGGAAGACAGAAGAGGAAAGAGAAATAGAGAGAGAGAACGCGTGACGGACAGAGAGTAAGAGACAGAGAGAGAGAGAGAAAGATAGACACAGAGAGATAAAAATAGATATACAGAGAGAGAGAGAAAGAGAGAGACAGAGAGGTGTATTTAAATAATGTATGTATGTAGTTCGTCCATCGTAATAAAATGATGAAAATTTGGGGGGGGGGGGGAGTGAAAGAATAAATAGAACTTTGGAGACAAAGATAACAAAGGAAAATTGTAAAGAAATTAAAACCTTAACAAAATGATAGAGAGATAGCTGGCAAAAAGAAAGGGGGAACAGAGAGAGAGAGAGAAAGAAAGAGGAGAGGAAGAGAGAGAGAGCGTGAGAGACCAGTGAGATAGTCAGTCGGTGTATTTATATTAACGGATTTGTTCAGTGTGGTGGCTATTCATTTCCAGTTCATTGAATTTGAGGGTATAGTCCTAAACTGAGGTCTAACTGGTCACTTAATGGGCCAGAACGTGGTCACAGGACATCCATACCACATCCCACTCCTCTATGCTGAGTTGAACATGGTTTATCCGTAGGCTTTTCTGAAACATATGTGTACTTTCTTGATAAAGCTTTCCTGTGGAATTTATTCTATCTATTTTCAGTTATATCAAGCTGTCTATGATCAAATGTATCATGTGTGTATGATCAGATTATCATGGGTGTATGATCAAATGTATCATGTGTGTATGATCAGATGTATCATGTCTGCATGATCAAATGTATCATGTGTGCATGATCAAATGTATCATGGGTGTATGATTAAATGTATCATGTGTGTATGATCGAATGTCTCTAGCTGTGTATGATCAAAGTATCTAGCTTTGTATGGTCAAATGTGTCAAGCTGTGTGTGATCAAATGTGTCTAGCTATGTATGATCAAATGCCTCTAGCTGTCTATGATCAAATGTTTCTAGCTATGTATGATCAAATGCCTCTAGCTGTCTATGATCAAATGTTTCTAGCTGTGTATGGTCAAATGTGTCAAGCTGTCTATGATCAAATGTCTCTAGCTGTGTATGATCAAATGCCTCTAGCTGTCAATGATCAAATGTTTCTAGCTTTGTATGGTCAAATGTGTCTAGCTGTCTATGATCAAATGTTTCTAGCTTTGTATGATCAAGTGTTTCTAGCTTTGTATGATCAAATGTTTCTAGCTGTGTATGGTCAAATGTTTCTAGCAGTGTATGATCAAATGTTTCTAGCTGTGTATGATCAAATGCCTCTAGCTGTCTACGATCAAATGTGTCTAGCTGTGCATGATCAAATGCCTCTAGCTATCTTTGATCAAATGTTTCTAGCTTTGTATGGTCAAATGCCTCTAGCTGTCTATGATCAAATGTTTCTAGCTTTGTATGGTCAAATGCCTCTAGCTGTCTATGATAGAATGTGTCTAGCTATGTATGATCAAATGTTTCTAGCTTTGTATGGTCAAATGCTTCTAGCTGACTATGATCAAATGTTTCTAGCTTTGTATGGTAAAATGTTTCTAGCTGTCTATGATCAAATGCCTCTAGCTGTCTATAAACAAATGTGTTAAGCTGTCTATGATCAAATGTTTCTAGCTTTGTATGATCAAATGCCTCTAGCTGTCTATGATCCAATGTTCTAGCTTTGTATGGTCAAATGTGTCAAGCTGTGTATGATCAAATGTCTCTAGCTGTCTATGATCAAATGCCTCTAGCTGTATATGATCAAATGTTTCTAGCTGTGTATGATCAAATGTTTCTAGCTGTGTATGATCAAATGTTTCTAGCTGTATATGATCAAATGTGTCTAGCTGTCTATGATCAAATGTTTCTAGCTGTGTATGGTCAAATGTGTCTAGCTGTGTATGATCAAATGTGTCTAGCTGTCTATGATCAAATGTTTCTAGCTGTGTATGGTCAAATGTGTCTAGCTGTGTATGATCAAATGTGTCTAGCTGTCTATGATCAAATGTTTCTAGCTGTGTATGGTCAAATGTGTCTAGCTGTGTATGATCAAATGTGTCTAGCTGTCTATGATCAAATGTTTCTAGCTGTGTATGATCAAATGTTTCTAGCTGTGTATGGTCAAATGTTTCTAGCCGTATATGATCAAATGTTTCTAGCTGTGTATGATCAAATGTTTCTAGCTGTGTATGATCAAATGTTTCTAGCTGTATATGATCAAATGTTTCTAGCTGTGTATGATCAAATGTTTCTAGCTGTGTATGATCAAATGTTTCTAGCTGTATATGATCAAATGTTTCTAGCTGTGTATGATCAAATGTTTCTAGCTGTGTATGATCAAATGTTTCTAGCTGTATATGATCAAATGTGTCTATCTGTCTATGATCAAATGTTTCTAGCTGTGTATGGTCAAATGTGTCTAGCTGTGTATGATCAAATGTGTCTAGCTGTCTATGATCAAATGTTTCTAGCTGTGTATGGTCAAATGTGTCTAGCTGTGTATGATCAAATGTGTCTAGCTGTCTATGATCAAATGTTTCTAGCTGTGTATGGTCAAATGTGTCTAGCTGTGTATGATCAAATGTGTCTAGCTGTCTATGATCAAATGTTTCTAGCTGTGTATGATCAAATGTTTCTAGCTGTGTATGGTCAAATGTTTCTAGCTGTATATGATCAAATGTTTCTAGCTGTGTATGATCAAATGTTTCTAGCTGTGTATGATCAAATGTTTCTAGCTGTATATGATCAAATGTTTCTAGCTGTGTATGATCAAATGTTTCTAGCTGTGTATGATCAAATGTTTCTAGCTGTATATGATCAAATGTTTCTAGCTGTGTATGATCAAATGTTTCTAGCTGTATATGATCAAATGTCTCTAGCTGTGTATGATCAAATGCCTCTAGCTGTCAATGATCAAATGTTTCTAGCTTTGTATGGTCAAATGTGTCTAGCTGTCTATGATCAAATGTTTCTAGCTTTGTATGATCAAGTGTTTCTAGCTTTGTATGATCAAATGTTTCTAGCTGTGTATGGTCAAATGTTTCTAGCAGTGTATGATCAAATGTTTCTAGCTGTGTATGATCAAATGCCTCTAGCTGTCTACGATCAAATGTCTCTAGCTGTGCATGATCAAATGCCTCTAGCTATCTTTGATCAAATGTTTCTAGCTTTGTATGGTCAAATGCCTCTAGCTGTCTATGATCAAATGTTTCTAGCTTTGTATGGTCAAATGCCTCTAGCTGTCTATGATAGAATGTGTCTAGCTATGTATGATCAAATGTTTCTAGCTTTGTATGGTCAAATGCTTCTAGCTGACTATGATCAAATGTGTCAAGCTGTGTATGATCAAATGTCTCTAGCTGTCTATGATCAAATGCCTCTAGTTGTATATGATCAAATGTTTCTAGCTGTGTATGATCAAATGTTTCTAGCTGTGTATGATCAAATGTTTCTAGCTGTATATGATCAAATGTGTCTAGCTGTCTATGATCAAATGTTTCTAGCTGTGTATGGTCAAATGTGTCTAGCTGTGTATGATCAAATGTGTCTAGCTGTCTATGATCAAATGTTTCTAGCTGTGTATGGTCAAATGTGTCTAGCTGTGTATGATCAAATGTGTCTAGCTGTCTATGATCAAATGTTTCTAGCTGTGTATGGTCAAATGTGTCTAGCTGTGTATGATCAAATGTGTCTAGCTGTCTATGATCAAATGTTTCTAGCTGTGTATGATCAAATGTTTCTAGCTGTGTATGGTCAAATGTTTCTAGCCGTATATGATCAAATGTTTCTAGCTGTGTATGATCAAATGTTTCTAGCTGTGTATGATCAAATGTTTCTAGCTGTATATGATCAAATGTTTCTAGCTGTGTATGATCAAATGTTTCTAGCTGTGTATGATCAAATGTTTCTAGCTGTATATGATCAAATGTTTCTAGCTGTGTATGATCAAATGTTTCTAGCTGTGTATGATCAAATGTTTCTAGCTGTATATGATCAAATGTGTCTATCTGTCTATGATCAAATGTTTCTAGCTGTGTATGGTCAAATGTGTCTAGCTGTGTATGATCAAATGTGTCTAGCTGTCTATGATCAAATGTTTCTAGCTGTGTATGGTCAAATGTGTCTAGCTGTGTATGATCAAATGTGTCTAGCTGTCTATGATCAAATGTTTCTAGCTGTGTATGGTCAAATGTGTCTAGCTGTGTATGATCAAATGTGTCTAGCTGTCTATGATCAAATGTTTCTAGCTGTGTATGATCAAATGTTTCTAGCTGTGTATGGTCAAATGTTTCTAGCTGTATATGATCAAATGTTTCTAGCTGTGTATGATCAAATGTTTCTAGCTGTGTATGATCAAATGTTTCTAGCTGTATATGATCAAATGTTTCTAGCTGTGTATGATCAAATGTTTCTAGCTGTGTATGATCAAATGTTTCTAGCTGTATATGATCAAATGTTTCTAGCTGTGTATGATCAAATGTTTCTAGCTGTATATGATCAAATGTCTCTAGCTGTGTATGATCAAATGCCTCTAGCTGTCAATGATCAAATGTTTCTAGCTTTGTATGGTCAAATGTGTCTAGCTGTCTATGATCAAATGTTTCTAGCTTTGTATGATCAAGTGTTTCAAGCTTTGTATGATCAAATGTTTCTAGCTGTGTATGGTCAAATGTTTCTAGCAGTGTATGATCAAATGTTTCTAGCTGTGTATGATCAAATGCCTCTAGCTGTCTACGATCAAATGTGTCTAGCTGTGCATGATCAAATGCCTCTAGCTATCTTTGATCAAATGTTTCTAGCTTTGTATGGTCAAATGCCTCTAGCTGTCTATGATCAAATGTTTCTAGCTTTGTATGGTCAAATGCCTCTAGCTGTCTATGATAGAATGTGTCTAGCTATGTATGATCAAATGTTTCTAGCTTTGTATGGGCAAATGCTTCTAGCTGACTATGATCAAATGTTTCTAGCTTTGTATGGTCAAATGCCTCTAGCTGTCTATGATCAAATGTTTCTAGCTTTGTATGGTAAAATGTTTCTAGCTGTCTATGATCAAATGCCTCTAGCTGTCTATAAACAAATGTGTTAAGCTGTCTATGATCAAATGTTTCTAGCTTTGTATGATCAAATGCCTCTAGCTGTCTATGATCCAATGTTCTAGCTTTGTATGGTCAAATGTGTCAAGCTGTGTATGATCAAATGTCTCTAGCTGTATATGATCAAATGTCTCTAGCTGTCTATGATCAAATGTGTCTAGCTGTGTATGATCAAATGTTTCTAGCTGTGTATGATCAAATGTTTCTAGCTGTGTATGGTCAAATGTTTCTAGCTGTATATGATCAAATGTGTCTAGCTGTGTATGATCAAATGTTTCTAGCTGTCTATGATCAAATGTTTCTAGTTGTGTATGGTGAAATGTGTCTAGCTGTGTATGATCAAATGTTTCTAGCTGTCTATGATCAAATGTCTCTAGCTGTCTATGATCAAATGTTTCTAGCTGTATATGATCAAATGTTTCTAGCTGTGTATGATCAAATGTTTCTAGCTGTGTATGGTCAAATGTTTCTAGCTTTGTATGATCAAATGTTTCTAGCTGTGTATGATCAAATGTTTCTAGCTGTCTATGATCAAATGCCTCTAGCTGTATATGATCAAATGTTTGTAGCTGTCTATGATCAAATGTTTCTAGCTGTGTATGATCAAATGTGTTTAGCTGTCTATGAAGAAATGTTTCTAGCTTTGTATGGTAAAATGTTTCTAGCTGTCTATGATCAAATGCCTCTAGCTGTCTATAAACAAATCTGTTAAGCTGTCTATGATCAAATGTTTCTAGCTGTGTATGGTCAAATGTTTCTAGCTGTGTATGGTCAAATGTTTCTAGCTGTATATGATCAAATGTTTCTAGCTGTGTATGATCAAATGTTTCTAGCTGTCTATGATCAAATGCCTCTAGCTGTATATGATCAAATGTTTGTAGCTGTCTATGATCAAATGTTTCTAGCTGTGTATGATCAAATGTGTTTAGCTGTCTATGAAGAAATGTTTCTAGCTGTGTATGGTCAAATGTGTCTAGCTGTGTATGATCAAATGTGTCTAGCTATCTATGATCAAATGTCTCTAGCTTTCTATGATCAAATGTTTCTAGCTGTATATGATTAAATGTTTCTAGCTGTGTATGATCAAATGTTTCTAGCTGTGTATGATCAAATGTTTCTAGCTGTGTATGATCAAATGTTTCTAGCTGTGTATGATCAAATGTTTCTAGCTGTATATGATCAAATGTTTCTAGCTTTGTATGGTCAAATGTGTCTAGCTGTCTATGATCAAATGTTTCTAGCTTTGTATGATCAAGTGTTTCTAGCTTTGTATGATCAAGTGTTTCTAGCTTTGTATGGTCAAATGTGTCTAGCTGTGTATGATCAAATGTTTCTAGCTGTGTATGATCAAATGTTTCTAGCTGTGTAGGTACATCGTAATGAGGAAAATGCTTGAAGGAAAAGATTAGCTGCTCCAAAATTATTGTGTGGATTTGTTGTATTTAGATTCTTATCTTATATAGTTCAGACGTTACTTCATAAAAGAAGATAATTACGACATACGCATTTCATGTGTCAATCTAGTCATGCAAGTTAATGACTTAGTCGTCGGTTTTCTTGGCTGTGTTAAAGTAACAATGAAATGTTGAACAAATAAAAGGCTGGGGGGGGGGGGGGGGGAGGAGGAGTGCGAAGGGAAACCTGCATTCCGCTTATGACCTCTGACATCTGCCTGGTGAATCTCTTTAGCTTTCTCTCTCTCCTTATAAATATATCCTGACTGGTGTTGGAGGACTAGACCATATCGTTACCACAGCCATGATGACACAGTACTAGACCTTATATAAATATGCGCATACATGTACTAATCAGATGTTTGTAAGGGCAACGCCAAGTTCAGGGGAATAAGCTGTTAGGGTTCGTCTGCCCAAACGGTTAACGTGTCGGGCTTAAGGTTGTAAAAGACCGAGTTGTTTATTGCAGGGTCATTGATTAACAATAATTGGATCAGAGCGATGGTAGGCGTCGGGTCATCGGGCTTATAATTGTCGGATCACTAGATTGTAGCGAGTTGGTGTACAGTGGAAAGCGTGGTCAAGAGGCTAAGTACGCTTGAACTTGGCTTGGCTCGAGGTTCGACACCCGACTCGAGCAAAGTTCTGTTTACTGAGCGCCTAAAGATACCTAGATACCCCCTCCCCCCACTGCTCCACAAATGAAGATTGGACCATAGCGCTCTGAGCATGAAAGTAGCGCTATATAAAAGCTATAATGTATTTATTTATTTTACACGTAGATATGAAATTGATACATAGAAATAGCAAATTATTTATTTTATTTCCTGTGTAGTAGAAAAGCTAGGGTCTGAAGACGTCCGGCAAATTGAAGGATATGTCCTCCTTTTTGGTGATTATGTCCTCCTTTGGGGGGTTATGTCCTCCTTTTTGGTGATTATGTCCTCGTTTTTTATTTTGTCCTCCTTTTGGCGGGTTATGCCCTCCTTTTGGGAGGTTATGTCCTTTTTTTTGGCGGGTTATGTCCTCCTTTTGGCGGGTTATGTCCTCCTTTTGGCGGGTTATGTCCTCCTTTTGGGGGTTATGTCCTCTTTTTGGGTGGTTATGTCCTCCTTTTGACGGGTTATGTCCTCCTTTTGGGGGGTTATGTCCTCCTTTTGGGGGGTTATGTCCTCCTTTTGGGGGGTTATTTCCTCCTTTTGGCGGGTTATTTGCTCCTTTTGGGGGGTTATGTCCGGGAGGCATTGGTCTAAACAAATGTATGGTTTTCACTCTTAAATATTTTGTTTTACGTACGGGATGTTCCTCCAACCAGCCGCAGGAACGCTGGGGATCGAACGCTGGACCACCGGAACAAGAGGTCAGAGCGCAGACCATACAACCAGATAGTCGCCTGCTGTTTACTGCCATATCATTTTATTACTCAATGGAATTTATTTCTTGAAAGCTCACAAACTTATAAATGATAGCTGCTTTAAAGAAAACTGTTACTAAAAGCGCCTTAAGATCTTAGGGTTTCATTTTTTTATTCCTGAGGACAATGCTAACGCTGGAAGAGTGTTTTCTCTGGTCAACTCTCTGTGGAAAGTGAGAAATAGACTTGTTGTTTCAGTGAGAGACATTCTTCTTACAAAGCAGGCCTACAATTTGTAGACAAAAAATAGTCGTGTATGGAGCTCTTAACGTTTGTTTGTGCGAATGTTAAAGTACAGCTTAAAATTGGTTATATCTAAGAAATATGAAATACTTAATAATCTGACTTGCTTTATCAAATTGAAGTCTATTTTTACAAAGCTTATATCAACTCACTCTGTCTGTTTGTCTGTCTGTCTGGTACAACTTTTGTGTACGTTATTTCTCCCACTTCCCATTCTCGGAAACGTTGCAGAATTATTCATTGTCCCTAACAAACCATGAATCAATTTAAAAAAACAACCAATTGATTAATTAATCAAGCAATTTAATAATTTAGTTTGATATATATAAAATAAAAAAAAAACCACTTTAAATATGGCTATAAATGTACAGTTCTTTCTCTTAAATAAGCTTTGTTTGTTTTTTTAAAGTGGTTTTTTTTTATTTTGTTTGCTCAAAGATTATTTTGCCTTGTTTTGACTGTGTAGGTCCCTGGTGACCCATAGAAACACTACAAGGTGCACAATGCGCTCGCGCATATGCACATCAAGGACTGATAAAACAGTAGGAGTAAAAATAGTATTGTTTGCGTCATACTATAGCGATTAGACCTAGGTCCACGGGTCCACATATCGTCTGGTTTAGTGTACAATCTGTGACAACCGGGGGGGGGGGGGGGGGGTAGCGTCGGCGCATGTAGGCGATTTCTGTGACATTCTCGACTAAGTCTTGAACCTACAGCCTGTTACTTTTGGATTTTCTAAAGTAAACATCAGGTCCAACTTTGTTCGCCCCGCCCTCTGAAAAAAAAAAAATCTATTTTTAAAGATATGTGTAGAGAAACCCCACGCTGTAGGGCAAAGGTCAAACAATTTTATTGGACAACACATGGCCTACTTTCTTGTTTGCATTAAGGTTGACCTTTTAGCTTTATTGTTAAATCTACCTGTGTAGTAGCTCGGCAGTGGAGACAATTTAATATACCTGATATCGCGTTCGTTGTTTGAATTTCGCAGTGACTGTGTAATGTATGTGTCCTCTTGTGTATTCTGTGCAGGGTGCACTCTTAAAAGGTTATGGATAATGATAATTACGTAATTATTGCCAATGGACGTGGCTTTTATCATGTATTTATGGCTTTATGCCTATCTCACAACCTAGAACAGATTAGTCCTAATTCTGACTTCCACTCGTTAGTATTCATAAAATATTATTTTACAGTAGTGAGTTAGGACCAGATTTCTTTTGTTTACTTGTAGTGTTCAAATAATGTTTCTGTAACCCACATCAGATTAGCTTTTGTTTTTAATCATCATTTGTGTGTGTGTGTGTTTTCTTACTTACTATCTTATCTTATATGATACAGACGTTACTTCAAAAAAGAAGATGATTACGTCCTAGATCTACGCGTCATGCATTTAGTCATGCATGTTAACCAATGACCTAAACTCCGCCAAGTCACTGGTTTTCCTGGCTAGCTCAGGCAACCCATTCCATGCTCTAATAGCGTTAGGGAAGAAGGAGCTTTTGTACAAATTTGTCCTAGCATATGGAACGAGGAATGTGCCTTTATGTACTATAGATTAGGAATATCTTTTACCTTAAAATTTCAAGGTATATAATATATACCTAATGGTTTGCTTTTATTTTTTTTGGTAAGCAATACGGGTAAAAAAGCTTGAACTACAATCAGCTGCCACAATGCTATACTCTCTCCTTACAAAATATTCATTAAATATTTCACATCATGCTTTATTTAAAAAACACCATTCTCGACATAATAAACGTTCTAATATTAATAATAATAATAAGGCTAGTATTCTAGTCCGAAGATTAGGGAAGAATGCAGTATTTCCAGTCCCAGCTGTGACCTACATATTTTTCCACATCCAAGGCAAATTAACCATTGTCCTCAGGCGGTCGATATCTATATTATATATAATAAATCTAGAGTTCCGCCTCTGATTTAATATATTTCTTTATACGATCACTTGTACTATTACAGTAATTGTAAAAGTCTTTGTCATCGATTTCCGTTACTGTTCTTTTAACTTCTCATGTTGCAGAGTGCGATTATTATTTCCCTTAATCCTGCGAAAACCATAAACGTTTTTGCAAGAATGGTAAGTGGGTGGCGAGGCGTCATTGAAGGCAGCAATAACAACATTCTTTAGAGGATTAGAACTGAAACCTAACCCGAACTTTCTGGTTTGGATTTAGGTAACCACCATTAATATGTGTAATCTACACGCCAGAGATGACAACAGATCAAGATTAAATTTCCAGGTTAAGTCTCTTATTACACTCAGTCAACGGAGATGAAATATGACAATCTATAAAATAATCATATATCGAGACTGTAACAAACATTGATTGGCTTTGCTAAGCTATATGACATCTGAGATGTAGCAATCATTGACGGTCTTTGCTTAAGCTGTAACACAACAGAAACTTCATAGTGATTCAAGGCTTTACTCAGATGTTACATAACAAGAGCATTGACTTGCGCCAACACACCAAAGAGTTGGGTTAAGAAATAATATGCATGTATTTTGGTGGGCTCTGACCAGCTTTAACTTTTTACAAAAATCTGCTATACATGTGACATAAGTTGGTGGGCTGTGAATAACTGAAGTACTACTTACTCATAAACATCCATAGTATTTCCTCCTCATCCACGTGCCACCTACCTTCAACGTCATGTTAACTCCCCCTCCTACATCCGCCCTCCCTTCCCCCCTCTCTTGCCCAGCTGTTGAAGATCTTCACATTGATTCCCCCCCCCCCCCTTGTTGGCCAGTCGGTGGGCCGCCATCGAACCCCCCCCCCCCCCCCCCCCGCATCTTAGGACGGAGCATTAACGAGTACAGGTTTCTAATGCCAAATATTGAGTTGGCCTAATAATGCAGTGCCGGATAAACGGCGAGCGAGGCCTGGTGCAAACCGGTGCGGAACTGAGCACTTCACAAAGTTTAGACTTTTACAAATGTTTCTAACGTAGAGCGATACAAGTTACATTCATGGTGTTCCTGAATAATGCAAGTCTCACGCACACATGCTTGGCGTTAGTGCCCAGGTGACATGGGATATAATATGCTAGTAAAAATAAGTAGTCTAGTCAATTTTTGTAGAGACCTGCAGTAACTGATTCGAAAGAAATGATTCTAGAAAAGTGTCGGTGCTATATATACAAGAAAAACAGTGAGGATCTGAAGCTAGTTCAAGTCATTTACGGTTTAAATTAAAACAATTCTTTCTACACAGTTTATATGTTTTAAATCTATACTAGCCGAATATGACCCGCAAGCTGCGGGTAAGGTTTACTTGATTTGTTTAATAGTTTCGCTCTTTAATAAACTTAAATTTAGGTATTTTTGTTAATTTTAGGGCCTCCCGGTCGTGGTAGGACATGATAGATACACTACGGCCTCTGCCATGACCTAAGGAACATATAAGCCAAGTTTTATCAAGATTGGTCGAACGGTTTTGATTTCTATGCGGTACATACATACGCATTACATTGCGCTTTATATACCTATTTTTTTTAGATTAGTTTGTCATTTTAGCTCTCGTGTTTATGTTTGTAATGTTATCACAGCGCCTTGAGCCTACATTTTGTTTGTTAACAGCGCTTTAAAATAAAATTATTATTATTATATTAGATTAAGTTAATGTCCATTTGAACCAATAACTTTTTTGAATATAATTTTTTTATATTATTGTGAACTTTTAAGTCACTTTTATGACCTAATTAATGAAAACTTACTAGTAGGCAGCTATAATAAAGAAATAGATCTGATACAATTTTTTTCATCGTTGTTCAAATTAAACTGACCTTATACTAAGATCGATGTTGGCAAATACATTTTAAGATGTATGAAAAACAAAATTGGACAGAGATTGGTGCTTTACCGAAACTTTCTGTAAAGAATTTTTCATCTTCAGATATTTTTTTATCCTGAATATTTCATTATGTAATACTAATGCTGGTATATATTTTTTTTCACAAACAATAAGTATGGTAAGATAGCGTTGACCTAATTTTGAAAGTTCTCCTCTTGGTCTTGTTACAGATATTACACCAGAGTCCACGCATGACTGACAACAGATGGTGTACACCTGTGTCCTGTCGGAAAGATTGACTATTGCCTGTCATCACGCTACTAGTGGTCAAACAACGTGGAAAGATTTATTTCATGGACTGGTCAACTAACTGGCCGGACTTTGGTCAGTGTTGATTTTCTATCCACTTGGCAGTCCAGTAAATGTCAGTGGTGTTAAAATGTGTCTGTGTCCAGAGGCCAGGTGAAAAGGTTCGTTTGGATTTAGGAGTTTGTTAACAACCAATTGGGATTTTGGATTTTCTAGGATTTGATCTTTGATGGATGACACTAAGGAGGACAGTACATACAGGACTATGATGTCACCATTGGTTTTTCTTGTCCTTCTTGTGACATGTCACATGGTCAGTCCAGCAGGTGAGTGCAACAAACTTTAGTTTTCAGTTAAGCTAAGTTTTGGATTAGAGTAGAATACTGGACATTAGTGGCTTTAGTCGACGCAGGTTTTTAGAAACCTCACTTAAAGTTACATTTTTTTGACGATTAACTGCTAATCACTGTCTATGTTGCATACCACATACGTACTAAACTGCTGATCACTGCCTAACTGCTTAAGGTTACATTTTTGGAAGATTAACTGCTAACCACTGACTATACTGCTAACTACTTAATAAACTGCTGACCACTGGCTAAACTGCTGACCACTGACTAAACTGTTGACCACTGGCTAAACTGCTAACCACTGATTGTTGCTAACCGCTGACTGTTGCTAACCGCTGACTGTTGCTAACCGCTTAATAAACTGCTGACCACTGGCTAAACTGCTGACCACTGACTAAACTGCTGACTAAAAAGCTTACGACTGACTAAACGGTTAACCACTTACTGAACTGCTCGCCACTTAGGCCTACTGAACTATTTCACAGACTTCTCTGCTGGTCACAGACTAAATTTCTGATATTGACTAAAGTGATAGTTGACCACTGACTACACTGCTGGCCAATAACTGAACTGGCTACAGTGTATACCTCATAATAAAATTTGCTACACCTACCTGCTAACAATGATGCTCTTTGGAGTATATTCGTAGGCCTATCGTTTAGTTACTACAGACTACACACGAGAGGCTACACATGCTAGAGGCCTGGATAAACTTTTCTTTTTGGGACTAACCTTTTTTCTCTCTCTCTATTTTTTTTTTGCATAAAGGCAATAAAAACATTTTAAAAAATAGGCTTCCACTCTTAAAAAAAAATGTATTTTCAGGGGAAGATAATTATTGAGCTCTTAAAAATCCTGCTAAAAGAGGGTCGACAGAAAGAAATTCGATTGTCCAAGGGCTATCTAGCTCTCAATTTATTCTCTACGTGAATCATAGCTTATGAAATACACTACACTGTTGTAAAAAAAACACACTAAACTGTTGTTAATAATGAGGCGTTGAGGTTGGGGAGTAAAGCGCTTGGCTCCCGAAGCGAGTGGTCTCGGGTTCAAATCTCGGTGAAGATTAAATTTGGTTTTCGGCAGTTTTTAGGACGCCATGAGCCCACCAATTCTAAAGGGTACCTGACATTTATTTGAGGAAAGTAGATGCGGTTGGTCATTGTGCTGGCCACATGACACCCTCGTTAACTGTCGGCCCTAAAGCATTTACATCATCTGTCCAAAAGATCTCAAGATCCGAAAGGGGAACTGTATATAATGTAAAACAATAATCTCAACCATATGATGAAATGTTGGTTCGTAAAATGTTTCGGATGTTCCTTCAGAGTTGAAGATAGTTTACTTCCTAGTCCAAACCTTCGCAGGACAACGGGTGGTGGAACCGGGCAGGGTTTGAACCCTGGACTATCGATAAATGCAAACGACAGTCCAGTTCGCAAACCGCACGACCACTCAGCCATCCAATGTAACCCAAGTTCTAATCATATGTTAGTGTTGACAACTTTTAGGGGATTACATTTAACCCTTTAAAGTAGATCAAATAATGGGCCATGACTTTATGAGTTCATCAGTATCAAAGGTCAAAGGTTATTTCAATACGGGTTTAGGATTGGGAAGTGTTCTAAGGCTGTTTTGTTATCTTGAGTATCTGCGAGGAGAATTGTAATCAAATAGGGGCAGTGTTTCCAAAACTGCGTTCTGCCGAACCCTAGTGTTCCGCGAGGCCTGAATAGGTGTTCCACGAACTACTGGAATAATTAACTTGTAGGCCACCGCGTGAATTAATCTCTCTATAAAAAATAAGCAGTGTTTCAGAAAATACTCAGAATGTGCGAAATTTCCCGTGAAGGAAAAAGTTTGGGAACCACTGAAATAGGGGATCGTTATGTTAGTGAGGAGTAGAGAAAGATGTGCGCCTCACTCCTCGAGAATATGTTCGCCTCACTCCTCGCCAGCAGCCTTCTTCACCGGGCGGTCACGTTTATCGCTTGACCTAAATCTAATTGATAGATACATCCATTAACAGCCGTATTAAATGTTTGTTGAGTTGATATTGTAATAGGATACGCTTTCTGGACCAGTAGTTTTGCTTGGAAATGATAGCCTTACGCTGAGAATAGGCTTACACTATAAAATGTAGGTAATAATAATATATCTACACTGTAGCGTTACATGACTACATTACTCACGATATAAAACAAACGTAAATGATTAGGTGAAAAGAATACAGTACTCATGCAAAAAATATTTTCATAATATAACACTCATGCTATTAGAGGTCAGTGAACAGTACTATAAATCCTTGATTTAAGAAATTTAAGAAAGGTGGTAAAGATTTGTTGATTAATAAAACGATAAAATTCAATCTTAAATAGTTTGATGCTCATTATTTCGATTTCTTAACGGAAAAAGCCATCCGATGTTAATTAAAAAAATAAAAGAGAGAAAAAATATCAGAGAAGTCCAAGGTGCATAAAAATGAGCTAAAAATGATAGTTGTCCTTTCGGTAAATGTCCAGTTACTTTGGCACTGAATGGATCGCTAGTAAGGGCAGTGATACTTTTATTAGCCATCGCCACTGTTCTGTAAGCATTAATCAATCTTGTAGACACTGAAAAAACTACCAAGCAACAGAAGGTTTATAGATCTAACATAAGGTTTATAGATCTAACATAAGGTTTATAGATCTAACATAAGGTTTATAGATCTAACATAAGGTTTATAGATCTCACATAGATTTATAGATCCAACATAAGGTTTATAGATCTAATCATCTAACATAAGGTTTATAGATCTAGCATAAGGTTTATAGATCTAGCATAAGGTTTATAGATCTAACATAAGGTTTATAGATCTAACATAAGGTTTATAGATCTAACATAAGGTTTATAGATCTAACATAAGGTTCATAGATCTAACATAAGGTTCATAGATCTAACATAAAGTTTATAGATCTAACATAAAGTTTATAGATCTAACATAAGGTTTATAGATCTAACATAAGGTTTATAGATCCAACATAAGGTTTATAGATCCAACATAAGGTTTATAGATCTAACATAAGGTTTATAGATCTAACATATGGTTTATAGATCTAACATAAGGTTTATAGATCCAACATAAGGTTTATAGATCCAACATAAGGTTTATAGATCTAACATAAGGTTTATAGATCTAACATAAGGTTTATAGATCTCACATAGATTTATAGATCCAACATAAGGTTTATAGATCTAATCATCTAACATAAGGTTTATAGATCTAGCATAAGGTTTTTGATCTAACATAAGGTTTATAGATCTAACATAAGGTTTATAGATCTAACATAAGGTTTATAGATCTAACATATGGTTTATAGATCTAACATAAAGTTTATAGATCTAACATAAGGTTTATAGATCCAACATAAGGTTTATAGATCCAACATAAGGTTTATAGATCCAACATAAGGTTTATAGATCTAACATATGGTTTATAGATCTAACATATGGTTTATAGATCTAATATAAGGTTTATAGATCTAACATAAGGTTTATAGATCCAACATAAGGTTTATAGATCCAACATAAGGTTTATAGATCCAACATAAGGTTTATAGATCCAACATAAGGTTTATAGATCCAACATAAGGATTATAGATCTAACATAAGGTTTATAGATCCGACATAAGGTTTATAGATCTAATCATTTAACATAAGGTTTATAGATCTAACATAAGGTTTATAGATCTAACATAAGGTTTATAGATCTAACATAAGGTTTATAGATCTAACATAAGGGTTATAGATCTAACATAAGGCTTATTGATCTAACATAAGGTTTATGGATCTAAAATAAGGTTTATAGATCTAACATAATAAGGTTTATAGATCTAACATAAGGTTTATAGATCTAGCATAAGGTTTATAGATCTAGCATAAGGTTTATAGATCTAACATAAGGTTAATAGATCTAACATAAGGTTTGTAGATCTAACATAAGGTTTATGGATCTAACATAAGGTTTATAGATCTAACATAAGGTTTATAGATCTAACATAAGGTTTATAGATCTAACATAAGTTTTATTGATCTAACATAAGGTTTATTGATCTAACATAAGCTTTATAGATCTAACATAAGCTTTATAGATCCAACATAAGGTTTATAGATCTAACATAAGGTTTATAGATCTAACATAAGGTTTATAGATATAACATAAGGGTTATAGATCTAACATAAGGCTTATTGATCTAACATAAGGTTTATGGATCTAAAATAAGGTTTATAGATCTAACATAATAAGGTTTATAGATCTAACATAAGGTTTATAGATCTAGCATAAGGTTTATAGATCTAGCATAAGGTTTATAGAGCTAACATAAGGTTTATAGATCTAACATAAGGTTTGTAGATCTAACATAAGGTTTATGGATCTAACATAAGGTTTATGAATCTAACATAAGGTTTATGGATCTAACATAAGGTTTATGGATCTAACATAAGGTTTATGGATCTAACATAAGGTTTATGGATCTAACATAAGGTTTATAGATCTAACATAACATTTATAGATCTAACATAAGGTTTATATATCTAACATAAGGTTTATAGATATAACATAAGGTTTATAGATATATCATAAGGTTTGTAGATATAACATAAGGTTTATGGATCTAACATAAGGTTTATGGATCTAACATAAGGTTTATAGATCTAACATAAGGTTTATAGATCTAACATAAGGGTTATAGATCTAACATAAGGCTTATTGATCTAACATAAGGTTTATGGATCTAAAATAAGGTTTATAGATCTAACATAATAAGGTTTATAGATCTAACATAAGGTTTATAGATCTAGCATAAGGTTTATAGATCTAGCATAAGGTTTATAGAGCTAACATAAGGTTTATAGATCTAACATAAGGTTTGTAGATCTAACATAAGGTTTATGGATCTAACATAAGGTTTATGAATCTAACATAAGGTTTATGGATCTAACATAAGGTTTATGGATCTAACATAAGGTTTATGGATCTAACATAAGGTTTATGGATCTAACATAAGGTTTATAGATCTAACATAACATTTATAGATCTAACATAAGGCTTATGGATCTAAAATAAGGCTTATGGATCTAACATAAGGTTTATAGATCTATCATAAGGTTTATAGATCTATTATAAGGTTTATAGATCTAGCATAAGATTTATAGATCTAGCATAAGGTTTATAGATCTAACATAAGGTTTATAGTTCTAACATAACGTTTATAGATCTAACATAAGGTATATGGATCTAATTGTTACATCCTTAAATTTCGAGAAAAGAGAGACATTTTCCTGGGATTCATCTTCAATCTGGCATTGTTATAAATCTGTAACAATGTTCACACTGTCGTGGGCTGTATAATATGTATCGCCTCTTCATATGTCAGCATAATATATATGTGTGGGCGCGCGCTCGGAATTGACAGCCAACATATAAAAAATACAATGCGTCATGTACACCCCTGCATGCATTGTATTCAGTAACACTATCAAACTGTGTGGCTGAGTGACACCGGTTGGCTACTTGTCAAGAAGGCTCGAGTTTGAATCCGGACTCGAGCTGAGTTGGATTTTTTGAGCGATTTCAGGCACATGCCCCCTACCCTCACGGGTCCACAAGAGAGATTAGAGAAGAACGCAATGAGCAAGCTTATAGAATAAAAAGTAGCGCTACACAAAATCAGTATAAAAATGTAATCTACATAAGAAATACTATGGATTACTGACATGCCATATCTAGAAGGTCTGGATCTACGGCAATACCAAGGTCAACTTGACACCCAGTTTACTCCAGGAGAATGTCATTAAGTCATTGTAAAACAACGGTCATTCTAAGAGCTCATTCTATACCAAGTGTTGTCAAGTAATTGATTACTTGTGGATGTTCTTTTCTATCTTCCATCTTCTCCAAATTTCGTACGATCATAGACATAAATAAATAAATATAGACTGGCCGAAGGAAGTAACTTCATGTAACTTGAAAACATGTATATCTATTGTATTCGGATTTCCGAATTATGAAAAATTGCATGATCTTCATTCTTAGAGATTAAACAAAACTACACTGCCTCCTTATTTACAATATATATAGGTGTGTGGCTGAAATAGATATGAATACTTAACTTTTATACTGCTCATAAATGCTGTATAATAAAGTACACAAAATTGCAAGTCATAAATTTTCGTTTCATAAAACTCTTTAATCGGCTAGTCTATATTTATTTATGTCTATGCGTACGATAGACTTGGTAGCTTAGGTTTAACGCATGCTTTATTTATGTGCAAGAATAATCTACTTAATATTTCTAAGTTACCACTGACTCACTCACTGATCAAGAGCTCTTATACTGTCGTACTGATTCGCTTGCTAAGAATTGTTTCTGCATATCCACGCTACTGATAGTGAAAAACCGCAAGCTTTATATCAAAATTTTGTGTTGTATTTTCGGTCTCAGTCTCTCTCTCTATTCTCTCTCTGTATAAATCATTAAAAATATAGCATGTATAATTCGTATTAAAAAAAATAATCCCTAAGTCTATTTATTTTAATGTGCCGTACGTCATTTTAACTTCCATTTAGACGCAGTCTGAAAATCCAATCCTAATAGCATTAGATCTAGAGTCTTTTTTTTTTCGTGGGAGATCAAGAGAGAGCAAGGAATGGTAGGCCTACTTTGTAACACTGTCCAAAAAAATAACAACAAGCAATCAACAGCAGAAAACTATGGCTGCCTGGTCGTGCGGTTTGTGCGCTGGGCTGTCGTTCAGATTTATCGATGGTCCAGGGTTCAAACCCTGCCCGCTCCCATCCCCCGTCGTCCTGCGGGAGGTTTGGACTATGAAGTAATTATCTTCAACTCTAAAGGAACATCTGAAACATGTAAAACATTTTTACAAACAAAACTAATCCTAATAGCATTATAAAGATAAGTCTAGATCTATTGTCATTTCTCTACATTCAGAATAGGCCCAAAAAAAAAAAAAACTGTAACAATTAATAAAACCAAATCGATATTTCTTTTTATTTAGAGAGAACAAAATACCAAGATCAATCTAGAGAGGGGAACGGGAATGTGGCATTCAATTGGGGGGGGGTGGATTTTTTTTCCCCTTTTGTGTTGAAATGTACGCGTTGTCTAATACCGTACATTGCTTGATTTTAAGATTAAAGAAAGGTCGCTAATAATAATAACCAAAAAAAAAAAAGGTTCTGGGTGGGGGTGTTGAGGATCGCAGTGAAAATCTAATAAAGATTGAATTGAGAAGCCGGAGAAAATTAATAGTGGCGGATGAGTAAAAGTCAAACTATAATTAAGGGGCTTAAAGTATGAGTGCGTGTATGTGTTGGGAGCACATTATGAAGCGGGTCTTTCCAAGTCAAAAGTCTGTGTCAGAGAAATTACGATACGCAGGTTTAAAAACAAAAAAGCAAAATGGGGTTCCAGAGAGAGAGAGAGAGAGAGAACGGGCCTTGAAATTTTATTGTAACAGATACACTGATCGTTAAAATAAGGCCGTTTATTAATATATATATATATATATATATATATATATATATATATATATATATATATATAAAACAAGGGGTTCCGGCTATAGTAAACAATATAAAACCTGGGAACAAATGAACGGGCGTAGGCGGTGTGTACTGCTAGGTAAGTTCATAAATTAAAAATCTTAAATCTCAGAAACACATCTCTCCTCCATAGTAGGATACCAAGATAAAACCACTGCCCTACGTTTCATTCACAAACAAAACACCGACTGACAACCATTTGTTAGAAAATTTGAATTAGAGATTAATTCGACACATGCATGTCAGTATTCCCAATAAGCGATATTTGCTTTCATTGTTGTGATGGTGTTGAATCTACTTGTGTTACTCCCACCGTACTATAAAATTTCTGTAACCTTCACATACAATGCTGTTATTTATTGTGCACACTCAGGGAACAGCTGCCGTAGATTATAATAGCTTTGTGCGGCATACTACAATAGCTAAGTCGTTGTGTGTAAGTGTGCTGAGGTGAGATGGTCCGTCCTAGTTCAAGGTTGTAAGTTGATAAACCGTTGTTACTGGTTTTTGTGGGGGAGCGTGTGGTGGATGTTTTGAGTTTTAAGCTACCCACGTTTCTCGCCTTAACGTCCAACGGGCTCCAATAACTAATAACCAAGGCTCGTATCTAAATCTACCCACCTCCCAACTATATTGATAGCACTCGAATCTCTTCAACACTACCTGTTCTGCCCACCCTGATGACCTCGTGTTACCCAATCTTACCCTATACTCCGACCCAACATTATTAGGTGTCCTTTACAGCTCCCTAACCTAGCATTACCCCGATTTCTTCCCTCCCCCTTAAAAAAGAAAAGACCACCAACAATAAGTTTTAACCGAGACCAGTCTAGAAGTCCTCAACACTGACCTGCGACGTCGCAAACTTTGGGCAGTTTAGACCAATAGCTCGTTTCCACATCGCAGGTCGGTGCTCAGGCCTTCTAAAACAAAATACGTTCCACTTCAAAAACAACAACAACAACAAAAAATAACTACAATAAACGCGTCGTTATAAACGTCATTGTCAATATGTCCATCGTTTACAACTCTTGACTTTCATCAGCCGTCCACCCCTGTCTTCCGAGACAGATGAAGCCATAATATGTATATAAAACTTCATCTGCGATGGTCTTAATCGTGGTTACATCAAAATCTATGCAGCCAATCGAGACCACTTGTCAGCATCTTACTAGTTCACATGTTTATCTACATTGAAATTTAAAGTTGTATTAATCGTCAATAAAGCGTTTAGTTTCAAACGAAGATTTTCAAGTTTTATTCGACCTGTATTTAGAAAAAGGATATGTATACAACTAGCTGTCTGGGGTGATAACCTAACGAAAACACATCAATAGTAACAAGGACTCAGTTCAGTCATGTACACAAATACTAGCTTTACTAGCCCCGCGCGCCTTGTGGCGTGATATTGGGCGGTGAAGGGAGTAAGCCTTAATGAGTCGGGGCGTTCCCCCCTCCCCTCATCCTGCTATTCAATTCTGATTACACACTGTCCAACGGATTACTTAAATCTGAGGCTCCATATGGAATTGATTTAATCAGATTTCCCAAGGGACCTACATTCTTTTCTCCTTATGTCATTTTTTTTTCTTTCTATTGTGATGACGACTTCCTCTCCTCCCCCTGAACACGCGCCCTAGACACCCCGCCATACACGCCCCAGTTCCGGGCACCCACCCAAATGCTTGGTCATAAACACATAGGAATTTTTAAAAATACATTAACTTGGACGCTAGTCATTGGTGCACAAAATATTGCTTCAATGTCGGAGCAAGTTAATTAATAGTTTGACTTCCAGTTCTCTCCCTCACATTCCCCCACACTCTCTCACTCTCTCTCTCTCTCACACACACACAGATAAAAATGGCTTCACGAAAATCTCCATACAATTATATTTTTAAGTCACCTGGGAAATGTCTAATTGGCTTTTGTGGCAACAGTACAAAAAAAAAATGTAACTAATGGATTAAGTTTAAAATGACATTCGAATAATGTTGGAAATATGGATGACCGATTCTATGGTTAATTTTGTGTTTTCTAACAGAGGTGAACTTGATTAAAAAGCAAAAACCATTTGCACAAAAGTCAATCTCTCATTAACAGCAACGCGTCCATTACGGTGAGCACAAGGTCAGGTCACTCAGAACGCAATAGTCTTTATATGTTTGTAAAGTCTTTAAATTATAAGATAAAGTAAACTTGCCAAATAAAGGTTAGGTTATTATTATCCTTATTTATATATTTTTTTTTGCTTAACGTCAACATGGTATAATAATATTAATTTTGTGTTTCTTTTTTTGCCCCCTATTTTTTTCTTTGCTCCCGCAGTTCTTTCCCCTTAGAACTCTTGTTCGATACTATTTTTTTCTCTTGCATGTTCGCCTTCTCCTCAATCTCTCTTTGCCTCTGTCCAATAGTCTCTTTGCCTCTGTCCAATGCTCTCTTTGCCTCTGTCCAGTGCTCTCTTTGCCTCTGTCTAATGCTCTCTTTGCCTCTGTCCAATGCTCTCTTTGCCTCTGTCTAATGCTCTCTTTGCCTCTGTCTAATGCTCTCCTAGCCTCTGTCCAATAGTCTCTTTGCCTCTGTCCAATGCTCTCTTTGCCTCTGTCCAGTGCTCTCTTTGCCTCTGTCCAGTGCTCTCTTTGCCTCTGTCCAATGCTCTCCTAGCCTCTGTCCAATGCTCTCTTTGCCTCTGTCCAATGCTCTCCTAGCCTCTGTCCAATGCTCTCCTAGCCTCTGTCCAATGCTCTCCTAGCCTCTGTCCAATGCTCTCCTAGCCTCTGTCCAATGCTCTCCTAGCCTCTGTCCAATGCTCTCCTAGCCTCTGTCCAATGCTCTCTTTGCCTCTGTCCAATGCTCTCCTAGCCTCTGTCCAATGCTCTCTTTGCCTCTGTCCAGTGCTCTCTTTGCCTCTGTCCAATGCTCTCCTAGCCTCTGTCCAATGCTCTCTTTGCCTCTGTCTAATGCTCTCTTTGCCTCTGTCTAATGCTCTCCTAGCCTCTGTCCAATGCTCTCCTTGCCTCTGTCCAATGCTCTCCTAGCCTCTGTTCAATGCTCTCCTAGTCTCTGTCCAATGCTCTCTTTGCCTCTGTCCAATGCTCTCTTTGCCTCTGTCCAATGCTCTCTTTGCCTCTGTCCAGCGCTCTCTTTGCCTCTGTCCAATGCTCTCTTTGCCTCTGTCCAATGCTCTCCTAGCCTCTGTCCAATCCTCTCTTTGCCTCTGACCAATGCTCTCTTTGCCTCTGTCCAATGTTCTCTTTTCGTTGAGTCACTCTTTGAACGTCTTATAAAGCAAAAGATTTAAACTAAGATTTCATTTTAAAATGACGATTACCAAATCAAACCAAGTTTGTGTGACGTGGGACCTGATGCGCAGCATGCACTTGTATTTATTGATGTATTTACCTGGCACTTTTCTTGTTTCGTCTGTTTTGTAGCTTCTCCTCCCCCCCCCCCCCCCCCCCCACGTATTTATCTAGAATCTAGATGCTTTATTTATGACTACGTTTATCTAGGATTTTTTAAAAGTCTAATGTTTGTTTTTTTTATATACATTTATATCTAGTTTGTGTATGTTTTTTGTTTTTGTTTCCTTGTGAACTGTTTCGTTGTTACACAGAGAGCGTTTCTCAGTTACATAGTGCTTCCTAACCATTTTGTACAGAGTGAAATCTTAAGATCTAGATGTATACACACATTCAGTTTTTTTTCTATATCATATCGCTACCTTCTTGATCGCGCTATATACTTCTCTCATTTCTCTCCCTCTCTCTCTCTCTCTCTCTCTTATTCTTTTTCCATGTATCTCTCTCAGTCTCTCTCTCCCTGTCTTTCTCGCTCTTCTTAGCTCTGTTCCTTCACTGCTTTCTCTCTCTTCTTAGCTCTGTTCCTTTTCTGCTTTCTCGCTCTTAGCTCTGTTCCTTCACAGCTTTCTCTCTCTTCTTAGCTCTGTTCCTTCACTGCTTTTTCGCTCTTCTTAGCTATGCTCCTTCACTGCTTTCTCTTTTGTTAGCTCTGTTCCTTCACTGCTTTCTCGCTCTTCTTAGCTATGTTCCTTCACTGCTTTCTCTCTTTTGTTAGCTCTGTTCCTTCACTGCTTTCTCTCTCTTCTTAGCTCTGTTCCTTCACTGCTTTCTCTCTTTGTTAGCTCTGTTCCTTCACTGCTTTCTCTTTCTCTCTCTTAGCTCTGTTCCTTCACTGCTTTCTCTCTTCTTAGCTCTGTTCCTTCACTGCTTTCTCTCTCTCTCTTTCTCTCTCTTAGCTCTGTTCCTTCACTGCTTTCTCTCTCTCTCTTTCTCTCTCTTAGCTCTGTTCCTTCACTGCTCTGTTCTTTCTCTCCTTCTTTCTCTCTCTTTAATTCTCTCTTCCTCTCTCCCACACACACACACACACACTCTCTCTCTCACGATATATTTCCTACTGAGCTCATCGATTCCAGCCTAACTGTGACTAGATTGAAATATTTTTGTCTTCGCCTTGAGGGGACAGTTGCCATTACCCTGATGGTATTTACAAAGCATAATTCTACACCGCTGAAACCAAACCATCGTGGGCTCCCGCACGCGCACGCAGCCTGTATTTGAGATAAATGATCTCTGCGTATGATACTCACGTGCTCTCGAGTTCTTCAATTGTCCTCGAGCTTCTGCATACGTTCCCCGGCATCCTCTGTTTACTTATGAGCAGTTCTGCGTTTCATTTTTACGTGTATCGTCAACATTATCTGGTAAAAAAAATAGGAAGACATTTCTTTATCTATAATGGTTATCTCCCCTTGGCGTCATGTTCTTTCGTGGCAGTTCTGTAGACACTTGTCAATACCTCCCTCTCCCCTTACCGATGTTGAATATCACCCAATCCGGGAATGACAGCAGCTATTGTAGGCATTTTGAAAAACTTAATCAATTCCCAGGCGGATTAAAAAAAATATATACTTCAATTAAGAAAATAATGAGACAGAACTGGATGGCATAATTATAGTGGAGGAGGTTTCATTTGCTGGACGTTCGCATAAACGGAGATGTGGCTAGGCGCTTAGGCTCTGAAGTGAAGATAATAAGTTCGAATCTTTATGGGAGGTTGCGCGAAATTTTCAAGTGTTCCCAAATTCTTTAAGTTTTAATTATTCCTTGACATACGTTCTGATAGCTTAAAAATAGTTGATCATTGTGCTGGCTGCATAATTGTTTATGACCACAGCAACCACAGTAATGTGTGATTAAAGCCACAGTAACGTTTTATTATGGCCACAGTAATATGCGATTATGGCCACAGTAAGGTGTGATTATGGCCACAGCAAGGTGTGATTATGGCCACAGTAAGTCGTGATTATGGCCACAGCAATGTGTGATAATGGCCACAGTAAGTCGTGATTATGGCCACAGCAATGTGTGATTATGGCCACAGTAAGTCGTGATTATGGCCACAGCAAGGTGTGATTATGGCCACAGTAAGTCGTGATTATGGCCACTGCAATGTGTGATTATGGCCACAGTAAGTCGTGATTATGGCCACAGCAATGTGTGATTATGGCCACAGTAAGTCATGATTATGTCCACTGCAATGTGTGATTATGGCCACAGGTGTGATTATGGCCACTGCAATGTATGATTATGGCCACAGCAACATGTGGTTATAGTCACAGTAATGTGTGATTATAGCCACAGTAACGTTTTATTATGGCCACAGCAATGTGTGATTATGACCACAGTAAGTTGTGATTATGGCCACAGCAATGTGTGAATATCGCCACAGCAATGTGGGATTATGGCCACAGCAATGTGTGATTATGGCCACAGTAACGTGTGATTATAGGTACACTTGTGAGGGATTATGTTGTGTGTTGTTGACAGTCATTGACTTGTAGCACCAAACTGCTGGTAGACAACTACACCGCTGTAGGCGTAATATATTTTAAATTGTAAAACTTGTAATAACTTGAACAACTTCTTTTGTGAACAAAACTAATAACTTTTATTATAATATAGACACAATTAAGTTCATATGAGATAAAATAAATGCAGTAGACTTGAGTCATAAAATTTTTAACGTGATCTAATTCACTACTATAACACAACCTTTCGGTCTCATGTTCTGGAGACGTCTGTCCTAACTGAGACCGCTGTGGACATTGCCACCGATAATTCACAACCAATTGCTAACCTCTTCCCATCATCACAATAGACACACACACACACTCCAAAACAGTATGATTGTGGGGACAGTAATATGTAAATTCTAATCCACGGAGTAAGCTTTATTTTAATTTAAAAAAAAAATATTTGTAAAATTGGACAGATGTTTGAACGGACACGAATGGCTTTAACTCTTTCTCTCCTAACAGACGATACCAACATTGATTCCACCAGAATGTGGTAAATAATTACGGAGAGAAAGAGTTAAACGTCTTTCACAGGTGTTCGAATGTCACTGCCAGCTTCATTTTATAACCTAACGTTAGATGGCACTGGTCATTAATAAGTCACACTTAAAGTAGCATACCGCCCCCTCATTTAGTACTTAACTGAGTCTTGTTCAGAGCAATAAATGAATGAGTTTGTTAAAAGTATGATAAAATAGTTTGGGGTGGGGGGGGGGGAGATGGCGGGGTATTAAAGAGTGCCACGTTTGCATTGCCCAGCCGTATGTTTAATGCCTGTCTGGGTTATCTCCCCCATCAGGCGATAACACAAGTATAAATTTGACTGGTCAGTGACTGATAGCATGGGCAGTTAAGTTAGTGCCAGACAAAGAAAGGCAGATGTTTTTTTTTTATGGCAAGAACGATAAGGTCAATATAATAACCACGAGGTGAAGTGTTTGGGGATGGCGAAAGAAATATAGGTGAGTGCGATAAGAGGAAGGAGTGAAGAGAAAGAGTCAAGGAAAGAGAAAGAGGGAGATAAAGTGAAGACAGGGAGATAGTTAAAAAGAAAAGGAGAGAAAGAAAAAAAGAGAGAAATAAGTCTAGGAAAAAAAAAGTTAGAAAATAAACAGATTAGTAGATTTTAATAACATAAAACACAACATTAAAAAAAATGACTTTGAAATAACTGACCGATTTTAATTCAATATAATAAAAAATGTTTAGATGAAATGTCTGTCTTCTAAAAAATTGGAATGATTTTAATTATGCAAATTTTATTTTCAAATGAATGCCATGTCACTACATGCCATGCCGCCATGTCCAACCCAAAGGAAACATTTTTATTGAAACATGTGGTGACAATTGAAATATGGACGAGGTTATTGAGTAGACACCGTCAACTTGAGGCCAGTAATGACTGACACTTAATTGCTAGCTGACTGTTTTGTTGTCTCAAACATTTATTAAGAGAAATGTTCACCTTATACAAATCAACAACTGATATTTGCATATGAACTTAGTCGCTTGAATATGTAATAAATCAACTGAATAGGAAATAATTATAATAGATCTAATAACAATTACAATATGTTAAAGGCCTATTAAGTGTATAATTATCTTAAGAAATTATTTTCTATGTTAACTAAAATCCTGTGGAATTTACTTATTCCGAGTTCCTTCAGCACAAAATTTTGTGTTCAAAAGTGTTCTGTTGTCACGGATAGATATTTGCATTAACATACTGTAGACATTAATAAATAATAATAATAACGGAGACTGAGTTTATCAAAGTAGACATATAAAAAACTATCTTTTTATTTCCGTTCAACCCTTTTGTTTTCGCACAAAACATAAACAAAAAAACAATGACGTAATATCATATAATATTAGCACAAAAAGTACGTATTTCTCTCCATGTAATGGTTGTTTATTAAACATTGTTTCACTATAATGCAGTTTATGACTTATAAAATGTACTTGGCCCTATCTTCGGTTCTAACTTACTATTAATTTTTTTATAACACTGCTAAGAATAATATATTTTTGAAATAGGACTTTTTCTAAGTATAAATGATGAGAATGTGGCTTGTGCGATGAAAATTTATTTAAGTGAGGGAGATATTACCAATGTAAAATATAAGTGACATCGTTTAAGAAACACTGTCTTAGTGGATCTAGCGTTAAGTGTTCCTTCTACCTACTTGTGGTGCATTTCTTTTCTTACCACGTCACGGTGTGATACGTTCTGGTCATGAGCTGTTACAGTGATTTCCTAGTTTTCAGGTTTCTTTCACCTGCTCGACACACAGCGACATGAATCAGGTGTCCTTGCGGTTCGAGATTTTCCGAATCCCTTTTATGAACCACTTGACCAGGGAAAGGCTTTTCCCCGTGGCCAGGAATAGGAATTGTCTCTTCACCGAGCCCTCTGTCCGGAGTCCCGCCTTATCCGAAGTGATCATGTATTCACATCCGGTATGTCGTAGGACACGGTCCCTTGAGCCAACGCCACGGGTTCACCCGCCCGTGCGAGGCCGGAGGCCGAGCCGACGTGGGGGCCCTCCCTATACATATAATGTGGGTAGCGTGGTCGAGAGGCCAAGTGCGCTTGAACTTGGCTTGGCTACCTAGAAGGGGGCTCGAGGTTCGACACCCGACTCGGGCAGAGTTGTGTTAACTGAGCGCCTAAGGCAGCACGGAAAACCAACTCCTAGATAACCCCTCCCCCCACCTGGTCCACAAATGACATTGGACCAAAAGCGCTCAGAGCATGCTATAAGCATGAAAGTAGCGCTATGTAAAAGCTATAATAATGTGCCACTGCACCCGCATAGCGACATGAAGAATAAGCTTAAACTTATTGTTAAGTAACACACTTTATATGTTATCGTAGGTCTACATTACATGGTCCTAACACGTTAATAGACTTTACTCATTCCAATATATTTAATATAAACAATAAGACCGAGATAAACCATGCTATCAATAACTGTCTATTAGGCTTTCCTGTAAGTCATGAATGGTCTCCCCTAAAGGTCACTAAGGTCAGATAACATTAAACACGCCTGCATGTGTCATCAGTAGTGTTTTTCCGTCAGCTCTTAGTACAAATATCCTGGCCCTGATATGACACTTGCCCCGGGCTCCGCACACTGCTCAGGCCGCCTCTGTTTCACCCGAGCATGCACTGGATTTCGTTAGTTCTAATAAGCCAAGATCGTGCGCAAGCCACAACTACCTTATAAATGGGAGAAAAATAGATGTTAGTAAATGTCAAGGTCAGTCACATGATAATGTTGTCGACATGGTGTTTGCTAGAAATAAGATTTATATAGTCCATGTGTTAGTCATTCTCTGAATTCTTTTCTGTAGATGCTGTAAACCAGGGGTTCTCAACCTGTGGTTCGCGACCCCTTGGGGGTCGATTGACGATGTGCCAGGTGTCGCCTAAGACCATCGAAAATATGGATTGTTATTGTCTACTCTTCTATTTCTGTATGTGTGTGTGTGAGGGGGGGGGGGGGTCGCGGCAGAGTGGTGGATTGTAAAATGGGGTCGCCGAGCTTAAAAGGTTGAGAACCGCTGCAGTGTAAACTATAAAATTACTTTGAAATACTTATAAAAAATGTTTATATACTTTTTACTTGTCTATTACTTCATTGTCTATTACTTCATCATCATTCGAAAATCATATTAAGCACTGACAGTATAAGGGCATATTAAGCGCACTGACAATATAAGGGCACATTAAGTGCACTGACAATAAGGGCATATTAAGCGCTGACAATAAGGGCATAATAAGCGCTGACAATATAAGGGCATATTAAGCACTGACAATATAAAGGCATATTAAGCGCTGACAATATAAGGGCATATTAAGCGCTGACAATATAAGGGCATATTAAGCGCTGACAATTTAAGGGAATATTAAGCGCTGACAATATAAGGGCATATTAAGCACTGACAATATAAGGGCATATTAAGCACTGACAATAAAAGGGCATATTAAGGTCCCCATTTCTCAAATAACTTTTTTTTTTCAGTCTAGATTCGCTCGTGTCAATACTGTAACATGTTGAACGGTTGTTTGATCTTCGGACGCAATAATTCCTAGTTCCAACCATTATCATCGCTATCCCCAGTCGTCTTACTAGGGGGTTGTCCCAGAACGTCATAACTTTGTGTCCTAATTTGCCTGGACGTCTTAGCTGTATAAACACATTTTTTTCAACGACAATTAAATTTGTAGGACTTAAGTTAAGTGTTAAGTTCCACTTTCAGACTTTGCGATCTATAGGGCATATGATGTAAAGGCCATCTGTTTCTGTGGCCCACGGTTTACAATGATGTGAAGTGGCCTGCACAACGACCAATCGCCTATATTTTTTTCCTAATTAATGTCAGGTACTCATTAGAGCTGGCTCAGAGGCACCTTAAAGATCCAGGAATTAGAAACCAAAATCTTACTAGGATTCGAACCCCGAACCCCTGGTTTACGATTTACCCCCTCAGCCACATTGCCTTCATTTTTTTTTCTAGACAACACGATACTGCTGACCTATTAAGCAATTTGCAGGATGTGCAACCTTAGCTGTTCTGGAGTGTTGGCTATACTGCGGGAAATGTATAGGTCAGTGGTCAACGTTAGGTTGGTTACTCCACGAAAAAAGTCATGACTAAATGACCACTCGAGCTGCTGGAGGCGCTTTACGTGAAATGTATCTCTTGAAATAGAAATTTACCAACCAATCAGAACTTGTCTAGTGCGTATTGCCAGGGAGGCTTATGTTGAAATGGGGGTAAAGAAAACGTAAAAGGAGGGGGGGGCCTCACTTAAGTTTGTTATCCGAGTCAGCAGGGAAAACAAACGTTGAGGCCTAACGGGCCACAACCGCCGATCTATTTGTTCAAAGACCAGCCAACACATATTTGAAGAGGCAACACTCGTCTCGTGGCTTGCATAAACTAAACTCTGGCAGGACACACCAGAGACACGCCTGAGTGTCGACAACTCTGAGCACTTAATACAATAAAAAACAAACTTGCATTCCGAACAGACTGTAAAAATAAAAGCACACAGTGTGCATACTTTTTTTAGTCACTTTTATGTTGCTAGATAGATAAAAGAGCGATCTGTCTATCTCGTATCCTCAGAGCAGTACATAACTGTAACCTACATTTCCTTTTAATTATTGCTTCATTTTGTCTCAGAATAAGTTTTACAAAACTTATATCAACTCTGTGTCTGTCTGTTCTGTACACGTTTTTTGAAACTTAACACAATTATTTAGTGTGCGTAACAAAACACGAAGCATTAATTTTTAAACAAAAATATTTGTAATTAATTACTTTTTTTTTTTACATAAAAAGGAAATAAATCGTGTTGTATTTAGAGCTGTGCTGTATATGTGGAGTTGTTCCCCTTAAATAAGTTTAAATATTTTTATTTGCTTGCTGTTAATCTTTTTATGAAAATTTTCTTCCTCCTCCTCTTCCCCTCTTCCTCTGAAAGGATTTTTGTCCAGTGCTCCGTTTTGTGATCTCTCTCCCGCCTTTTGTTTCTTGCTGGATGCAGGAAATCTCGTCCGTTCCTTATCCTCTTGAAGTTGTCTGCCCCTGGGCTGTTAGCTTTTACCCTGAGACACAGATAGAAGCCTCAGAACAAAACCTTACCAGCAATCCTTGGACTGCTGAGATAAACTGCAAGATGGAATCAATACTTGAGTTCTGTCCCTTTGTTTCTTTAACATAGATGATGGAGCTGTTAGTCTTGTATAGCAGTGTTCTAATTAGAAGGAAGATTCGTAAAGCGGAAAATAATATATGCACACATATTAAAACACGCTATGGAATATAAATGAAATAAATGTTAATTGGAAATGCATGAAGATTTAGCGCCTATATGTTAGCTACCTACCTACCCCCTAGTCTGTTTGACCGTTGGGTCACCATGCAAGATCTGTCGACCGTCTTTCTTCATTCCTCTGTGTCTTTTGCCTTAAATCGAACCTCTTTCAATGGCAGGCTCGTCCATTCTGTCTGCCTCTTCTTCTTTTTCCTGGTACTGTTCCCTGAAAGAAGGTCTTTGCGAGCCCTGAAGTCCTTGTAATATGGCCATAGATTTTTAGATTGCGTTTTTTTTTTACGATAGTTGGCAGGTCATCGTGGGGTCCAGTCGCTCTAGTAACCCTGTCTCTATTTAATCTCTTGGTATGTGATGCGGACTTTAAAGACCGTATAGGGGCTAGGCCGATAGTGCAATAAAATGATATTTCTATTAATACAAATAATAATGCTAATAAGTTGACCTACTTATTATGACATATCGGACGCAGACAAATGGGACAAGATTTCATAATCCTTAAAACTATTTCATTGATGTCCGTAATTTAATAAACATGAACAGATTGATAATGAGAAATAATTATCAATGCAGAATTGGAACATCTATGTGTATCAGTGCGTAGCAGTCATAGTACCTGTCGGCTCGGGTACAGGACATTGACTGTAGCCCCCCTCCGTTGGTAAGTTGAGTGTCACTGAACTCAGATTGAGCCATCTTGTAATGTGAGGCTACACCTCAAGAAAAATAAGACACAAGGCAGACTACACAAGGTGGGCATGTTCCTCCTGAGGTAAAGGAAAAGGAGAAAGAGGTCCACAAACTTTGGGTCATTTGAAAAGTCAGTGTCGTTGGTCAATCATGTCACTTGCAAGAAGAGTCACATGCTGAATTTTCAGATATTCATTTGAAAAGTCAGTGTTGTTGGTCAATCATGACACTTGCAAGAAGAATCACATGCTGAATCTTCAGATATTCTGAATGTGTAGAAACTATCCTGACGCACTTATGACAAAAAAGAAATAAATCTTCTGATTGAATATTTTACAACATCCACTTCCAAGGAGACAAAGTTGTTTTTTTTTGGTTAAGGTCGTTGTTAATCGTACAGTAGAAAGTCAGTTGGGAACATGGGCTCTGTTTTCCATGCAATCATTTCTAAAGTACTTTTGAGATGTTGGAAAAATTAATGTAGGTAAAAAACGGGTGTGTATTCAGTTAAGCAATATTCCGGTAACTGAACGATTGAAAAATAACTTGCAATTAGCACAATTCTTCATTAAAACGCTGAACACTTTGTTTAGCTTAGTGAAAGTGGCTATATTATGTTGACTCATCATAATATTTAATTTTATGTATCCTAACCAGTAAGTAAAAAGCGTAATATTAAAGAAATAACAATTTAAAGAACAACAACAGCAAACACTTTTATCTAGTAGAGAGTACTTTCACATTGTTGACATATTTATTACTTTTATTTTTTATTATAAAAATCTGACAACGTTAGAATTGAATGTAAAGATGTTCTGACAATTTAAGAGTTACCTTCCTTTAATAGCTTTCCAACTACAAGATTTACACCCTTTGTTATTTTACTCTTTGATCTAGATGTATATACCGTTTGATTGTCTTCTGAGCTGAGCCGAAGGCTCTTCGAGCTCAAAGTTTGAAAAGAAAAAACCTGTTAGGTCGTCCAGCCGTAACAGTAAAAAAGAAAAACAAACCTGTGGAACACAGTTCTGTTTGAGAGCGACCCTAGTCAATGCCTATATAAAGCATTGCTGTATCCAATGTCTTCAGCCTCCGACACATGGCCGAAGGCCTAGGAGCACTGGGAGCCTCCGTCATCTTCCTTCTTTGTACCAAGCTAACCGTGGGGGAACCGCCATTTATGGAACGGTCCTTTGAGGAACGGCGCATGGATGTGTGACAGTTTTTGTGAGGACTTTTTTACAACCCCGCCCGTGCAAGGGGTGGACTCTCGTCTACCCATGGGCATCCCCACGGGAGTTATGTTTTGCCATTCGTTTTGCCTAGCTATCTCCTCGAATAGCCGTTTCCACCCGGGTGCCACGATGAGGCAGAACAGCGAACCCGGGGATGTATATACCAGACGATACCAGTGCCGCGCTACCGTTGAAACCACCTAATCTAGAGTATGCACAAACACTATCAAATGTAGCCTTCTCGTCTGGGCTTAAGTTATGAAAAGTTTAAAATTTCGTATTTTATTGTTCACGGCCACTGGGAGAGTTAGTGATCTGTGAGTCAGCCATCAGGTCCAAGGAATTTTTATAGTAGATAGATAACTATAAAACGATGAAATAAACTATGATTTCAAGTAACATTATGTACACATTGTTTAGAGTCCTACATTGAACACATTTGAACAAGTAAAATAAAAAAAAGGAGGCGAATTCAAGAGGAATAACTCCACATTTAAAGCCATGTATATCAATACTGAAAGAATAATTTCAATTTTTCTATATACAGAAAAATTAATAAATTACTTCTAATTGATTAACTTATTGGTTATTTTGTTTTGATAGATTTATGTATCCGTATTGTCATCGACTTCGAATTTCAACTTGATCCGAGAATGCAAAGTGGGAGAAATAACGTATACAAGATTTTTACCAGACAGACAGACAGATGGAGCGAGTTAAAATAAGCTTTGTAAAATGATTCTTCCACTATAAGAGACAGTTTGGGCTATTATTAGTTGTGGGCCCGGGCCTAATTAGTGCATCTACAATAAAGAAATGCTCTTATACCTTAGTGAACTGATCACTCCACTTGTCCCACAGAGAGCCCTGCGCTCCATGGACTCAAGCTTCTAGTGATGCCACTTTCTCCCTCAAAAGTTATGCTTTGCGGGCTTTTTCAGTACACGGACGAAAGATTTGGAACTCACTCCTCACTGATCTCAGACAGACAACATGCTTCACAACATTCAAGAAGAACACTATTTTTTTCTGAAATATGGGTGGCATCTAGATCTAGATCAATATACCGGACTGTTACGAACGAGCCTGTGTGTGTTACTATGGTGACGGATGGAAGAGGTTACATCCTGTAACAACAATGGTTTCAAACACTTTCTAATCATAAAACTATCCTTAAAGTCCGTGTTGTTACCGGTCGTTGACTTGTAGTATCAAACTGCTGGTAGACAATTAACCCGTTGTAGGCGTAATATATTTTAACCCTTTAGACGCGTGTGGTAGTTTAGAGCCTCTAAACACTAGAATAGTAATTTCCATTTTGTATGCAAAGCTCAACACTTTAAGGGTTAACTAATAAAACTTCAAATGACTTGAAAAACTTCCCTGTGAACAAATTAAATAGAACTTTATAATATAGATAAAAATTAAGTTGATATGAATAAAATAAATGTACTAGACTTTATTAATAATATTTCTTAACAAATTTTAACTCCCGACAATAACACAACCTTCCAGTCTCACGTTCTTCAGTCGTCTCCCTTAACCCAGACCACGTGACGGCAATGCCAACTATGTTGCATCATTCACAACCAATCGCTAACCTCTTCCCACCGTCACCATAAAAACACACACACACACACACACTCCATAACAACCATAAAAAATATAAGCGTCCATTTTTCAAGTAAAGATTTTGAGCAGAAAAATAAATAAAAAAAGTGACAAGATTTGATCTCTTCAAGTAATCAAAAGACTAAATCGATTCTGCAGACAACCTCGCTGAGTGGTCAGAAAGACAGAATTAAAGATTGTATCAACTTAAAGCTTCTCTTTTCAGCATTCAATGAGTTGATTGAATTTGATGTAGAAAACAAACCATGTTTTATGGAGCATGGAAAAAAAAACCGGAATTGATGGAATCAATAACATATGTATGTGGAGACAGTGTGTGTGTGTGTGTTGGTTATGAGCAAAGATCAATAAAATAATGTGCTATCATGTGATTGGCTCTGTGTATTAGGAAAATGACAAAGAAATTGATCCCATTTTTAAACAATGAAAATAAAAAATCTGAAATGTGTTCATATCTTTGTATGTGTATATGTTTGTGTGCAAGTGTGGCCAGTAGCGTTGCGGTGTGTAGGTACGGAATCACAAGACTTTAGTTTGAGTGTAACAAATCTTCATGCATGAATTAAGAAAAAAAAAGTCACTCCTAGCCGGTACTTTTACAAGTGTAGTGTCAAAATATTCAACTTCCTACAGGCGATTACATGAAATATATTTGACAGCTTAAAAATTTTTACAAAATGGAATGGCATCTGATATCATTATCATCTTTAATATTTTTTTACTATTAAAGGCAGACAACAAGAGGCCTACTTTAACTCTTTCTCTCCTAACTGACGATACCAACGTTGATTCCACCAGAATGTGGTAAATAATTACGGAGAGAAAGAGTTAATGAATTGTTTTCTAATAAGTGAAGGCGATGCTGACAGATTGCCACTGGTAAGGAAAGATGGATGAAAATAAAAATGTTCCGCTTCTTTTTGCGCGTCTGCAGATCTTCACAAGATGAATGACCACAACATCGTTACGTCATGGTGGTCACGTGTCAGTTTGAGGGGCTGAATGAAAAGTGTTTCAGAGCTGATTGTTTGTGGTTTGGGGGGGGGGGGGGGGAAGACTTCGAAATTAGGTCACACTTTTGATCTGGCTGCCAGCCATCATTTGCATTTTCATCTCCACTTCAAACTCTCTCTAGAGTTCTGCCTCTTGTATCACGGGGCGGTGCCTTGTACTTGAGGAATGGCGGGATAGACAATTATCATCATTCAAATTTCAATATTTCGTCATTTGTAAAATAATGGAGAAACAGGGGAACGAAGCGCCTGTAAGAGTCATTAGGAAAGGATTGTTTCCCCTTGTTTAATGTTTCATGCACTCAAATAACATCCCTAGCGTTAACTCAGTTCTCCTTGTCATTCCGTCTGTCTGTCACAAACTTTCTCCTCCTTTCCTCACTCACTCTTTTTTTTTTATCACTTTCTTGTCCCTCTTATCCCGTCGTTGTCATTTGTCCTTGTCCAGTCGGACTTCCACCTCCCGCTGGACCCCTCTACCCCCTCTCTTTTAAATGGCCAAAACAAAATGGGTTCCAACTAATGGCGTTTTTGCTGGATATTATTTAAAATGGACAAATTATGTCCAGGCCTGCTGCGTTTAAAATGGACAAATTATGTCCAGGCCTGCTGTGTCTTTTGGAGTTTAAATAAATGAAGATCGAAGCAAAAAGATTTCCCAAAAGGTTCACCTTTTTTTTTTGTTTAAATATCGTTATTTTGTAATAAATAACTGAATGGTCGCATATTGCGCAGACAATCATAGGGCATTCTTGTGTACACTTTACTTGTTGTCTTTTAAAAATGTTTTCGAGTATAATTTTACAACTGTAGAAATAGCTTTTATACTAATAGCATGCTCAGAGCACTATGATCCAATCTCATTTGTAGGTCATTGGGCGGGGGGATAACTGGGAGGTTTTCCGTGCTGCCTTTAGTCGCTCAGTAAACACAGCTCTGCTCGAGTCGGGTGTCGAACCATGATAGGTAGCCAAGCCCCAAGTTCGAGCTTACCGAGCCTCTCGGCCACACATCTCCATAATCTTCTTCTGTATATATAATTCTCTTCGTCTCACAACCATGCGAGACACCACGCTTGGACAGGCCACATGAGGCTCTGTATGGGGGATATATTAAATATACTAACATAAAATAATTACTAAGCTTCTCGATCCCTTGAATTCACTCTCATCGTAGTATGTCTACATCTATTATAATTGTATCTAGACTCTAGATCTCGGTCTAAATATATGTCGGCCTATAAGCAAATGTTTTTATTATAAAATGGATTTAGGTCGATTAGCCATGTTGATAGCTCCATTCCATAGACATATATATGTCTATGCTCCATCCATACTATTTTTTACATTCACGCATTCGCTTTCTTGTAGCATTATTATTTCGTTTAATTGTTTCCAAAACACTCTCAGTGACTATATGTCGAGGGTAATATATGGTTAGTTATTGATAATAGTCACTAACAAAAGTATAATAATAGACAGTGCTGGATTTACCTATAGGCAACATAAGCTATAGCTTAGGGCCCCCACTTGCTAGGGGGGCCCCAAGAAATCTTTCCAGGGATGGTTGCAATCATTTTAAAGAAAGCAAGGAGCCCCATATCACAAATAGCTATGGGCCTTATCAAGTCTAAATTTGGTCCTGATAGCTAGATAAGATTGACAGACTGACAGATAGATAGATAGATAGATAGATAGATAGATAGATAGATAGATAGATAGATAGATAAATAGATACTGATACATAGATAGATACATAGATACATACTGAGGCAATCAAATTAAAGCTCGTTAAAGTGCAAATTAATATATTATATTTTTTATTAGTATTGTAAACATTAAGGGACAGTCTTTATTATTTTTACTATCATTATTCTTTGAAATTTGAAATTAAGAGATTAAAGTACTTGGAAACATATCTATGTCAGTGCTGATTTCCCCTTGATACATTATTGTGTCATTTAAAGGCAGACGTAGGGAACAAGTAGGAAACTGGCATTCAAAGTGTCTGAAGCCGCTGAGGAAATCATGATTGATGGAATCTATGCCAAGATGCAGGTCAGCTTGATTGTTTACGTTGCGTGCGGCTGCCCCTGACACTCGGGACATGAACTTCTCTATTGATATCTGGAATCTTGTATAGGCCGACGGACGTAATTCTGTTTGAACTCAATAGAATCAGACACAGAACAATTCCTGGCCAAGTGGGCTATGAAGTATTGTTTTATAATTACCAAGCTGTTGATCTGCCGTGTTTGATGTGACAGGTCTAGTTAGAATTATGTCTCAAATAAGCCAAGCCATGCTATATTGTGCGGGAAGATTATATTGTTGCCTCCCTTTTGGGTAATTAGCTTTTGAGGAAAGTTCTTTACGACATTGACGTCTCTATAGCCGGCTGGCTAAGAAATGTGGGAAGCGTGGTCGAGAGGCTAAGTGCGCTTGAACTTAGCTTGTCTTGGCTCGAGGTTCGACACCCGACTCGGGCAGAGTTGTGTTTACTGAGCGCCTAAGGCAGCACGGAAAACCAACTCCAAATCCCCCAACTGGTCCACAAAGCGCTCTGGGCATGCTATAAGCATGAAAGTAGCGCTATATAAAAGCTATAAATAAAGGTCCATATTTGAAAGTTGACGAATCTGTTAGGCAGCGTTAAATATCCCCAACAGATGTCAGAGATGAGAAAACCCATAAATATCGTAAGTTGAAAAAACAATCAGTGTTAGAGCTCGGACTGAAGTCCTTTAACTTGTTACTCGATTAAGAAATCTTAACCCATTCCATTCAGTCATGCATTCATATACACGTTACAAATATTTACTATTTAAACATTTTAAAAGTGTATTCATATATATTCCTTACTTGGCAGAATTTAAGTCATTGGTTAATATGCATGACTAAATGCATGACGCGTAGGACGTAATCATCTTCTTTTTTGAAGTAACGTGGTTACTCAACCTTTTATGCTCGGCGACCCTTTTTACAATCCCCCACTCTACCGCGACCCCCCCCCACACACACACGTACAGCAATAGAAGAATAGACAATAACAATCCATATTTTCAATGGTCTTAGGCGACCCCTGGCGAATCGTCAATCGACCCCCCAAGGGGGTCGCGACCCACAGGTTGAAAACCACTGCTTTTACCGGTACCTCGTATTTATTCTCCTTGATTCGTAGTCTTAACGCGACCATTCGCGAAAACTCCCAAGGTTTCTATTATACCATTGCATTTAATATACAGTGTTTCCCTCAAATAGCAGCAGTCTATATATAAAACATAATAGATTTACAAAGTGTAAAATATTTGGGCTTAAGGGCATTAATAAAATGCAATTAAAATAAACTGACTAGTTGACAGTTTAATAATAAATAATTATGCATTTCGCTGTAACGATGTAATGTTGCAATATAATGTTATAGTTCCTTGTGGAAGGTATATACTTTAAACGTTACTATGTTTAGCTATTAACCCTTAAAGTGCTGAACTGTTTTACAATGAGTGCAAACACTAGTCTGATGTTTAGAGGCTAAACTACCACACGCGTTTTAAGGGTTAAACTAGAGTGAATTTAATGAACGTTGGTGTAAACAAACAAGTTCTTTCTTTGAATGAACTTTTCACTCAACTCTAGTCTTGCTGCTTTAACTCTTTCTCTTCTAATCGACGATACCATCGTTGATTTTGACCTCATTAAATTAAATTAATGTTTACTTTTTTTAACTTGGCTTTGAATAATATGAAAAGAGCATGCGTTTCCCTTTAACTCTATACCAAATATAACATTTTCTGATAACAAACAACAAAGCTATTGAAGTCCAATCATAACAAGGTAGTGACATAGTAATTAGCAAAATGAATTCCTTCCAAAACGCGGAAAAATAATTACGGAGAGAAAGAGTTAAGTAATCAAAGGGAAACAAATCTACGCCACTGTTGTGCTGAAGTTATCAAAGCTCTTCTGTAGAAGTCTGAACCATTTTGTTGTTAGTGCAAGATTACGTTACAAATATTTACTATTTAAACATTTTAAAAGTGTATTAAAGTAGGTCTTGAAACTGCTCCATTAAAACGCTATGTTGGTCCTCCACAGAGTCCCCCATCCAGAAGACCAGCCTTGCCTGTGAAGACTATCATCTCCAGCTCAACTGCAGCCTTGGGGAGGTGGTACGCATAGTACGGGCCCATTATGGTCGCTTCTCTTTGTCCGTCTGCAACAAACACGGACAGACAGATGGCTGGAAAATAGATTGCCACCTGATGGCCAAAGATAAAATCTCGGAAAGGTGAGTGAGTTGTTTAGTTTAGCCGCGCTTGGGCCTGACAACGCTGGAGAGACGTCGTTTTTTGGGGACATTATTGCATAGTGCTTGGTATTATTTACGATGTAAAGGTCATCTGTTTCTGTGGCCGACGATTAACGATAATGCCATGTGGTCACCTCAACGACCAACAAAGATAACCAGGTGCATCTTAGCACGACACATTGCCTAAAATGTACAGATTTTCGGTCAAAAATGTTTCATTTTTCTCCTAACTGTAACTCGCGCGGCTATTTCCAAATCTACAGGGAGAAACAAGTTTGAAACAGTGTTGTTGTACAGTGTTTAATGTCTTTGCGGGTTGTCGTTGATAAAATTTTAAAAAAGTAATGTAACATTACAAGCTTGAATTATATATATATATATATATATATATATATATATATATATATATATATATATATATATATATATATATATAGGTCACGATGAACTTTGTGTCTTTAAAAAAAAAAAAACAGGTGTGACGGAAGAAGATCGTGTACAGTCCTTGTCAATAGTGAAGTCTTCACTGACCCATGTCCAGGGACCTATAAGTACGCAGAAGTCAAGTATACCTGTGAAAAAGGTTAGTTTTTGCGTTACACACCTGATAAGCTCATTTTTTTAAATATTTTTTTTCCTTGCGTTTTTCATTTGTCAGATATGTTAGTGGTAATCTGTCAATGTTTATATTTATTGGTTAATGTCAATGCCTAATGGACCTCATTCACCAATCGTAAACAAACAACATTTAGTCACGTGATCTTATTGAGAAAACAACGAAAAAAACTGTCACGTGACAACCATCATGAATTAAACATGAGATCGTAAATTATATAGAAGATATAAAGCACCACGTGGCTAAATGTTGTTTGCTTACGATTGGTGAATGAGGTCCATTGTCGTAACGTGACCTACTTTTGGAAGGATTCGTGTTTTAATACTTGGGGATTTTCATACTGAAGGTTAATCACAGTAGTCTGCTCTTTGTTGGCGTTTTGATTGTCTATATCCGGTTTATGTTCTTTAAGCCAGAAAATAGAACAAAAATGATATTGAGAAATATAGTGGCGATGTAAGCGAACCTAAAGAAACACGCTGACAAATAAAAAGAATAAGATTAGGAGACGTTTTTGAAAAAAAAAGTAATTTAAAAAATGTTTGGGTCGCCATATTGATAGAACACTGATGCCATATAAATAATACCTAGCACTATAATCATAAAGCTTAGAAATTTGATTCTATAGTGTTGGTAAAAATAAAAGGTTGATATTTAATACAGCATTTCCTTTTTTTTATTATGTACACCGGATATGCTTAAAAACAAAAAAGATTGCTTTTTTTTTTACGGATTTATCTCCTTTTATGAAAATCCCCCATACTTTTGAGATATCGTGAATGCTTAGAGTTTTTTTTTTTTTGTCTGTTAGTTGATAAACTCGGTGTACCCGACTTGCTGCCCTCACCTATTTAACCTGCACAAATACATAGACACGTATAGGAAAGTATAAAGTGAATGAATCTCATTCAGTATCCTATAAGAGCTGCTAGAGACATAATAAGCACAAAATGGCGGATCTTTTACTCATCCACACATTTTCGGACGCGTAGATGGTGCTTCATTAGTATACTAGTGTCACAAAGTGTGCCCAATACAATTTTTAATCAGTATTGCAGTTATAAATTGTTTCATATCGAATAATGTGAATTGTGAAGTAAATCATTTAAATTGATTATTTCACTTTGTCCCTTTTCATAATGTTTTGTAAATAACCTGGCGACTCGTGAGTCCCTTTTGATAATGTTTTGTAAATAACCTGGCGACTCCTGAGTCCCTTTTGATAAGGTTGTAAATAACCTGGCGACTCGTGTTGGATTAGCCGTGTGTGTGACCAGTTGACGTAGGCCAGCGTACTGCAAACGATCCAGCGTGAGGAAAGACAAAGGGTGACTCTTTAGGAAATGTACAAATCGCTCTGTGGTCAGGTACAGGAAGAACTAGCGACTAAGACCTTGGTGTTTCTGTCATTTTCGATAAAGCTTTCGGAGACCCTATATAAAAATATATCAAATCAATTCCGAACAGTAGAGTCCAGTACGAGTTCAGCACAGCGGTTATACAGTTCGTCTTTAGGTGTTTTCCATACTACAGTATTGGCTATTAATTGGATGGACTCAATAAAGAATCACGCAATTTGGATCCAGAGTTGTCAATTTCTTGAATGAGTTGTGCCATGCTATCCAGTCTTAGCAAGAGAGTCTGATAGAGAGTCGTAGCAATAATATCAAATTCAGGGGGATTCAAAGGGGTAATCATTTTACCCCAATACTGTCTCAGAGCTTCATAATCTGAATCTCCGGTGAACAAAATACACAACATGCAATGATTTTTTGGTATCTTTTTAGCACCATAGAATCCATTTCTGCTTGTACCACAAAGTACCGTAATTGTTTTTTTTTACTTTTTGTTATCAGTGATCTGGCATTAGAATTATTGACATTGTATATTTTGTCTCTTTATTTCAAAAACCTCTTCAAACTTTTTTCTTTTCATTTTCTAATATTTTTCATAGGCTTTAATTATTTCTTCATCACATTTCTCCCTTCGACTTTCTTTTCTTTTTTCTTTATTTATAAATGTTATTTCTTTGACTTAAATAATCTGACCCGGATGTAAACAAAGTACTGTGATTAACTTAAGTGTGAAAAGCATAGCTAGCCTACTTAAAAAAATATTCACTACACACTACACAGTACAAACTGCTATTGTCAGTGTTTTTAAAAAATCGACACTTAGCAGTTGGAAAAAAGTGGCACTGGATAGATCCACGGGATAGATCCACATGAAGGCGCGGTGGCTGAGCGGTAAAGCGCTTGGCTTCTGAACCGGGGGTCCCGGGTTTGAATCCTGGTAAAGACTGGGATTTTAATTTCGGGATCCTTGGGCGCCTCTGAGTCCACCCAGTTCTAATGGGTACCTGGCATTAGTTGGGGAAAAGTAAGGGCGGTTGGTCGTTGTGCTGGCCACATAACACCCTCGTTAACAGTACGCCACAGATGACCTTTACATGACAAGGTCTAAAAAGGGAAATTTTATAGATCCACATGGAGAGCGAGCATAAAGGAGGGGTCCCGGATTGAAAGTGCAACGGTGCCTGATGATTACAGATGCCCAACCTGTGATCGCAGCTATGTTTCAAGGACTGGCCTCTTTAGTCACGCAAGAAGTTGCAAAGGAAGAATTTGTCTCTCGAGACGTAAAATGCCGCAGAGACAACTGGACACACTAGCAGGCCCTATGAGACACGAAGATGACGTTTACAATAGCGATGGTCATATTGTTGACACATGAAATAAAAAAAAAAAACCAGCAAAGTTATTGGTTTATAAAATGGAGATTTGTGTTTAAAAATTCAAGCTGATTGAACCGCTTGGCTTGCATTCACGAGCCCCACCACCCGGCTCCCCCCCGCCCTGAAAACATTAGCCTCTAATCTGTAAACACATTCCCCGAGTTTTAATGGAACCTGGAGTCGCATGGAAAGTTCCAGTGAACGAACTGTAAAGTAAATTTAATTTTCAAGAAAACTTGTTTTTCTTCTTGAATCCCAACCTTTTATTCTATCGCATTAATTATATACAGCAAGTAGTCTCCCCTTGCATTGCCATTATGAGACATTCAAATCATAGCTCGTCAGCTCAACTCCTGGTTTTTAAATTAAAATCCTCCATCGAAAAAGAAAAATATTGAAAAAAAAAATGTTGTGAAACACTATTCCCCCGGGTGTAATCGTAATTTAAATCTTGGGTTTAAAATATTTCATTTAATGCGGTTTATATATTGCTTGATAGAATAATCATGTCATTGAAAAAAAAATAAAAAAAATTGCAACTTTTTTTTTCATTTTTTTTTTTAACGGAGTCATTTGGAAAGCAAACTGTCGTTCTCTTGTGACGTCTGCGTCCCGTGGTTGACATGTCACGCGCACGATTTTCATTGGTTAAACGAATCAATAAGAAATTTATCGACACAGCGCTGCCCTGGTATTTCCATTCTAATAAGCAGAACGGAACTCATTTGATGGCAATAATAGATGTCTTAGCCTAAGAAGACATGGTTTATTTGAAGGTTAAGGAGGGTTAGCGGTGGGTAACCCGTTTCAAGCTCTAGTCATGCACACGCTTCTGCACCTGGACTTCTGTAGGCATTGGGAGGCTACACTTTGTTTTTTCTTTTCCAAACGCATAAATCAGTTCCATCAGGGGAGATAAGCTACCAACAGGAAGAGATAAATTTGGAAATAACTTTACAAGCAACAAATAGGGAAAAAAATACAGCATATTCATTATTTATCGCCCTCTACAGACTTTCAACCGTCCAGTCTTTAGAGAATTTATTTCCCGATGTTAATAAGCTTCTAAGTGCTTCGAATAAATCAGTATGTATGAATCACCTGGTCATTTTCAAGGGAACTTGCGTCGCTATTGTAACATAAGAACTATTTTAAAAAATTAAACGTGAGTTTCACAAATAATAGCGCACAACTTACCTATTAAGATTAGCCCATATTTTTCCTTAATAGTAAGTCATGTTTATTTGTATAACTAGTTGCGCTAGTTGGTAACAGTAATTTTTAACTTTGTGAGCACCCTTGACATTGCTTATATAATTTATTTAATTAATTTTTTTTTACCAATCTTTCTATTTTCATTTTCTTACTTTTATCTTTAGGTTCCATTATATCGCATCCACATTTCCCCATCTCACTTACTCTTTTCCTATGCTACTGTATGTTGCTTTATGTCAACCGAATAATAATAATAATAATAATAATAAGGCTTGTCTTCGAGCCCGTGGCTACTGCAGTCCCAGCTGTGACGTACATATTTCGCCACAACAGCTCAGGCATAACCATTGTCCGCCGGTGGTCGATTGAGATTTTCTTTTTGCCTTCTACGTCTGTCCTCGGCAGCGGATTTTCTTTTTGGGTCTCAAAATGTGTATCCCGTGGCCCTTGTAAGTGACCTCCAGCTGTCTCGTTCTGAAGCCGCATGCCACCAGGTGCTCTATGTCAATTAAAGCGAATTGGGGCCTAAGCTGGTCTCTGAAGCGTTTTCCGTGGGGCACCTTTCACTCACCAAAAAGACTGCTTTTGGCATACATTCGGCCCCCCCCCCCCCCCCCATACGGAATACGTAACTGTCGGACCACGAGAAGTCCCTCTATACTGTCCATACCGGCGTTCGCAAGGACAACCGCATACCAAAAGTAAACTAGGAGCAGACTACTGTGATAGACATTTATGGTGAAGATCTGCTATTTAAAAAAATGACTTAATTGAGTGTATGGTAGCAACAATAGCTCTGTGCACTAGCAATAAATTCCTGGCTTACAAAGTATTTATTCGTCTAATTCTTAATGTTATTGTTAATTATTTTTTTTTGCATTATGTGCATTAAACTCTGTATTTCTGTGTGTGTTGTTACTAATTGATTTGACTTTCTCTCTAAGTCTGGTTTGTCCATTAAGAAATTCAGTTTCCAAATTTCAAAACTCGCATCCTAAAATTAACTTTCTTTAGATCAGATAAACGTTTTGATTCGTTTAAAGTTAAAGTATTTAGATTTGTGACAACCATAGACATAAATAAATAAATATAGACTGGCAGATTGAAGAGTTTTATGAAACGAAAATTTGTGACTTTCAATTTTGTGTACTTTATTATACAGCATTTATGATAAGTATAAAAGTTAAGTATTCATATCTATTTCAGCCACACACCTATATATATTGTAAATAAGGAGGCAGTGTAGTTTTGTTTAATCTCTAAGAATGAAGATCATGCAATTTTTCATAATTCGGAAATCCGAATACAATAGATATACATGTTCTTGGATTCACGACGTTACTTCCAGTCTATATATATTTATGTCTATGGTGACAACATTTTAAAAGCTTTTTCTTTGTTTCATAACTGTTTACAAAATTAAATTTAAAAACAAAACAAAAACGCAAAGGACCAACCAGAAAATGTTTTTCTGAATTTAGCTATTTCTTTCTTTTTTTTTTTTTCTTCCATGTAGTCTGCATGTTTTTTTTTTTTTTTCTTTTCCCTCTTGATCGTTTGTTCAGAGGTTAACCAGGCTCCAAGTCCAGCGCCAACAAATGTCAGAATGGGCGCATTACTTCCTAGTTGGAATGACCCACGTAAGTTAACTAATAGTCCAGTTCCCAATGTCCAGTTAGGTTTGTTTATTTGTTTCCATGACATGAGTCACATAACATTAGTAAATTTTGCAGTTGTGCTTGTACTCAGAGAGCCTACATAATTTACCATTTATTACAAAGTTTAAATCAACTCAACTCTGTTTGATGAAAAGTTTCTGTGCCTTATTTCTCCCTCACCCAATCTCGGATCAAGTTGACATTTTGCAAAATTATTTATTTCTTGTACCTAACAAAACAAGAATCAATTAATAAACAAACAAACAACAACTAAGAATTAAGTATTGGTAATTTATTATTCTGTTTGGTATTGAACAAAGGAATGAAATCATATTTAATAGATGAGGTGGTATAAGTTGAATTTGTTCCCTTGAGGAGGCTTGAGCCCAAAGCGAACAAGTTTTTTTTTTTTAAGCATGTTTAAAAAATGCGATCACGGTAACAATTCTCCCCGCCCGTTTCTCAACTGGTCCAGAAATGTGATAGGATCATAACGCATTAAGCTAAAAGCATGAAATTGTGCTAAGCAAAAACAATTTGGTGGTAATATTTCGAATCGTAAAATATTTATTATTGTTAGTATAGATCTATTGCATATTTAATTAATGACTGATCCAAACTAATTGATACAATTTACGCTTAATATAAGTTTTGTTTTCAAAATTTTTATTTTTTTTTGGGTTGAATTCCCTATCTTTCTACATAGACTACCATGTTTTGTTAAGTTATCAACATTTGTTGTCGCCATAGCAACCGCAACACGTTCATTGTCCATTAAATTATTTGCTATACAACCGATTTTTTGTTACTACTTCGTTACATATGATAGAGATCTAGATATATATTCATTGAATTTTTCACTCATCAGCGTTGTTTAGCTTTTAGTTTGACTATTCTTAAAGTGTGCACTTTATTTTTTGTTTGTTTCAAAACTTCACATTTGACATTAATATATTAATGTGTCTGGATTTAATTGATGATTTTTGTTTAAAGCACATTTTCTTCTTTCTTTAGCAAATAATTATAAGTTGTTGTCGCCCTAATGTTCTGTTTAGCCTGAATATAGTCTTTATGTTCTGTTTGTTTTGTCTTTAAAAAAAAACACAAAAGAAAAAAAACTTTTGTTTCATGCGAATTGAAGTTGTAACAATATGATCAGTGGTAAAAGCGGTTTTAGAAAAAAAAAAAAGGTGGGGGATTTTTTGTTTAAAATTTGTTTTCGAAGCATCAGGAAATTTTCACCAACAAGATGTTTCCATCGATGGTCACGTGACGTAATATGATTTCAAGATCTACCTCTTCTGTAAATGAGGTTAAAATAATTAAAATAGACAAAATCTTGATACTTAGGTACGATTTAGATTCTTGATCGCTAGATTCTAGATCTATGTATAGATCTAGATTTATTTCTCAGTTCACCTAAAATTAAAGTGTTGTCAATTATCTAATTTGCAGTCGTATTTGCACACCTATTTTTTTTTTCTAGAAAAATAGTCTTTTATATCGAAAATATGAAGTAACCAGGACTTACTAATACTTATATGTACGTTCCTAGGCCAATGACTTCAAATCTGTCAAGTCATTGGTTTTCCTGGCTAACTCAGGCAACCCAATCCATGCTCTAATACTAATGGCACTAGCAAAGAAAGAGCATTTGTACTACTTTGTCCCAGCATATGGAACAAGGAATGTGCCTCTATCTTTTGGTTTTGTTTCTGTATTTGAAGATTATGGTTCAGTGTTTTATGCTTAACTTTACTTTCTATCTTTAGTGATTTACACTTATGAACGTGATCTGTTGACCGTCTTTCTCCATTGCTGTCTTTTGTCTTGGCTAGAGTCTCTTTCAATGATTGATAGGCCTATCCATTCTTTGATGTCGTCTTTTCTTCACTTTGTCTATCTGCCTATTCTTCTTTTCCCAGGTAATGTTCCCTGTAGGAAGGTCTTGGCGACACCTGAGCACTTTGTGATATGGTCATAGAGTTTAAGTTTGCGTTTTCTGACTGTGCTGAACAGGTCATTTTGGGGCACGATTGCTATAGTGATCCTGTTACGAATTTCCTCATTTGCGATGTGATCTTTCTACCTACAGGGACCACATGATACATCTATCTTTCACCTTCACCTATCCCTGAAATAAATATATTATTGTTATACAGATATAATCATCAAGAGTCTATTTAGATCTTTTTAAACTAAAGTAATACGGACTTGGTATACCGAAACAGTGCTAGGAATTATTTTCCAACCAGCAGTCAAAGTGTCTTGACTATCTTAAATTTAAACCAAACTCTTGTCTTCTAGCCACGAATGTAATTCAGGGGAAGCTACTATGTTATTACCAAGTTATATATGGATTACTCTGACGATACATTTTAGGATCAATAAAAAAAAAAAATGAATGTAATTTTCTACGTGCAAATATCAATTTTGAGCAGTAAAATTATCTTGCCAGCATGTGGATTCCTTTTCCTGTGCAAAAGGGAAATAGAAGATGGCGATATTAAATATATATTACCGTGTCATGTACAGACCTAGTAAATAAATATGATTAAATGCAATGCTTGTTTTTCTTAGGTTGGTTACTAAGGGAGAAAAATCTGTCATTTTATTGAACATCTTACTTTCCCTTCATAATCGATGTACGCTCAAATGTATAAACTATTAACTGTTCTTTACTTCTTTGAATGAATGATATATATATATATATATATATATATATATATATATATATATGGCTCCTTTTCCCTCGAAAGCCAATGGATGCGCCTAAACCAGTGACTCATTTGAGCGCATCTGTTGCCTTTCGAGGGAAAAGGAGTCATATATATATATATATATATATATATATATATGATATCTATCTGATAATTCTGATTATCCCATCAAATCTAGATCTAATATTGATTGAATTATTGAAAAGATAGATCTAGATTCGAATAGTTGCTCTAAACTTCTAGTATTGTCAAGTTGTGAATTACTTGCCTTAGTCCTTAATACTGTTTAAAATTTGTCTTTCTATGACTTTCACCACTGACTCTAGCCTCCATCTATTGTGTGTTTATTCTTAGTGTATTTATCACTTTTTTTCATGTATGTATATAAAGCACATAGATCTAGAATACCCATCTAGTCATCACACTTTTTCAGTTGTTTTCCATTTTATTTCTGCATTATAGAGATGAAAATAAACAGTCAAGTAAAAAAAAAATCAATGCCTTGGAATTATAACCATGCCATCATAGTGTATCAAACATTTAAAGCCAAGTTGAAATTATTACCTTAAAGCTGATAGCATCTGTTATATAGAACTAGTGAAATACATAAGGATAATGGCTGGGCTGCTGATAGGAATGATACATATTGTAAAAAATAAAAATGCTACAGAAAACTAACATTTAAAAAAAAGTTTATAAAATAACTTGTTCAAGTGGGAGTTTTAATAAATGAACAAGAAAAAAGACTTTACAAAATGATCTAAAGAAAAATGAAAACAATATGGCATCACTTGAATTCATCTCTAAATTCTTTTAATTTTAATTATTTTTTTTTTACATTGTGCTTTTTTATGTTTTTTGTTTTGTTTTTATTTTGCATTTTTGACATGCACTTGACGCCATTGTTTCCTCACAGACACGACCCCCAAACCCCCATATATTAACTCGATGGTTGCTTTAAACTCAACGTCCATCCAGATCAATTGGACGGTGGAAGTACCCGTCATTACTGTTGGAGTCTACTGGACACCAGTCAATGGTACAGTATAGAGGCTTATGCCTACATAGAGGTTTTAGCATAGTGTACTAATTTAACTGGTCAGGGGGGTCAGAGTCCTTTATAAATCAATATAAAAAGTTATTGAACAAAAAAAAATCATTTCACTTATAGCAATAGCTTCTAGATAAAATTCTGGTATACATGCAGCTGAATATAATGTACTTGCCATTACAACTGTCCACCCTGCCCATAAAAACTGTTTTTATAAAACCTTTTCTGAATACTAAATCTATAGGACTGTTAAGGTGAATCTGGGCCAAGAACTCAAGGTGTGTTCAAACCATCACATCAACTGTTTGATTGCTAAATTATAGATTTGTAACATAACTATCTGATTTGTTTTTCTTTCCCCATTTAGTTTACAGAGCAATCTTTTCTTGTGTTTACTCTCTGAAGTTTTTCTTGAGTATTTCATTTAAAGCAGCAGTTCTCAACCTTTTATGCTCGGCGTCCCCTTTTTACAATCCCCAACTCTTCCGCGGACCCCCCCCCCCCCCCCCCCCCCAAACACAAATATACAGTAATAGAAGATAACAATCCATATTTTCGATGGTCTTAGGCGACCCTGGCAAATCGTCAATCGACCCCCCAAGGGGGTCACGACCCAACAGGTTGAGAACCCCTGATTTAAAACATTCATTGTCCAGTGTGGGGAAGTATAAAAACACTGGTATTAGTAAAATCATTTTTCTTTATTAGAAAGCTTATATTACTCCTCCAGATTTGCCATAGCTTTACCAGGATGGAAGTAAAATTCCACTCAAACTGAAAAGATGTTTGATTTCTTATTCCATTCAGCCTGAGACAGATTTCAATTCTTCGACTAATCAGCCATCCTGTGTTATGTTGAATCTTAAGAAGGCAACCTACTTTAAGGTGTCAACTTCCTTCTTCTATTTATCTGTGGTGGTACTACTAAGCAATGAAAGAAAATGAATTTTAGTTACCATGAACAGTGCCATACCCCAGGCAGTAATTTATACTATTCTATTTTTGTGCTATCTCTTTGACTATTGTTTGAAGTAGTTTTTTCTGAAATATGAGTGTTAATTGACGTAGACTTGGGTCCTACTTGGCTCAGTACATAATGCGGCCTGCTCTCTCCACCTAGATTGGTCACAAGTAACTTCTACAGCCTCTTCCATGCTGGTCTCCACTGATTTTAGGTCTTTCATAATTCTGCATTATTACTCTGAGATTCAATGGCATTCATTAAAATTTAGACTTTGTGACTTTCTTGCAAGCTTTCAGCTTTGCTAGTTTTACTTAAAGATATATAAATTGTTAAATAATTCTTTTCAGTTCGATACAAACAAACCATTTTAAATAAACAAACAAGTAGGATATTTCTCCTTTATATTGACAGAACAAGTTATTGTCACTAATTTAAGTAGATATTTCAAATTGATCAATTTGAATGGACGATGAGATACATACAATCGGTGTCAGATTTTATTTTGGTGATGCTTTGCCTTGTTGTGCTGGAGTATAGGTCAGTGATAAAACAAAAATGGAAATCTATGTGCAGTGTCTTTTTTTGGGTACATCTATATATGAAACATTACAAATCATTACAAAACTAGCCTGATGATTTCCAGATTGATATTAAATTAACTAAAGGTTCTTATCAAGATGAAGGAATAAGCAAAATATATTTATAAAAACATTTTATTTTTCTCCTTCTAAGTATGTCTAAAAAATTTTTGTTCAATCAACAGGCACCTCTTGTTTTATCACTGAGTTTGTGCATTTAAAAATTTTAAAAAGCTATAAACGTAATGTCTAATTGTTGCATAAATATTTGTAATATGTCTTTTTACATTCACTCTGTGAATTTCAACTCCCAAAAAGACAATCTTTAAAATATTTAAATGCCATTAGTTTAAAGTCTTGGTTTAGTACAAATCTTTTTATTTTAATCAGTCTAAAATGTCTAAAAAAAAAATTCATGTTTGGGTATCTCGCGTAATAATATATTTTTTTTTAGATTAATGCATAGCAATATTTGGTATGAAAAAAAATTTAGCTTGGAAAGTGCATCTATCAATGTTCTGTCTCTATCATCACACTCACAGTATCAAAGCCAAAAACAGTGTTTGTCACTCTAGATGGGAAAACTAGACAAACAGGCTCAACATCATTTGTATTGAATGGACTTAAGCCAAACACAACTTATGCAATATTCCTCAAGCCATTTTCAAAGAACACCAATGGTCCCCCTACACATACTGTTAATGTAACAACACTGCATGATGGTAAGACCAATCTATTAATCACTCAATAGTTGAGTAACATAACATAGCTTTAATTCTAGCTATTAGACTTATCAAAAAGCTCCATCTAGTAAGGTTTACTGTTATTACTCGCTTTTTATTACATTATTTTTTTTGACAAAATTTTGGTTTATCTTATTTTCTTATAATGGAAATGGGCTTAAATATTGTATCTGTGCACTTATGTAACCTCTTGATTTTGTGCAGTGATGACGTTTGACTTTGTGTTGAATTTTTAACTTAATTCACTTTGGGTCTTTATTTTGTGAACTGTGTAAACTTTTTAATTTCTCTATTCTGTTGTCAAGTATATTTCAGTATGTGCTGTGTATGTTGTCATTGTGGCATATTTTATTGTACCTGTGTTTTATCTGTACTGTTCTTTATTATTCATCACCTATCTATGGTCAGCCTAAGTTTGTTTTAGCTCTTTATTCTTTGTATCTAAAAGTTTTATATTTGGACCTTTATCTCTTAAGTGTTACATTGACCTGTAACTCATTATATATATATATATATCAAGAAACAAAACTTTACTCACACTTTCTACCTATTTCTTGTAGAAGGTACCTACTGATAAATACTCCTGATTGTTTTAGATGATCTACCCCCTTCCATGCTTACTAATGTCTTTGTGAAACATTTTTTTTAAAATGATCTAACTTTGTAAAATTTATGTTCAAAGTTTTAAATATTTTTTTCACTTAATTTATTATTATTGTTTTACAACTAGGTCTAGAAGATAACGTTAATTTCTCTTTACAAATCAAATATTTGTTTTTTAAGAAAACCAGAATGATAATTCCAGGACTCAAGTCCGGCTCAATTCTCATAACGTGCAAAATATTTCTGGGATTTCATTGTCGAATGGTTCCCTGGACAGTTCATTGAGTTCTAGTGTGTCAAGAAGTGAATGGACTAAAATGGGAAATAGTAGAGAAATAGTAAGAAATATAACCTTGCTGAAACAACCAGCACTTGTGGCCAAGAAAATAAATGACCAAAGGTTGGAGGCCATGGGTAATGACATGTCTACATCCAGTCGTCTTCAAGAATTTGTTCAGAAAGAAGAGTTTGAGATCTTCAGGAAACTCAACACATCAGTGTCAAGGCACAGTGAGATGTACAATAACTACAACCAGAAGACTAACCTTAGAGCAATGAATTATACATCTCTTCATGAATACTGGAGATATTTGCTGTCCCTCTGGTCTGGCACAAATAACTCCATTTCTACAACCAAATCTCCCATTACTGATTCGAGCACTGCCAGATTATCCACAACATCTACAGTACCCACCCCTGTTCTACCTGGATCTGATGAAGGTAGCCAATCCACTTTCATCCCTGATGAATACAGCTATTCCACATCCCACTCATCATTGACTGTTAACCCAGAGCAAAGTAAGCTGTCCAATCATGAATCAACGTATGAATCACCTCATGGAAGTATGTGAGATTCTATATAGAGTGCATTCTATCAACCTATTTATTCAAATAACCTTTTCTCTTGCCAACTAAAATATGGTACACCTGTTTGTCATTGGGGCCTTTCTCTAACTTAAGCCTGTTGGTCAGTATTATTATAATTAACTGTTGGTTATCTGGCTCATAGTCAACTGTTGTCAACCCTTTTGTATAGACACAAAACACTTCATACTAAAAAGGGTCTTCTTTAGAAGTAGATACGTTGGATATTAATTTTCTGGTTATGTAGTGGCTTATTGATTTGATAAATATTTGATTACCCATTTTATAAGTATTTGCCTTTTAAATGTATCTGTGTTTTACAATAAGAAAAGTGCCTTTTTATTGACTAAATCTTAATGCATTGAAGCAGATTCTTCAGTTCTTTCTTTGTATGATTTGACGATTTCCTGTATCTCTGATGATAAGGGAGTGACAGTAGAGCTTGTGTTTTTTTTTTCATCATTAACTATTTCAATGTTTTATTTCCTCATGGTAGCATTGGTGAAATAGTTTCAAAATAGTTTGTACTTATGACTAAAATAAAAGCCTTTCTTATACTTCTGACCTATAAATTCAACCATGTTAATACCAACAATTTAGCCACAGGCTTCATTAAATTAGTATTTATCTTTAGTTACTGCACTGGACTATACAAAGCTAAGCATGATTAAACTTACATTGATTATAATATTTACAGAAATGTACTTTCGCTATTTAACCTTCTGTTCATTTTTTTGTGTGTATAGGCTTATAATATTCTAGCTTTATCTGCTAGCTCTTTTTTTTGTGTGAAAGTATCCACTAATATTTGTGTGTTTTATAGTCTAGAACAATTGTGTAAATATACTAATAATGTCTTCATATACTCCAAGTAGTTTTTTTTTAGTGCTTTTTACTAACTTAAATTTAGAGTTCCATTCGTTACATGTAAAGTGTCCAAATAATATTTGTATATTCTAATAACATAAAACTGAAATATTTCAGAACTAAATCATTCCATGTAAGAAAGTGTTGTTTTTTTCAGAACTTTATCATTCAATGGGCAAAAGTAGTTTATTGTATTTTAACTTTGTTTAATGTGACTGCTTATTTGGCTAGCTTTCTACTGCAATCTGATTATCATATATGTTAATTATCTTTGCCATAAGTTATTTCAGTATTTAATTAAATTCGTAATATTTCTTTTAAAATTGTTAACATTTTTGTATCAAAATTTTAATACTTAATTTATTTCTCCAATTAGTCTCATATATTTTGGTCAGCATCATATAAATTGTTTGATTTATGTAGCATAGCAGTAACAGACATTAAAAGACATTTTCTGTCTTGAATGCATTGCAGTAGATATTTTATCTTCCCAAAACAAACCTTTGTCAATCCAACATTCTATTTGCATACGTTTATTTTTTTTTTGTTCTTGAACAGATACAACAACACACAAACCGCACACAGACAGAGTTTTCCCGCTATTTACTATCAAGCCTGAGCCTGTAGATCATAGAAGAACAACACCTAAAAAAAACTTTCCAGCAACGGCAAGCACCCGAATCACGACTTTAAGTGTGTCCACTCACACGTCTCCAAGTTCTACTCTCACACCTGGACTTGGCTGGGTTACACCTGATGAAGAGCGCCCTCCACCTGATATTATTCAAGACATTGACAGGCGAGTCTGTCCCAGAGAAGCAAAGCATGGCCTGGCTTGGCCTGAGATAGGATTTGGTCAGAGATATGAGCAACTGTGCCCCGGAAAGCTTAATGGTAATCATCTCAAAATATTTAGAACTAGATGAAATATTTAAAGAAAACAATGCAAATTCATTTAAAACATTAAAAAGTTCTATTAATAACATTTCATAGGCTAATATAAATAAAGGGGTATAATTCTCTAAGTTTGGCTAAACTAACCCAATGTTTGGTTTTCTTTTTAAAATGTGTTTAAATTAATGATTGAATGATACTTCTTATGTCTCTGGGTGAATATCTTGCCTACCCTTCTTGGCTTCTGTTTTCAGATATCATCTCTATGTATTTCTGAGTCATCCGCTGTTCCATTTCCTTGATATTGGTGGTGGGGGAGGGGTTTCTTGGTGAGGGCTTGTTTTAATGTTAATAAAAGTCCTTACAGTAAGATTATACTTGACAGGCTCTGTCTTGGGCCTTGACAGATTATGTCCACTTGTACACTCATATGTGTAAAATGAGTAATTAATCAACTGGTAAAAAATTATGTTAATTATTTTACTGCACAGGAATTATACACAATGAAAAATGATTATGACAGGTGAATATACAATGAATATCAGTCTATCAATAGCCTTTATTTTTGTGATCTATGAGATAAGATAATAAGGCATTGTCTTTAATTCTGAACATTAAGGATGAGTGCAATATTTTGCTTGACCATACAAACCCAGTTACGACCTGCATATTTTGTCACACCTAATGCAGGCAATGGTATAACGTGTGCATTATAAAATCATCATTGTTGCTAATATATCTATTTCATTCCCAATTCTTAAAACAATTTAATCTACAATGGTAAAAAAAAAATCAAATGGGAAAATGTGGAGCTGCATTAATGGATAGAATAAAGGAAGGAAGCCTTTTTTAATTATAATAATTACAATCAATTTTAATAAATAACGGTGGCTGAGCGTTTAAAGCTCGGGTTCAAATCCTGATGAAGACGATAATGATGATAATTTCAGGATCTTTGGGCGCCTCTTGAGTCTACCCAGCTCTAATGGGTACCTGACATTAGTTGGGGAAAAGTAAAGGTGGTTGGTCGTCATCCTGGCCACAACACCCTCGTAGACCATAGGCCTCAGAAACAGATGACCTTTACATCATCTGCCCTATAGACCACAAGGTCTGAAAGGGGATCTTTACTTTACTAATAAATAAAGGTACATTGTCATCAGCTTTGCTACATGTATGCAGATATTTCATTTTACTGTATTTTGATTGTGGACTATTATTTTCCTTATATAGGTATTGCTGCATGGACTTGTACTGAGTTGGGATGGGAGTCTAGCGGACCAGACATGTCAAACTGTTATTCACAATGGTTGAGAGATATTCAGATACTAGTTGATGATTTGGTAAATATTACATATGGATTAAAGCTACTCACATCTATTTGACCATAGCTAATGAAAAGGACCAAGATGCCTGTGTGTAGTAGCTGAATGAACTCTTTATGTTATGTCTTTTCTATTTATGTGTATGTTTCTGTTGTGTTGTCTGCATATGAGAAAAGAGTCCTTGTAATCACAACAAATTTCCATAAGGATCAATAAAGCAGTCTTAGTCTTAGTCTTGGGCTTTCAGCTCATTATTAATAGAGATATGCCATGGTTGAAGACTGAAGGCCATAGAAAGCTAGTAATATACCAGCTAATTCTGTTTCCACTGAGGCTACTATTACTACTCAGTTTGAATTATATTTCATGAGAATAGCTCTATCAGATTTTCCCACCATGTCTGTATTGTTTTTTTTTTACACAAGTCCCATTTCTTTACAAAATAAACACGTTCTTTTCTTTTTCTATTCAAGAATATTTATATCTCATTTGTTTTCCAAGAAGCTATTTCCCAATTATTTTTTGGTCCAGATATTTTGTGTTGCACAAATAGAGAAGGTTCTAATAGAAAATATAGCAAACCCAACCTTCTTCCCCGTGTGAACAATTTCTCAAAATGGCTGTATTTGAAGAGATTTGATGATACCTTGCAAACAAGTTAACATTTTCAATAAGAAACTTATTGGTTGATGCCAGTGACGTAGCTAGGTTGGGGGGAGGAGGGGAAAATTCAAAAATCCCCCCGGGCCCGCAAATGCATATTTTTACATTAAATTTTAAATATTATGCAAAAATGCAGGGGCCTTCCCTTCAAAGAGGTCAAGCCCCCGGGCCCCCAAATGATGGCTAATTTCTACCTACGCCCCTATTTGATGCTTAGAGACTAGGTTTGATCAGTAGAAAAGAACATGTTCTACACATTGTTCTGATCAAGAGTAATACAATTTAAAAAATAAATTAAAATTCTAATCTTATTTAGGCTAATTATCACAAGACTAAAATACTTATTCCCTTGCATAGGATTCTAGATAGATTTGTGACTTGTGTAAATTTAAGATGTTTGATTAATGAATTTTATTAGATCTTGGTCCAAACCTCTTTCAAGGGATGGCAGCTGGCAGCGTTGGATTCTAGAAATATTTTGATGAGAACTTACTTTATATAAACCTGATAATCTTTATTACAGGATAGACTTTATATAAACCTGATAATCTTTATTACAGGATAGACATCGATTAGGGCCCATGCAGCCAGTAAGATACGCATATGGCTTTTTTGCTTACAAAAACTTCCATTTTGAAAACTTTTTCTTTTTCACTTAGCTGAAAATATGTATAAAAATTGAAATGTACCATATTATTATTAATTGCTTTCATAATTTAAAAAAATGTTGCACTATTAGTGCACTGTAAGAATATGGATTGAATAATAAGCTAAAAATGGGCTTCCACTTGAATACAACATATAGCTGGGTTGTTTTTTTTTCTCTAAATTGAGCTGTAACACTATTGAGATTCAAACAGCAGGTGAACTTTTATTTCAAAGGATCTTTGACCACTGGTTTAAAATGTGCAGGAAAATATGCAACGTTAGCAAGGTAGAAAGAGGATATTTTAGAAATGAGTGATTAGAAAGTACAATTCAGCGTCATTGAAGACAAGAAGAGTGCCAAATTACCAGTGTATGGGAAGTGGCTAGACAGTTACTTTTCATATTGACACTGGACCCAAATTTAATATTCTTGTGAAGCTTGAAAAGCTCAAAGATAATAAAAGTAAAATTTGCTTACTCAGCAAAGTCTTCTACAAATAATGTCACTAGACTTTAGGAACAATGGTGTTACCCTAGAAAAGTAATATCCAAAGGGTGAAAGCTCGATAAAGATTTTGATTGATGAGGTAGAAGAAAGCTTAGGACAACTCAAATGAATAGACAGCACAGAAACCAAGGCAGAAGATGAAATCTGACTATTCCCTAAAAAGCTGAAAACAGCTACACTCTCAGTACACAAGTCTCAGGAATAGGGAAATGCAAGCTGAGAGCTAAAGAAATCATGTTTGGCCAGGTATGAATGCAGACAATGAAGTGGCAAGCTGTGATTGCAACAGTGGCTCTGACCATCAGAATCAACAGGTGTCATAACAATTAAAATATATAATGCCTACATCAGGTTTGGATGTGACTTTTCAACTTTGAAGGAATAAAGTATATGCTTCTCCTTGCTTTGCTAAGATTAACCCTAACCCAAACTCTCACATGAATTCATTTGAAAGTTCAAATTGAGAAACCTGTACAAACTGTGGAAGAAAAGTGAAAGTGAAACAGGTTTCTATCCCTATTACAACTCTACTGACCTGATCTGTTACCCATGGGACACTAACATCTCTGTATCACACATACTATCTGTCACATGATCAGGCAGATTGGTTGACAAGCTCAAGAGATTTGGTCTATGATTGAATGCATTGACTTGAATAATCTTGAAATTGTTTGCTACTTATTTGGATAAGTGCTTTTATAACTTAAAGAATAAACATGTAACATATTATATATTTACATTTACACACTTGCACAAGTGTGCAACACTGCTTTTCTTGCATCACAAACAGAAGTAGCCCTGTTAAATGTATTGCACAGCTATTTTACAATCCCTCTATCATTGAGCAAACAATAAATAGCTTTGCAGAGCTTTGTTTCCATACACTAGGTCTAAGATTGATCTCTCCAATATTTCTCTACATGCTATGTCAGTTACCCCTCTTCTTTTGTTGCTTTTTGTTTTAATCCCCCCTTCTTCCCTATGGAAGTTATTTATTTCATTTGTTGGCTACAATAAAAGTGAAAAGTTTGGGAAATAAATTCTTTTGTAAATATATCTCTTTATCAGATTTAATAGATCAATTTATAAACGTTAACATTGGAATACATTAGTTTTACAAATATTTTATTAATATAGTTTATCAATTTTTTTTTCTTTCACCATGAGCAGAAAATGTTAATATGTATACTGCTATATGTTTATAATAATAATAATAATTATAGCTTTTATGTAGTGCTACCTGCATGCTTATCACATGCTCAGAGCGCTATGGTCCAATCTCATTTGTGGACCAGTGTGAGGAGAGGGTATCTGGGAGAAGGTTTTCCATGCTGCCTATAGGCCCCCCAGTAAACACAACTCTGCTCAAGTCAGGTTCAAGCGTACTTAGCCTCTCGACCACGATTCCCAATTACGTGTATTAAATAAAAATCCTTAATAACATTTTATTTGTAGTGACATAAAAATTAATAGCAGGATATGACCCATGGTCTGCAGGGCTTAGTTTGGATATTACTGATCTACTGGATTGAATTTAGATCTATGAAGAACTTGGAGAATGTTTCCTTCACAATTTTTTTACCTTGTCATGTTACCCATTAGGCCGACATGTTCATTTCCAACATAAATTACTGTGAAAATGGGTTTACCCAATTTGTTATAAGTTTCCTTATTTACCAAGAGATTATACAATTACATATTTATGTCTATTTTTATGGTCCTCTGGTTGTGGGATGGACATTAAACATATACTACGGTGTCCATCATGATCTAAGGAACTTTTATGCCAAGTTTTGATTTTTATTCCAGACATACATACACATGCCTTACTTTCTGCTTTATATATTTGATTGGTGTTCTAACATTTGGAACACATTTGCACAAGAAAATCAGGAATGCCTAAATAAAGTTCTTATAAACTTTGTGCATTATAAGTCCTAATATTTTGCAGCTATGAACTTCAAATGTTTAGTACATTATGTAGTAATGTTCAAATGGAAAATCTTATGGTTCCATCCGGCCTGCCGAAAGGTCAGCACAAACAAAGTGTCAAAAATCTTCCTCCAAAAAAAAGATCAACAACATATAAACAGCATTATAAAACAAATATGATGCCACTCTTGGTTTGGCCCGCAAATAAATGGTTGTTAAATGCTCGTAGAGATTGGAGGATCAATGTGGATATTTACCATACAGAGACAAGAAAATGAGTCAGTGGTGAAACTAACTACAATAATGCTCATACTTTATGTAGAGAAATAAAGCTATTTTCTAGATCAACTTTAAATATCCCATTAATTTATGTACTAGTTTTAATCTAATACCAATATTATAGTTTCAGGTAAAATTTCATTTAGTTTTTTTTTAATGTTTTCGTTTATGTGGCCTGCAGAATAAGTGTCTGAAATTAAAATGGCCTGCGGGTCAAATTAGGTTGAGCAGGTTGAGCTTCACTGCCCTATAGCTTAAAAACTTAAACAAAAATATTCATCTTAATCTTCTTAATGTGTCATCCTTTAAAAAGGGCAAGGAATAATTAACTCAACAGAAAGACAGAAAGCACTTTAAAAAGATTAAATCATTTTATTAAAACTATTTTTGAATTTCATTAATACAATTTATTATCCAAATCTATTGATTTTGATTCATACGTTTTTACAAAATCAATGCTCATCTCCCTTTTTCTTCTTTTTTTTTTTCCATTGCTCAAATGCAATGAATTTATAAGGTTTGTAAAAAATTAGGTACAAAAAATGTGTTCATATCAATAAAGGGAAATTAAATACAAACTAGGTTTAATAATTTTATGATTAAACTTAAAGACCTAAAGGAACAAGAACTACTTTAATGTATTTAATCCAACTTTAATCCATTTTACTTTTATTTTAGCTAATACATACTGGAATGATCATTGCAATCAAGATAACTTTTAGACAATTTGGTTCATGAATGATAAGCTGGTTGTCATTTTATCAACAGAGGCTTGGGAAAGGCAATGTTGATGTTATAATGTCCAGTCTGAATGAAAAAGTCATGGAGGAAGAAGTTATCCCAGGAGACATTAAAAGAACAATCCTCGGTATTATCCCAAAATTGCTTCAAGAATTTAAGGAAGAAGTTGATTTGGAGACACCCATTAACAGACCTATCAGAATGAAGATGTTTAGAAGGGTAAATAGCAAATCCTATCAGACTTTCTAATTAACATTAAATGCAATCCATGAAATCCTATGTAATAATTGAGTATATTATTTGATATTAATGTAAATTTTGATTTCAAGTTTCACACACATTTTTTTGAACTCATCTAATGTGTACTCAGGGCTATGTGTCAGTAGGAAGTAATCTTCTCAAGGAAAAGCATGTCAAAAGCTGGAAATCTCTGACCAAACAAGATCGGCAAAACGCAGCAACATCATTACTTCTAAGCATAGAAAACTTTGGCTTTGAATCTGCTCGGTTTATAGAAGTTGGGTCCAGAGAACGAGAAGTGGCTAGCAATATAGGTCAGTGATGCTGAGTTCTATTATTTCATTTTCATCTAGTGTTGGTTTATAGAGGTCATCCTTTATTTACACTTCATCATTGACTTGTCTATTTACTGTAGAGGTCAGTTTTAAATTAGATTAGTTCATCAGAAGTTTTACCCTTAATAAATGTTGACAATGATGAAAAAATAGCCAAGTTCTAGTCCTCTCGGAAGGACAGTTAACTCATTCAGTGTTGTCTTACTCTCCACGAGTAACTTGGAATACAATATTAGTTTCACTATCGTTACAAAACCTTTTTATTTTTTGTTTTATTTTTTCACTTGTGAGAGTAATTGTTCTTTGTTTTTTTCTTAGTGGTTTTTGCGTTTTTTTAGTTTATATCACGGGACCGAATTAAATAATATAAATGTTTTAGTGCATTATTTCTATCTTATATTAAATGAAAAGGGACAAATAGTGTTTAGGTTTGTATTTCTCAATATTCGCTGATTATATATAGAATCGATTATTTTTAATGAGTTTTTTTTTTTGGATATATGTTCTGTTTTTCCGTACTCAGTTTAAACTTCGTAAAAAATATATATTTTTAAATATGTTATGTTATTTATTACACTTTTGTAGCCAAGTCATTTTTCTTTAAAATTAAAATAATACCTTATATAATAAAATAGGTTAGTTCTAGAAAAACTACCCCCCTGCAAAGGTTTGTTCCTCCTGGAAAACTCCATTTTTTTCTGTCCAAAAAATAAGCACTGAAAGAGTTGAAGGAAATTTAGGTCTGTGAGATTGTTTTTAAAATTTGTGAAAATCTTGAGAATTTTTAGGAGTCCCCTGATTTATTTTAAAGAAGTAAAGTTGGTTGGTCATTATGCTGGCCACATATTCAATTAATTTTATATAGCGCTACTTTCATGCTTATAGCATGCTCAGAGCGCTTTTGGTCCAATCTCATTTGTGGACCAGTGGGAGGGAGGAGGTATCTAGGAGTTGGTTTTCCATGCTGCCCTTAGGCGCTCAGTAAACATAACTCTGCCCGAGTCGGGTGTCGCACCTTGACCCCCCTTCTAGGTAGCCGAGCCAAGCCAGCCGAAGTTCAAGCGTACTTGGCCTCTCGACCACGCTTCCCACATATCACCCGGCCTTGTTAACTACTAGCCCTAGAAACCAATAATCTTTACATTATCTACCTCTATCACAAGGTCTGTAAAAGTCTACCTTTACTAATTTTACTAAATATCAAAAAGGTCTTATTAGCAGCAATGCCCAATGCTTAAATAGGCACATTCCTCATCCCATATGCTAGGACAAATTTGTACAAATGCTCCTTCTTCCCTAGTGCTATTAGAGCATGGAATGGGTTGCCTGAGCTAGCCAGGAAAACCAGTGACTTGGCAGAATTTAAAGTCATTGGTTAATATGCATGACTAAATGCATGACGTGTAGGACGTAATCATCTTCTTTTTTGAAATAACGTCTGTATAAGATAAGATAAGCTTATGTAAAAATTCACTAGGCTCCATGACTCTCTATCAGAGTGCAAGGATTATGTTGGTTCAATTCCTTGCTGTCAGCCACCTATAAAATGAACATTCTATTTTTAACATAAACCTATGTCTAGTAATGTATGTTCTTTAAAATATTTTACGAATCTTACTATCCAGGCTCTCTGCAAACTGCACCATACACCACCAACTTAAAGAACTTGACAACTCAGGGCTCCAAAGTAAAGTAACGCTTTAATAGTTGAATAAATAACACCCAATACTGTACAATTGGCAACACTCACACTGTACAAATATCTCTCCGATAACACCGTTCCGCCGTATCAACTCTTGCACTTGCCTCTCCGTCTCGTTCCGGGCTTGCACTGGGTTCAACAGTTCAGGACTGACTTCACACACTAGGCTCGTTGTGTCTGACTCGATCGCAGACCAAGATCAAGACGCCAGTCGTCTCAACTGTACTTGACAGTATTATAACAATATGTATGGAAAATATGTAAACCTGTTTTTCAATGCAATTACACACTCATTTTTTAATATATCACTATACAGTTCTAAGCAGCAGTAGTAAAAGCATAACTGTGGAAAACAAAAGATAAAACTTAAACAAGGTTAAAACAACCCTTTGCTTTTCAGTCATTCATTGTTTTAACTTTTTCTCTCCTAACTGACGATACCAACGTTGATTTAAGCCCATCAAATTAAATTAGTTTTTGATTTTATAAACTTTAATTTGCGTTATATTAAATGAGTATGCATTCTTCTATAGTTAAATTCTATAACATTCCTAATTACATACAAAAGTTATTGAAGTTTAGTCAGAACAGGGTAGTGAAACACAAATGAGCAAAATGAATAATTCCATCGGAATGTAGAAAATAATTACGGAGAGAAAGAGTTAAACAAAGTTGTGTCTTCAGACCAACTCAGTTTATCTTCCTCTTTTAAAAAATATTTATTTCTTAAGTATAAATTTGTTTCATTTGAATGCTATCCTTTTTTTTAGTGGTTGAGGTTGAGAGAGTCGATTCTAGCAAAATAAAAGAGGATGTGACATTTCCTGCAAGGAATCCCCCAGAGTCTAGAAAAATAGAAGATGATAGGATGTTTTTGCCAAGGAAGGGCTATGGGCCTGGCATAGAGTGGGCAGAAATCACTGACACTATCACCATACCAAGTATCAATTTACAAATGGAAGGTCAAGCTGGTTAGTAATACTTTCCACCCATATTATTTGTTGACCATCTTCTTTGTTGAAGTAACGTCTGTTTTATATAAGATAAGATAATATTGCTACTAAATCAAGTTGGTATTTTTATCGGCTATCAAAGTAAAAGCAGAGTGTTGTGTGTTTCAGGTGTTACAGACATAGTGTTCATCCTATATAAAAATTTAGAAGATTTGATCCCCCCTCAGCTAAACATTGTGACACCATTGCCCCATGAAATCAATAGTCACTTCAATTCTGGAACTATTAGAGACAATAACAAAGCTAATACCGCTCCACAACTAGTCGTCAACTCCAATGTCATCTCAGCCTCTATAAATGGAACAAGACAAAGGAGGAAGCTACACAGACCAGTTCAATTTACATTGCAACATAAAACTGTAAGTTTGGCTGGTTGATTTGCATGGTGTGAGTTCTCTGGTGTAATTTAGATGCTTCCCATTAGTTATCTAGCTAAAATTATAGTTTTTATATACCGCTACTTTCATACTTATAGCATGCTCAGAGCACTATGGTCCAATCTCGCTTGTGGACCACTGGGGTTATCTAGGAGGTTTTTCCATGCTGCCTTTAGGCGCTCAGTAAACACAACTCTGCTAGAGTCGGGTGTCGAACCTCTAGTCCCTTCATAAGCAGGTGTAATGTTTTGTTTGTTTGTTTTACATGTTTCGGATGTTCCTTCAGAGTTGAAGATAATTACTTCCTAGTTTAAACCTCCCGCAGGACGACGGGCAGGGTTTGAACCCTGGACCATTGATAAATCTGAACAACAGTCCAGCATGCATCTAGCCCCTTCCTAAGCAGGCATAATGTGCAATGGTCCAATCTCTTTAAGTGGAGATTATGTTTATGGAAAAATGTTCGTATGGCGCCTTTAACCCCTCAGAACAACTTGGCTCAAGTTGGATTTGATCTTTGACCCCCTTGAAATCAAAATTAAAGTGAGATGCAAGGCATTTAAATTACAGGTGTAATATTGAGATATTTATTTATATTCAATTTCAATTAACCTTTAATGTTTATGTTATGGAATATATTTGCATAGAAATGTGAAGTATTAATAGCTTTACTAAGTCTATTCATGCACTGAAATACTAAATCTATTCATGCATTGAAATACTAAATCAATTCATGCACTGAAATACTAAATCTATTCATGCACTGATATACTAAATCTATTCATGCATTGAAATACTGAATCGATGATTATGTTGGTTATTATTTTTTAAGGTTGAACTCACCTGACAAAAGACTATTACTGTAGCGTAGGTTTGTTCTCGCTTAATTGATGCAGTTTTACTGCCCCCATCACTTCCCCTTTCCTATCAGGGCACAGAACACCTCTAGATATACTGAGGCATCTAAAATATACTGCTTTGATTGTTATCTCCCTTCTGCCTAATACTGTTGACAGTTTCATTATTATTTTCTATTTCTACAGGTTGTCCACAATGCTGTGCCCATTTGTTCCTTTTGGAATATAGACATTAGGTGATTATGTTAATTTAATTAGAAATTATGTTATCAGTTTGTAGCTTAATATCATAAGAAATAGACATTTGGGGATTATGTTTATAATTGTTTAGCTAAGAAATGGCAAGATTATCATTCCTTGAATAACTTGTTTATTAACAAAAATGCCGGTTGTTAATGCCGGAAGTGGCAATGGTCTTAAGCCCATCATTACCTATAAAGTGCTTCCAATGGCATGCGTCTTAAATAGCCTCTGACAACCAGTCCAACTCCTGGCCTTCACATGTGGCTCAGTTACTGAGCCTGGCGGAACTGTTACCACGGACAGGAGAAGGGGCAAAGGCAAGCAACTGGCGCCTAAACCAGTAAGCTTCGGGCAGGAGGGGCTCGTTAGCCTTGGTTGGCTACCCATCTAGGAGAAGGAAAACTCTGAATCCAAACCTCCTTTGCCCTGCGGCTATACCCAAACATGGGAAAGGCTTCAGGAGACAACCCTGAGGACTGTGATCCCAAACTGTATTGGATATTCTGTTCCTTTGGTCACATCAGCTGCGCGGAAAGGGGGGAACTGCTGTGTGGGCGACATCGTTCCGACCATAAACAATGCCCAGGCTTTCATCTCACTTGCTCTGAGATGAACCATAGTCGTTCTATGACTGAAGGAGGCCAATGTTGAACAGAAATGCTACTTAGTCTGTTTAGTGTGATGTAGGTACCTAACCAGTTTGTCACCTCTTTCAGTAGTAATACTGGAAAATGGGCCAGTGATGGCTGCAATGTGGTAGACACCAATTCAACACATACAACCTGTTCCTGCAACCATTTGACCAACTTTGCTTTGTTGATGGATGTCACTGGGGTCAAGGTCAGAATCCTTTGTCTTTAAACAGAACATTGTGTTTGCTGTGTTATAAGTAAAAGTAATTTCTACACAAGTCTTGGTCACTTAATTATATTCTATAGACTAGATCCTAAACATCATAAAAAGAAGTACAAAAAAACCAAAGATTCTTATACTGTTAGTTAATTTGAGTCAAATACAACATATATAGAACAATAGTTAATGGTTACCAAATATAAGAACACAAACTTAGTATAATGATGAATATCCATTTTATGTCTAGTAAAGAAGTCACTTTTGTTGTGTCTGTGAGGGGTAGCTGCTTTGAACTGATATTCTGTCAAAATGTGGACTAAAATATGTAACCATCACTTAGTTCTTATTTCTATCAAAAGAAACAAACTTCTACCCACTCTCAGGCCATAGAAGCTTCACAGATGTTTAAAAATTTTTTTACACAGCTTGGGATGTGTGGTGGCAAACAGCTTGGGATGTGTGGTGGAAAACAGCTTGAGATGTGTTGTGGAAAACAGCTTGGAATGTGTGGTGGCAAACAGTTTGGGATGTGTGGTGGAAATCAGCTTGGGATGTGTGGTGGCAAACAGCTTGGGATGTGTGGTGGCAAACAGCTTGGGATGTGTGTCTGATAAGCTTAAACTGCTTGGCTGTGTTTGCTGAGCTCATAAAGGCAGTGCTCAAAGCATGCTATAAGCAAGAAAGTTATGCTATACAAAAGCAATTTACACAAAAAAAACAACATTTTACATGGCCAAAGCAGTTCTCGAGCTTCACTTTATATGTTGTAGTTTAAGCCAATGACAAAATCTTTACTTGGATATGTTAATACCAAGTGCTTACAGTAAATTATCATTTATCTGTTTATTCCTATTAGTAAGATATTTTATTTTCCTTTCCTCTGATGACACTTTACTTTTTACGCTGTAATATTTGAATGGTGTTAAATTCTTTTTGTGACATTCACATCCTTTTCTGGCTGGTAAATTAACTTAGTTAAAGAGAATTATATGCTAGGCTTTTCACAATATACAGCAAGATCTTTTAAACAATTTGTAAACATTTTTTTTTATAGATATTGTGCTAATTATTTTATTTCAGGTATAGATTGAATGATTTTGTAAAATGTTTTACATGTTTCGGATGTTCCTTCAGAGTTGAAGATAGTTTACTTCCTAGTCCAAATCTCCCGCAGGAGGACGGGGGATGGGAGCGGGCAGGGTTTGAACCCTTGACCGTCGATAAATCAAAACGACAGTCCAGCGGGCAAACCGCACGACCAGGCAGCCATCATTTATTAGCAAAGCGGGATGGGGTTGTAATTGAATTATACCTACAATCCACAGTTAACTTAGATTGTTAAATGCCTGATTTCAATTAAAATATACATAAAACATATATTAAATGTATAGGTGTGTAAATTAAAGATTATTGTCAAATGTTCTTTTCAAATAAAGAAATGTAAATGAGTGTTTTATCTATATTCTTAAATTATTTTGTGTTTAGTTTTTTTTATAGATATTGTGCTAATTATTTTATTTCAGGTATAGATTGAATTTATTAGCAAGGCAGGATGGGGTTGTAATTGAATTATACCTACAATCCACAGTTAACTTAGACTGTGTTAAATGCCTGATTTCAAAACATAAAACTGATATTAAATGTATAGGTGTGTAAATTAAAGATTATTGTCAAATGTTCTTTTCAAATAAAGAAATGTAAATGAGTGTTTTATCTATATTCTTAAATTATTTTTTTTTAGTTATCTGAAGAAAGTGAACTGGCACTTCGAGTGATCACGTATGTTGGTTGTATCATATCCATTGTTTGCCTGCTGCTTAGCTGGATCACATTTATGGTGTTCAAGTAGGTGCAAACTTCTAATGGTGTTTGTCATGTCTGACTTGTTGGACACAACTAAGTCTACTCTCTAGTATCGTGAGTTCTGTCTGCCTTGTCTGACCCAAGGTCTACTCTCTAGTGTCATGAGTTATGTCTGCCTTGTTTAACCCAAAATGCACCCTCTAGTGTCGTGAGTTCTGTCTGCCTTGTCTAACCCAAAGACCACTCTCAAGTGTCGTGAGTTCTGTCTGCCTTGTCTGACCCAAGGTCCACTCTCTAGTGTCTTGAGTTCTGTCTGCCTTGTCTAACCTAAAGTGCACTCTCTAGTGTTGTAAGTTCTGTCTGCCTTGTCTAATCCAAAGACCACTCTCTAGTGTCGTAAGTTCTGTCTGCCTTGTCTGACCCAAGGTCCACTCTCTAGTGGTGTAAGCTCTGTCTGCCTTGTCTGGCCCAAAGACCACTCTCTAGTGTCGTGAGTTCTGTCTGCGTTGTCTAACCCAAAGTGCACTCTCTAGTGGCGTAAGTTCTGTCTGCATTGTCTAACCCAAAGTGCACTCTCTAGTGGCGTAAGCTCTGTCTGCCTTGTCTGACCCAAAGACCACTCTCTAATGTCGTGAGTTCTGTCTGCGTTGTCTAACCCAAAGTGCACTCTCTAGTGGTGTAAGTTCAGTCTGCCTTGTCTAACCCAAGATCCACTCTCTAGGGTTAGTTCTGTCTTAATAAGCATAATAAAGTCCACTCTCTAGTGCTGTGAGTTCTTTTTTCTAACATAAAGAATATCACTCTTTAGCTGTAAATGCAATATTTCATGAGATTATGTCATAGTGTTGAATGATTAATTTTTACCCTTTTTTTTTTTTTTTTCTCAGAAATCTACAGTGTGACAGAAACACAATACATAAAAATCTGGTCCTTTGTCTGCTTCTAGCAGAAATTGTCTTCTTAGCTGGTATAGCACAGACAGAACCCAAGGTAGGTTTATCCTGGCTTCTAAATGTTATCTAGTTGTTTTTGTTTGTTTCGATAAATTAAACTTTCTTAAGTTATATTTTGAAATGATGTATCTATTGATTCATTAAAATCTGTGGTATCTATTCATTAAAATTTGTGGTATCTATTAATTCATTAAAATCTATGAAATATTCATTTTATAGAACCTTTCCTATTCTTAGCATATCTATAAACTTACTTTTGTTTGTTACTCAGTTCCTGTGTTCCCTAATTGCTGGCAGTCTACACTATCTGTTTCTTGGAGCCTTTGCCTGGATGTGTTTGGAAGGTGTCCAGTTGTATGTAATGTTAATAGAAGTCTTTGAACAAGAGCGGTCAAGGCTGATTTGGTATTATCTCTTTGGATATGGTAAGTCTAGAGAAGATGAATTTCTGTATAACATTATGGTGAACAGGATCTTAAACTTTAAAGTAAATTTGTAATTTTATTTTGTTTAATCAAAAGAAGCTAGAAAATTCAGTCTTATGACTAAGTTTTTCAGGCATCTACTTTGTCATTTAAGCATTAATTATTACTCTTGTTTGGCTGTTGGTTCTTTCCTAAGTAAACTGTTTTTATAGTGATAGTCTCTGGCTTAACCATTTGCATAGTGATATTTCAACAATCAGTGGGTTGAAAGATATTTTCTTTCTGATACATTATGTTGTATACAAAAAAAGAATTTACTTATGTTTATTATTAACCAGTTAAACTGTCTTTAATTTTTATTTTGAAAAAAGTGTCCATTGATAGAAATAAAAAAAAAAATAGAAAAAGTTACTTAAATGTTACATGTTAAATGATTCACTGCTAATATATTCTGTAATATTCTCACAGCCATTATAAAACCAATATGTTTTTGTTTGTTCAGGTGTTCCTGCTGTGATTGTGTCAATCTCTGCTGGTATTTACCATCAAGGATATGGCACTGACAGACAGTAAGTAGCTAGTCCTGTGGTTGAGCTTATTTTTAAGTCAACAAAATCTTCAATCTTAACTAATTAGTATAAATATATATAGAAATAAAATAATGTATATAGAAATAACAAATTTTAATAAAAATTGATGCTACATTGTATTTCTCTAGCTGCTGGTTAACTACTGAGAGGTCATTCATTTGGGCATTTGTTGGTCCAGCCTTGGCAGTCATGCTGGTAAGTAGGCCTATCATATGGTAAAAATGGATGGCTGCCTGGCCGTGTGGTTTGTGTGCTAGACTGTCGTTCAGATTTATCGATGTAACGGTTCAAACCCTGCCTGCTCCCTTCCCCGTCGTCCTGCAGGAGGTTTGGACTAGGAAGTAAATTATCTTCAACTCTGAAGGAACAACCGAAACGTAAAATATTTTACCAACAAAACTAATGACATATCAGTGATAGATTAGAACAAGGTGTGGCATACACCTGATTGATATGAAATTTAAACAGTAACTTGTGCTCACATTAACCCTCTGTCTCCCCCAGATCTTGTTTGTTTTAAATGTTTTGGATGTTTCTTCAGAAATGAAGATTATTACATCCTAGCTCAAATCTCCTGCATGACAAATGGGGAGGTAGGGGTTTGAACACAAAAAATGGAGACAACAGTCTAGAGCAGCTACCACAGGACCAGGCAGCCATTTTATATTTAGCTTGCTTGCACCCATACATTCCCCATTTTCTCTCAGTAAAAAATGTTGCCATTAGATGTTGTAACATGTTTAGGTAAAGGTAACCCTTTCAGACCTTGTGATCTATGGGGGCAGAGGATGTAATGGTCACCGTTTTTATTAACCAGGATGTCATGTGTCTGGCACAACAATCAATCATCTTTGTAAGTCAGGTACCTATTAGAGTTGGGTGGACTCAGTGGCGTCCTAAAAATTCTGAAGTTAAATTGCCAGTCTTCACTAGGTTTTTGAGACTCCCTTGTTGGAGGGCTAAATTGTTTACCCCTCAGCCTTGTATGCATCATCTTTAAAGAAAATTATTGTTTTTTTTTTTCCATTAAATATTTGTGTAAATATTCAGATATGTAAACTTGAAGTTTTCTTTTTCAAAAGACAAAAAAATGAGTAGTTTGACCTAAACCTATATATATATATTTATATAAATATATATATATATATATATATATATATATATATACATACAGTTTCCTTCTCTTTCAAAGGTATTTATAAGTGTCAGTAACATGTAAGATAAGGTAAAACATTTTTTTTTGTTTTTTTTAATCTAGAAAAGAACAGCGCCAGAATAGAAAAAGATCACATCAAGTGCAAAATATTCTCTTTTACTCTAAGAAGCTAACTGACTCTAACCTCTCACAAAAGTCTTTTATCCAAACAAAATCAAAGCGTACAGTTCCCATTCATATCCCGGAAGTACATAATACATTTAGTCTCACTATACATGCTATTTACAATATGCTTAGTCTCACTATACATGCTATTTACAATATGCTTAGTCTCACTATACATGCTATTTACAATATGCTTAGTCTCACTATACATGCTATTTACAATATGCTTAGTCTCACTATACATGCTATTTACAATATGCATAAAAAAAACAACATTGCACTTAAAAAAAAAAACAAAGCATAAATGCTTACTTGAACAAGCCAAATGTAAATATGCAAACAATTTATTTTCTTTTTTAACTGACATTTAAAATTTGTTTACTCCTGGTTTAGGTCAACATTGTCATGCTTGGAATAGCTATTTATGTTATGTGTCGCCATACAAACATGTCAGCCAACATGAAAGAAAGGTCAAAGGTGACCAAGTTTAGGTAAGATTTCCCGGTCTTTGTGTGTGTGTGTGTGTGTGTAAAGTCCTTTTTAATTATTTCAACAAATGTTGTTTTTGACTTCTACTCTTCATTTTGTCATTAATTATTATTTCTTTATTTTTCACACACAAAATTGTCACAGAACGGTCCCTCACATTAGATATTATTGGTAAAATTTCATGTGAACAAAACTTACAAACTATCTCTAGAACTCTAAATTTCATGTGTACAAAGCTGATACAAACTATGTCTGCAGTTCTAAAATTTCATGTGTACAAAGCTGATACAAACTATGTCTAGAGCTCTAAAGAGGACTAAGTAATTTTTTTCTTCTTTTCTCCTGTGCAGCATGTCTGAAAGTCTTAGCAGTATGGAGACCTTTGCTTCTCCTAAACTTCGTTTTCCTGACCTACCGTAAGAGTTTGTTCATGTACTGCATTCTCTGGCAATGATTTTTGTTGTCATTGTGATACTTAGTCTTTTAGAGGAGTGATTCTAGTGATTTGTGACATAAGTCAATTGTTTGATTAGGATATATTAATAACTAAATGTTAGTTTATATCAATGCACTGCTTAATTTACCTTTCTCTTCACTAATGAAAGCTTCTGAGAGTTTTACCTATCATAAAAATTGTGTTTTTTTTTATGATGAAAACTTTATAGAATATTGTTCACTTTAAAGGGTGTCTATTATGTACTAGAATTTAAGATAGCATTAAATAAAACATACATTGAAAGTGTAATCAGGCATCAAAGCACACTGATGCTGAAGAAATTTCTTTATCTAACTAAAATCAAATTAAACTAAAATAAAATTAAACTAACTTTTTGCGAAATTTATAGGACTTCAGTACACGTCATAATAATAGGTAGTATATTTAGACTAAATAAATAAATTCAATTTTTGAATACATGTAAGACTGATATAACTAGGTCTCAGTAATTCAATTTTTTTTTTATATATTTTTTTTGCACCATTGGGGTATCTCTATTGGATTTTAAACTAAATAAACCTTAGATTTATTTGGACCAATACTATTGGTAGATTATGACATTATTCCTGGACTCTCTAATGTTCCAAATATAAGCACTAACCAGTGAAAAACATAAAAGGAAAAATAAAATTTGGAATAAATGTAATCTAACGGAATTATGCTAGAGCTTTCAAAACATCCCTAGCAAAAAAAAAAAAGACATAAACCAGATTAAGCCTTGTGGGAAAGTGATAAAACCCATTTTTAAAAATCACTGCGGAAATTATTGTTTTTATACCAGCAAATAAAAAAAAATGTTTTAATAGCAAAATAAATAGACTGCAAATAAAAAAAACATTATTTAAAAAAAAAAACCTAAGTTACAAAGAAGGCATCAAAAGTATTTACCACACATGTGTCCACTAAATCTATCATTTAAAATGCTTTGCCTCAGCAGCTTCAGAATAGAAGAACATCATGCTTGATGATCATTTTTGGGTTTTGACATTTTTTAAAATGAACTATTAATAGTAATCTATGCTATGAAACGTGCGCTAGCTTTCATTTTTTTTTTTTACTGCAATGGCTAGTTAGTCCAAACATAAATAGAATAAAAATACTGACACAAAAAAACAAAGTTTTATTTTTGAAAGATTACATATATCTACATTGTTTTCAAACAGCAAATGATAATATCAGTATTAATAATACTAACCTTATTAAGTTCTCCAAAACTGGAGTATTTATTTTATAATAATTGTTTTACAAATCATAATGCTAGCAATGTTAAAAATTTGTTACCAAGTTCTAGCCTGTGTCCTTTATCTAGACTTGTCACATGCAGTTGTTCATTAGTTAGAGCTTGACAGCATGAAATCACTCACTGCACAAGTTACTCACAGCCTGAATCATTTGAAGCATGTGTCATTCACAGCATGAATAGCTCACAACTTGACTCATTGTTTCACTCTTAAAATTACTCATAGCCTAAGTCCCTCTTACATATTGTGCTCTCTGTACAATTAATATTTTGCTCAGATTTATGTTTTTGTTTGAAGTGCAAGTCAATCAGCTAAGTCTACGCATCCATGTTAGACAGATAATGTATTTGACCAGTTTTTATTAGATCATGTATTTGAACCAGTTTATATTAGCCATATCATGTATTTGACCAGTTTATATTAGCCATATCATGTATTTGACCAGTTTATATTAGACAGATCATGTATTTGACCAGCTAATATTACACAGATCATGTATTTGACCAGCTAATATTACACAGATCATGTATTTGACCATCTAATATGACAGATCATGTATTTGACCAGCTAATATGACAGATCATGTATTTGACCAGCTAATATGACAGATCATGTATTTGACCAGCTAATATGACATAGATCATGTATTTGACCATAGTCATTTTGTTCTCATTAGTTTTACTATGTGTTTCTCAATGTTGACATTTGATTTAAAAATACAAACTGTGTAGCTGGACATTGCCGACAATAATCTGGCTAGAAGAGATGTAGCTACAATAACTAGACCATTGAGAATTTCTTTAAAAAAAAGAAATCCTCAATTCTTCTATTTCTTTGCTTATTCAGAATACATAGGACAGCTGAAAACAAAAGGGAAGTACATATCCTGCATGCACAAAAACTGACATCAACAATGAATTAAAAATGAATAGAGACATGACATTGTTTTTTACATTTTACTAGATGATTCAAACTATAACTCCTTCAGTCCTGAATGCGACTACGGATCATCTAGTAGAAATGAGATGAAATCCTGGGCATTAACAGGTCAGAACAATGTTGCTCCACCCTTCCACACAGGTGAATTGCTGTATGTGTTGATACAGTTTGAGATCAGCTAGAATTATGTTTAATAAAACCCCAGAAACAAGGAAAGAACAATTGTACAGTCTACAAATGATCAACTGGAGTTTTGCTTCAAAAGTTTAAAAAGAAAATTTGAACCCTCTACATTATTGCTGTTATGGAGAGTTCCTATAGAATGTTGAGTACATTGTATGACTTTGCAAGCAGTTGTCATCAGTCAGAAAATATTACACCGATATATGAAGAATTGGATAGCTGCCTGGTCATGCGGTTTGCGCACTGGACTGTTGTTTGAATTTATCGATGGTCGAGGGTTCAAACCCTGCCTGCTCCCATCCCCGTCGTCCTGCGGGAGGTTTGGACTAGGAAGTTAACTATCTTCAACTCTGAAGGAACATCCGAAACATGTAAAACAACAAACAAACAATTTTCAGAGGATTTGGATGGAAAGCCTTTTTAAACACTGTAAATCGGAATGGTCTTACCATCACTATTTGTGATCCATTCAAGTCCTATTGTTTGATAAGTTTCAGTCTTTCCTACAGAATGGTAGCAGCAGGGCTTGAACTCAGGACCATCATGGCAACAGTTAAAGTGCAATCTGATTCATATTTATTTTATAGCAATGTTTAGAACTGTCTATAAATGAATATGTGTATTACATGTGTTTGCAGTTGTCAATAGAATTTGTATAGCACATAGAAGCTTGTTTCTGATTTTAACTTAATTACTAGATCTATTAATATATTAATTTTCCTTGAAGCAATTTTCCAGGGGTGTAAATTGAAACCTTCATGAAAATTACATTATTAGGTAAAAAGCTGTACATTTTGTCATTATGTTGGGTCCATATCTTATAAATTACAGACATTAATTCAAAAAATAGCCATCAATTCCAGTTTTGGTTTTAAATGTAAAATTAAAGTGTAAATGGAAATTCAAATTAAACCAAATCATATTGGACTTCTCAAAAAATTACTGTCCTCAGTTTTAGCTAGAAACAGCCTTATGTAGCTTAAGTGTTAAGTGTTGAATGACTTCCCAATAAACTAATTTGTTGTTGACTTTTATAGTGCTTGGCTGAAAGGTGCTATGGTGCTGGTGGTACTTCTGGGGCTGACCTGGCTGCTTGGAGTCTTGTATCTAAACAAAGAGAGTGAAATTATAGCCTATTTGTTCACCATACTCAACAGTCTTCAGGGAATGTTTATTTTTATCTTCCATTGTATCAAGAATGAGAAAGTAAGGGGAGGCTATTTTTCTATTAATAAGTATAGTCAAGTACCATTTATTGTCTTTCTTTTTGTTATTGAAATTTAGTTTAACCTAATATCATTTTTGTTCTTTACGTCAGGTGCAGAAGGAGTATAGAAAGGTTGCTCGTCGTACAGCATGGCTACCTAATTGTATCAGGGTCAACTACGGTGGCTACAATGGTGTTGCTTCTAGCTCGCCAATTCCTTCTACTGGCTCTGGCAATGTAATTACATTCTTTTAAGCAATCAACATTTGTATCTGAAACTTACTCCCAATGTTACTTCCTGAAGAAGCTGCAACTAATTGACTCATTTGATTTATGATTCTATTCATGTATACTCTTTTGATTTGATTCTATTCATGCATACTCAGCTGATTTATGATTCTTCTTATATATACCAAACGAGAAGATAATTACATCCCATGTGATTCTATTCATGTATGCCTTACTTTCAGTTCAATTTCTTTATTCTTTATTCCTCAGTATCTCTCCAGATTGTTTGGTCCAGGAAAGCGAAAGCGTTCTGAGGTTTCTACCAACAGTTCAGCCAAACCTTTTCTTAGTCAGGGTAAGGAACAGTAAAAACACATATTTTTTTTCTCATTCTGGTGGATTTTTTTTTTTCACACAATTTTCATCACATATGCCTGTTTATAAATGTTTATTGTTTTTTCTGTTTGTTAAAACAAAGATTTGTTATATAAATTTTGTTGGAAATTGAATGTTCTACAAGATAATTTATACTTCAGTGTAATAAATAGTCTCTGGAAAAAAAAAATAGGTAATATCAGAAATGAAAAAAAAATATATATATTTAATTTCTTGTAAAAAGGGACTTACCCAAGAAAAAAAGAATATAACATCAGTCCTTATCCATAATTATTGTAAAAAAATTAAACTATATCCAAGTATCTACAGAAAAAACATAACACTTTTAAACTTGATCAATATTTAGACTTTTAGTGATCCTTTTAAGTACAGAACAAAATAAATAAATGCTGGTTTAATGATAGATTAAAGAAGCTTTGTAAACAAAAGGAAAACCTATATAAAAAATTAAAAGAAACTGTCAGAAAGAGTTTTAAAAAAAGGTATTAAAATTAAACACCTAACCCAAAAAGTAAGCAGACAGCTGCAGAGTGAATACATAAAAAATGTAATATGTAAGGATAACAACAAAACCTATGGTCATACATTAAATCTAAGAAAATGGAAACGTGGATTAGAAAAGAAAAAGGAGTAAACAAGAAAAAGTGATTGGACACTGGAAGTGTTATTTCGTCATCACGGCCGGAGGGACTGGACGCTGACAGCGTCATTACGGTCATGAAGAGTTAATATACTGCAACTCTCAATCCCAGTAATTAGTGTTTCACTAAGTAGAATATAAAAAAGGAACATGGATAAGGCAAAAAGATAATGTTTAGCCTTTCAATAAGATGTTATTTGGATATCACAGGTATAAAAAAATTCAGCATTTATTAATTCTGCAGACAATCACAGACAAAGTGATGTGGAATTCTCATCAAGTCGAGATGCCAGCAGTGCTCCAGTCTCACTGAATGGCTACGTCTATACACCAGGTTTCACCAGCACTCAGTATCCAGTCGTTAGCCAGTCAAGTTTGAAAGGTGCTCCTAATAGAATGTTGGCTCCACCAAGTCAATTAGCACCATGTTGTGAGACAGATTGTGTTGGGGAGTTATCAGAGTACTTGGATTGTTCAGTTGTAGACTCTGAATTTGTCTCTGAGTATTGTAGGCACAACATGCAGGTCAGTACTGTGAATATTCTCTTGTTGTTTGGGTTTGGACCATTTTTTTAGAAAAGATTATACAGCATGTTAACTTTAAAAACAATGGAATATATTGAAAAAAAATGTAATCATTAAAATCATTACCAATCATAGCAACATTTCAGACATTGTTAATTATAGGGCAGATGATGTAAAGATCATCTGTTTCTCTGTCCAACTGTTAATGAGTAAGTCTAGTGACCAACACAACAACCAATTGACTTTACTTTCCCCATTAGTCAGGTGCCCTTCAAACTTTGGTGTACTCAGAGGCATTTAAAAAATTCTGAAATTCAAAATACCAGTCTTCACCCAGATTTGAACTTGTGGCCTCTTGGTTCAGAACCCAAGCATTTTTTACCACTCCACCGTCATGGGCCCTCATTGCAACATTAATCTTGGATTTTTTTTGCATTTCTAAAGATTGTATTAGACAGGATTTAAATCAAGCTTAAAATATTTTCTTTTTATTACATTCTAAGCTTTGAATTTAGAGGAAAAGCTAACTGGGTAATTTGTTATTTGAAAAATATGTGAAAAAAAAATCATGAAATTATGAAAAGAATATTCTTTTAGTGTCATTTTAAATACAAGTGCTATTTTTTGTACATTATTATATTTTTTTTTGTATTTCAGGTTAGCATGGAACAGAAACGTTACTCAACTGAATCTGAAGACAGTCAAACTGTTCCAAATTCCCATAATCTGAAGCCTTTAGACAATGACAATTTATCAACGTTGTCTATGGCATCAAGCAGTCGTAAACCTTCCTCTTTAGTTTCCTCTTTGGCAGGATCTGAACAGAAACTGGTTTTAAATAACTTTCCCAGAGAAGGTGCCACAAGTGACCCAAAACTTAACTTGCACCAATATATCATTCCAACTTCCAAGAAAGTCCAGACAAACAATTTAAATGTGAATGCTGCTGGTGAGCCCAGAAGTGCCAGCATGAACAAACTGACAAAGCCAGCAGCTTCACTGTCCAGCATTCCAGAGTCTGAGCACAGCCCTCAGCACTCCAGCACACCAAATATTCAGTTCAGCCCAGATAGGGGAGGCCAATCTAGGCGTGAGCCTGTCTCAGACTATGAGGAGTTATCTCCATCCTCCACTATTGAGAGCCCATCCTCGATTCAGTCTAGTCTGCCGAATTTGGACATGCTGACCATTGATTGTGAGCATGGGGATCATGACTGTAACAGAAGGAGACACTCTTCAGAAACAGAGATTCAGTTTAGTCCATTCAGATTCACTGCAACTGAGTGTTAAAATCGAATATGGATTTTCAGACCAGTCTAGCATTAATATCACTTCATTATTTTCACATTCTCATTCTAGAAGAGACAAAGAGTTACAAAACATTTGATTCAATGCTGAATCACTCACTCATTTCAAATTGTCTACCAAAGAATGGATTAAATATCATATAGACTATAGTGTCAAAAGGTAAAATCCTTGGGTTTAAATCCTTGTTCTGTGTTTTCTTACAATAGTTCAACAAAATAAAAGTCCATTATTATCAGAGAGAACTTAGTCTGTGGTCATGTGATCTAGACCTAAATGGGGTCCTTAGTCTGTGGTCATGTGATCTAGACCTACATAGGGTTCGCAATGTCTAGTCTCTACCTGGAGGCAGTTCCCTTTGCTATTGTTGTTAATAAAATGACTTATATTTCTTTAAGAATTTGGACAAATTACAAATCTTTTTGTCCTTAATCCAGTAGATGGAAATGAAAATGCCTAAACACAAAATCTACTTTAAGTTCTCTTTTTGTTATTAAAAAGTTATTTGTTTTCATTTTGGATAAAATCTTGGCATTGTGTTCTGTGCACTGGAGAGTTCCAATACAATTAGATGCAAGTATATTTTATTTAAAAATATAAATATATTCAATTTAAAAGCATATGTCATTGTATGCATGCACACATTTTTAGTGACAATGCTAAAAACTAAAGTCAAGGTTTGTAGTTTTTTTTTAGTATAGGGTTTGATACTACATGCTGTTCTAATCATTCCTACATTCTGCCTCATCAAATGTGTTTTCAGAATTATGTCCCTTGTAATTAAAGAACAGCTTGCTAAAAATGTCTATATTTCAAATGATGCTTATGGCAATACCAAGCGTATTCGAAATGTACAGCTTGTTTGGTGTAAATAAAATGTTTTGATGTACAATGGTGTCATGAATCATGTGATATGTTCTCTTCTACATTTGTTACTTTTAAGACGAAACATCACTACAATCAAGCACAAAATATTTATTTTATAAATAATTATTATTGGAATCCATCATTTGATTCTTGTATGTTTTAAACAGTTTTTTTGCGTTCCATTTATTTTTTTTTTGTATTTCTATTGAGAGACTTGGCTGTGTTTAATTTTGTTAGATAACATGAAACTGTTTGATCAGACTATCCAATGATGTTACTTGTTGAACGGTTAGAAAATTGTATTTGCAAAGGTATCAAATATAAATTGAATGTTTTAGGAACATTTGCAATTTTATGAGAAAGTTTCTTTTCTTGTATATTAGGAATTGAATTCAAAGTTTTATGACAACTGTTAGAACTTATGATGATTTAATTTTGTCACTTTTTGAGCTTTTATTAAGATACTTAATTACAAGATCTAGTTCAATTTTAGTTGAAAGAATTACCAAAACATAGGTCATATTGACTAAAAGCTTTCATAAAATTTGAAAACTAAAAATTACACTTTTTTTCCTTACCAGAAAAAAAAAACAACAAATGTTTTTGTTTTAACATCATTGTGAATTTTTTTCTTATTGCCATTGCCATTTAGAGTTCACTTGCATAACTATTAAAAATGTCCCTATACAATTAAAAATGTCCCTATACAGCTATAGTATTTGTTTAGATCAGTGGTATATATTTTCTTTTCTCTACTGACCTAGTTCTTGATTTGAACCAAATCTGGAGACTTGATTATGATGGTTTTGTTGTCATTTTTTTTATACTTCAGTATTTTTATAAAATCTTAATTTAATTACTCATAGGTGTTATTTTTTCTTCTTTTTGTAAATATATATTTCTGTTTTAAGATTGAACGAAAAATTAAGTCCAAAAAATGTTCTGTAATGTGCTGATTATTTTTAGCCATTTTCAAATGTAGGTTTTACATTCGGTTCAGTAGCATCTTTATTCAACAGACAATGACTATGTAAATAAACCTAAATATATATATGAGACAAAACGAAGTAAAAAACATACAATATTTATAACGGTGTTTGTTTAGTTGCTTTTGATGATGGTTTGTAAATCTCCTAGTCATTACACTGTACAGATGTATTGGGCTTTTAGTTTCTACATACTTAAAGCACTGGCATTATTTATCGGAACTCTAAAAGAATTAGAAAAAAAAACAACTAATTAGAAAATATAGCCTGAGTCAGCCATGGGTTGCCTGAGTCAGCCAGGAAAACAAACGAGTCAAATGACATGGCAGAGTTAAGTCATTGATTGACATGCATGACTAGATTGACCCAGGGACACATATATATGTAGGACGTAATCATCTTTTTTTTTTTGGAAGTAACGTCTGTATTTGATAAGAAGATAAGAACAATTTGTCAGACTCGATAAAAGCATCATTTGGTATATGCCATACAATGCATGGCAGTCATTAGGAGGCTGTTAGGTTGTGTCGAGTGTTGAGCTTGATGTAGCCAGCACTGTAGTTCTGAGATCAGACACTCATCCACTGCCATCAAGCAGGAGCGAGAATTAAACCTGTTCCACCTGTCTCCGCCATATCTTGAAAATTACATGGTAAGCAACACTGGTGTACTTGCTTGCTCAGGTCTCCCTAGTATATACACCTATACTTCTCAGACTAAGCCGCTTGCGTTGGCTTGGTCACAGAAAAGGGGCGATCAAATTACGAAAATCGTCCTTTATTGATAACGTGAGGTAACCCCCCCCCCCCCATCCCCACTCCAAAAAAAAAACAGTGGATCAAACAGGACCTCAAAACAGTGGAAATCGATGTTGACTACGGTGAATACATAGTCCAAAACCGCACAGTGTAAAGAGAGTTAGTGGCAAACACAACACAGAACGAAAAAGTAAGGACCTCAACTCTGGCAGAAAAAAGAGCAATAGGAATGTCTGGTTCCTTTTTTACTGGACACGTGACAGCGCGTTTATAAATCATGGACCATGTGAATCCGTGTGAAAGGTTATAGTTTACTTTTTTGCACAGAAACAGCAAAAAAACAACAACAAATCAACAGAAGTTATGGGCCATAATGTCGTTACGCTGGAAGACTGCACTAAACTGGAATCATACATATATTAAACATAAATAAATAACCGCACCAGGGACCAAGTTTTAAGAGAGAAAGTAGTGAATTAAAATGCTACGAAAATAAGGGGATGCGCCGACCGAGGCTCGAACCTGTGACTCTGGATTCGACACCACCGCCTAGCGTTAACGCACCAAGCGAAACTAGCCTCTAGACCATTGGAATGTCCAAAAAAACATTCTTCTGATCCAGAGTCATTTCACCCGTATGCAAATTACCACCCCAGTGGTCAAAGGTCACAAGCTCCAGCCGGTCCCTCCCCCACGCTCGCAGCATCCCTTCTCTAACAACTTCGATAGAGCCGACACAGACAGCCGTTAGGCATGTATTAGACAAGCGATGGCTCTATCTAATTGTGTATCTCTAACTAGCCTCTAGACCATCGGAATGTCCAAAAAAACATTCTTCTGATCCAGAGTCATTTCACCCGTATGCAAATTACCACCCCAGTGGTCAAAGGTCACAAGCTCCAGCCGGCCCCTCCCCCACGCTCGCAGCATCCCTTCTCTAACAACTTCGATAGAGCCGACACAGACAGCCGTTAGGCATGTATTAGACAAGCGATGGCTCTATCTAATTGTGTATCTCTAACTAGCCTCTAGACCATCGGAATGTCCAAAAAAACATTCTTCTGATCCAGAGTCATTTCACCCGTATGCAAATTACCACCCCAGTGGTCAAAGGTCACAAGCTCCAGCCGGCCCCTCCCCCACGCTCGCAGCATCCCTTCTCTAACAACTTCGATAGAGCCGACACAGACAGCCGTTAGGCATGTATTAGACAAGCGATGGCTCTATCTAATTGTGTATCTCTAACTAGCCTCTAGACCATCGGAATGTCCAAAAAAACATTCTTCTGATCCAGAGTCATTTCACCCGTATGCAAATTACCACCCCAGTGGTCAAAGGTCACAAGCTCCAGCCGGCCCCTCCCCCACGCTCGCAGCATCCCTTCTCTAACAACTTCGATAGAGCCGACACAGACAGCCGTTAGGCATGTATTAGACAAGCGATGGCTCTATCTAATTGTGTATCTCTAACTAGCCTCTAGACCATCGGAATGTCCAAAAAAACATTCTTCTGATCCAGAGTCATTTCACCCGTATGCAAATTACCACCCCAGTGGTCAAAGGTCACAAGCTCCAGCCGGCCCCTCCCCCACGCTCGCAGCATCCCTTCTCTAACAACTTCGATAGAGCCGACACAGACAGCCGTTAGGCATGTATTAGACAAGCGATGGCTCTATCTAATTGTGTATCTCTAACTAGCCTCTAGACCATCGGAATGTCCAAAAAAACATTCTTCTGATCCAGAGTCATTTCACCCGTATGCAAATTACCACCCCAGTGGTCAAAGGTCACAAGCTCCAGCCGGCTCCTCCCCCACGCTCGCAGCATCCCTAGTTTCGCTTGGTGCGTTATCGCTAGGCGGTGGTGTCGAATCCAGAGTCACAGGTTTATTTATGTTTAATATATGTATGTATCATTTGTTTCAGCACCTAGCTTCAACTCTATGTAAACTGGAATCATAAGGTGACGCTATCCAACAAGTTCCAAATCCTATAAGAGCTGCCAGAAGAGGAGACAGTACAACAGACAAAGCAGAAAGTGAAACAAACAGTGATCTCAACATGCCAAGAAGTACTGGCTCCTAAAATGTACACCCACAAGGACTGAATTTCATGCTCCTTCTTCCCTAACGCTATTAAAGCATAGAATGGGTTGCCTGAGCTAGCCAGGAAAACCAGTGACTTAACAGAATTTAGGTCATTGGTTGACATGCATAACGCGTAGGACGTAATCATCATCTTTTTATTTTAAGTAACGTCTGTATTATATAAGATAAGATACCCTGAAAGCCACCGTCACCACAAAGAAAAAAATCCAGGCATTCATGAATACCTGCCTCTGGAAGGCTATTATGATCTATCCTTTTTTTTTTTTGCTACAGTTCAAAATCTTGAGACCCTGGAGATAGGTCTCACCCTTCGCAAGTCTGCATCCAACATTAGGATAAAATAAGATAATTTTAATGGCCCAAACAAATGGAAATTCAGAGGGCTACAATTGTCCATCTCAGCATTACTGGGTACTATTAGACAAGTCATCACCTGGAACGAGGCCAACCACCCAGAACACCCGATGAAAGAGGGGACGGCCCAGAAATACATGGTTTTGCGATTTGGAAGCAGATTCCAAGAATGTGAGAAGGACTTGTGGACCAGTGCTTGATTTACCGCCGGAGATGCCGGGGATATCCCCGGCTCTGCTTTAACTTTTACCATCCCCTCGGAGATGGTATTTATTCCCGGCTCTGCAGAAAAAATTTTTCATCCCCGGCACTGGTTTTTTAAGTCGAATAAGTGCAATCACGAAATTTTTAGTTAAATAGAAAAATTTGGTACGCCCATCTACCGAATTAATCGAAATAAACGTAAGTAAAAATAATTCTAAGTGTTTCGTTTTCTTATATTCTTTGGTTTCAATTTTAAGTTCACTTTTCGTTTGTCACAAAGCGCGGTTTATCAGAATTATAGCCTATTTAAAATAAATATTTTTTAATTTTGTTTTAATTGAAATGTCTAAAGAGCCGTCTTTCAAAAAATTTAAAACATTAACCCAACAAAAATTGTCTTTTTCGAAAAATACTATAATCCAAAGAGTGAAATCTCACAGTGATGATCTTCCACTTCTTCAGAAAACGTCTTGTAGTAAGTCATTAATTATTAATAATTTATAAATAAAATAAACCAATAAAATATTATAAGTTTATTTATTTTGGCATTAATAAGTTTGATTTGAAATTAAAATCAAAATTCATAAGCAGTTGAATATATATTGATTGATATTGTTATTAATTAATATAATATATAAAATAATAAATTTAAAAAATCTATTAGCTAGTAAACAGTGTTATATAAGCTGTCAAGAAAGGTAGAATTAATAGGCTAAGATACATTTGATGTTATAAAAATTTAATCAAATGATAGATAGATCAGGGGATGGTAAGGTGTGGGGGTGTTATTCAATGTTTATTGGAGAGGCAGGTCTGAAAACTGGCCTTCCATCCTACTCCTAGAACTGTGCCTGCTCTGACAGTCATTCATTGTAATTCATACTGTATTGTTTTCATTTTCAGGCATCGGGGACTCCAATGTTGTTTCAACAATAACATAAACAACGTCATCAACAACAACATCATCAATAACATGAACAACAAACGCCATCAGCAACAACTACATCAACAACAATTTCATCTACATCAACTACTGCATCAACAACAACATCATCTTCTGCAGCAACACCAACATCATCTTCTGCAGTACCACCGACAACAACACAAGCTACTAAAAACTGTAAATTCAACAATATATACAACAACATCAACGACAAAAACAATAACAACGTCATCAACAACAACATCATCAATAACATGAACAAACGCAACAACTTTTACAACAATTTCATCTACAACATCAACTACTGCATCAACAACATCATCTACTGCATCAACAACATCTATTAGCTAAAAAATGAAAACAACACACTTTCCATTTAAAAGTAAATTCCATCTTGTCACGTATTACAAATTGAATTCTACTTTTAAATGGCTTGCCTAGGGGAACGTGACAATAGAAAAAGGTAGTTGTGTCACTTATCTTAAGTCTGAATTTAATCAGAGACTTACAATGAATAACAAAAAAAAAATGACACAAGAAATCGGAAGGTAAAATATCAACTTAATGTTTAATCATAATATAACTCAATACAAAATGGAAGGGTTGACCAAAACCCTTTTACAAAAATGGCATGTAAAAATATTACAATACAAGAGTTTGAAAATATAATTACAAATACAAGCAAGGCCTTGAAAAAAAGAAAAATCTTAACTTACACGATCAATTGGTATACCACGCACGGGTCACGCAATGTCTCCGCTATTCTGTCTCACGGCTGTCTCCGTATGTCTGTCCGTCAACGTTACGCGAGCGGTCTTTATATAATCTACCGCGCGTCGATATCTAGTAATTTCTAGAACAGAAAGTCATCAACACCCAGATCTAGAACGCTCTTCAAAGAGACAGAAGAAAAAAAAAACCACCCTCCTTTCAACCAGAGGTACACACATAGGTCAAGGACCGGTCACTGTCTGTGTGGCTTGACTCACCGTGAAAAATAAAAAAAAACTTATTACACAAGGGGCAGACAACCTACAGGTCAAGAGAAAAAAAAAATAGTATCTAGGCATTGTTACCTAGATACGTAACAATCTCAACAACAAGCTAGTTTATATAAAAACTGTAAATTCAACCAAGATATTTGAAAAAATGAAACCAACAAATTAAAATAAATTTCAACATTAGAACCTGTTATATATCATTTGTTTTTAAGTGTTGTATTGTAAATAATTTGTTTTCGCATGTTGTGTCATGTTATATTGTAGTAGCACTAGTAGTAATAATAGTAGTAGTGGGAGTAGCAGGATTAGTAGATGGGCTCAGATTGTTGCGAAACCGGGATTTCCCCGGCACTGTGAGGCTCCATTCCCGGCTCTGCTTTAACTTTTATCCCCGGCTCTGCAGAAAAAATTTTCTTCCCTGGCACTGGTTTTTTCCTAAATCGAGCACTGTTGTGGACAGTTGGAGAGACTCGCTTAGAACCGAGACGCCTGGAAGAAGCTGATTGGTGGTCTATGCTAGACGGGACAGGCAGAGATGATCAGATGACCTTCACCTTAGTAGACACTGAGCCCATCTTTACAAAAGTGTCAATCATACTGTTATAACCCTAGTGGTGGACTGAAAGGGTTAATGTGTGTGTGACCTACTGACACACGAGACTAAGGCGAATCACACAGGTCAACGGCTGTTGAACAAGGGACAGTACTGCTAATACACGCAAATATGGCCCGTGCTGTGGCCATGTGACAAGAGCCTTCACGGACCAGAGACAGAGCGTGTTAGAAAGGAGCCAAGACAGCAAGCAGTAAGGACTGTGTGCTACGAAGTGAGTCCTCGAAAATGTAGCTGTACGAGCTAAAGAGACTTGTAGTGATTAGGGTATCTGGAAATTTACGCACCTGATATTTAGGCACCGGAAACTTAGGCACCGGATAATTAGGCACTTTTTGACTAGGCGGAAAATTAGGCACCGGATAATTAGGCACTCATTAATTAGAGACCTTAATTTTGAAAGTAGTTTTAAAGTGTTAACGTATATGTTCTTCTTAGGCTATGGGCTATCGGTGACGTTATAAACAAAGAGCAACTAAAACGATTCTTACTGAATTTTCATGATATAAAAGAAAAGCTGACAAAACGAGGAAAAAATGACAATCGTGAGAATGTGTGGGAAAAATGACTCCGGATTAATAGTCATAATAAAATATAGACCTCACAGGATTCAGGGAAGGGAGAGGTGTAGATTTGATTCACCTCTCATTGCTTCCTGACCTTAGCCCTTTCTCCTCTACGCACTCCCACTAAAAAGAGAGGAATTGTCGCTGGTAGATGTTGAACTAGGTCGTGAAAATGACGTAATGAGTATCAAGGCTACACACTAGAGTACAAGGCAGGGTACACCTTTGTACAAACTGCTAAAATGAAAGTCTGGAGAAAATTGTCTTCTTATAGTGGGAATGGAAATGAGCAGGAGGTATTTGCGCGGGTTACTTATAGGAATTAAATATGTTGATAACCTAAAGTAGTATTCATATTTTATAATAGCATTAATGTCTATTATCAACACCCCTTGTAAAATGTTTGCAAAATGTTTTACATGTTTCGGATGTTCCTTCAGAGTTGAAGATAGTTTACTTCCTAGTCCAAACCTCCCGCAGGACGACGGGGGATGGGAGCGGGCAGGGTTTGAACCCGGGACCATCGATAAATCCGAACGACAGTCCAGCGTGCAAACCGCACGACCAGGCAGCCATCCCTTCTTTTATATTGTTAATGGGTAACCCCTTTAGGAAGATTTATTGTGTGAGTGTATAGGTGTGTTACGTCCTTCAAGTGTGGTAATTAACATTTATTGAATATATATGTAAATTTATGTAATATAATATTTTTATAAATTGCAATGGAAATCCTAAAACGGCTAGAAATTACGATAAAATATTATGTTTTGAAAATTTTAAAAAAGTTGATGGAAAAGACAGATGAGTTAAAAATTTAAATATCATTTTTTTGGAATATTGATCTCTCATTAATACTTATTCTGCTTATAGAAGATTGTTGATGTTCCAATTTAACCTCGCCTTCTCTATCATAAACCAAATATATTTACTACAATTTTCGAGAAGGTATGATTCCCGCATTCCTTTTGTGTTCAGTACCTATACAATTTTTAAAATTTTTCTTCTTCAGAATGAAAAAAAAAAAAAACAACGACAAAAAAGGTTTCATACACACATTATTAAACACACACACACATATGATTAAAAAAGACAAGAAAAAAAAACCACTCGTTTCCCTAACTTTCAACACTGTCCAATGAAATTTAACTATGTTTATTTCCCTTATATATTATTATTTTGATTACTGTTATTATTATTATGATGGTTTTAACAGAAATGTGTCTACCAAAGTTTTAGGAAGGCCTCTAAAATATAATCCCCAGACTTCCATTCTAACACCTTTGTGTTTCCATAACCTTGAGTCCAGTGTGTAGCCTTCAGATTCACTACGTAACTTTTACGACCAAGTTTACATCTACCTGCGAGAAATCCTCTCATTTAAGTGAGAGTGTGTGCGCCCCCCCCCCCCGCCCATCCCATTTTAAAAGTACGACCCCTCCCTTTTCCACAAGCAGAGGGCGATTGCGATTTTATTTATCACCAACGCTCCCCGACATAATAAAAATATTTTATAATATTTTTTAATCCTAAGTATTTACATTAGTAGCTAAATATTTAGACAATTTGCATAATCATCAATTTAAAAAACTCACCAGTCAACCTTAGGGGTTGGTGATGGATGGAAGCAATGAGCTTAGAATCATCTCTACCTCCCCTCCCCTGAATGCTGTGATGTCTATATTATATAATGACTCATGAGTCATTTTTTTCAAACATTCTCATGATTGTCATTTTTCCCATTTTGTCAGCTTTTCTTTAGTTAGAATCGTTATAGTTGCTATTTATTATAACGTCACCGATAGCACATAGCCTAAGGATAAAATATACGTTAACATTTTTTAATGATTTTCAAAAAAAAGATCGCTTATTAAAGAGTGCCTAATTTTCCGCCTTGTTAAAAAAGTGCCTAATTAGCCGGTGCCTAAATATCCGTAAATACGCGGTGCCTAAATATCCGGTGCCTAAATTTCTTAAATTCAGTGATTAGATAGGCATTTATGTAGTGTAGTAAAGCATTTGAAGTTAGTGTAGCCAATTGTGTTTATTGGCTGTTTTTGATGTAATTGTAAATAAAACGCCACTTTGTTACTTGAAGCTCTTGTTGTCAAGTTGATGTTTTAGATGTGTTGTGTTGTTGGGCAGTGTTTACAGACGGCCTGGTAGAGAAGATCGTAACAATACTCTTTCAGAATGCCCCAATTTAATTCATCTTAATCAGACCCTGTTACCACAACAACCCAGCATGACCAACACACTGTATAGCAGTGCAGAACAGTTTTAAAAAAAAACAGCACACCAATTTTCATTAAAATAGATTTTAAAAAAAAAAAGCTTTCAGTTTAGCTCCAGTAAGCTGGCTAGAAAAAGAGGATCTTTATGTACAATCACAAAACATGCACTACCTGTCAATGTGACCAGGGCTCTAAGCTATCGTAAACTGGGACCTACCCCACATATTTAATCTTTTCGTGTTTTTCAGTCCCACCAAAATCGAAATACCCAAAGGCCTGAAGTCCATTAACAAGTGTCGTTTTCTCGGCCTCTCATACTGTTAAAACACTGAGTTTTCTGTAACCTAAGCTAATGCCCCACCCCCGTCTCTACATTCTGCTATGGCCAGCATTTAGTCAAAAAAGAAGTTTACTTAAGGCACATTAACTTATTGACCGCGGCATTCTGCCATTGTATCTGGTTGATCCGTCTCGCGTGTGCTACGGAGCTGATCACTCATGTGTGAACAAGACACCGAAAAGATCAAACCATAGGCGTCTACTTAATGAGGCAAAGCAAGTGTAATTTGTTTAGTGTTATGTCCAGATGTAAGCCTACAAGTATTGAAACTGCTATAAAGTTGCATTAAAAAAGATTAGCTTAAAACAGATAATTGCTACCTAGCCACTAGAGTTTTTATATGTAGTGTATTTTAGTAGTCCGCTTGTTCTATTGAGCCATTGTTTGCCTTATATATTCTCAACGGCTCTTATAGTTAATGGTGAAAGCAGGTATTGCGACTGGGGGCGGGATTGGGTTGGTCAGCTGACTTCTTGACAAATGCAGGCTGACGAAAGTTGGATGATCGAGTTGATCCTCTGTTTATGCTAGGCAAAATTATCGAATCGAAGGATCCACGGTTCGTGCCCTGGTCAGGACTGTCTTTTATATCTACATATTATTCACCTTTTTTTTTCTCATTAAAAATTGTGTCCTAACTGTATGTAAAATGTATGCATCTGTTGATATAGGAAATACTTATCAGACCTATTAAATATAAATTACTTAATTTTTTGTGTGTAAATCTTCTTGCAGAGAGAATTTAACTAACTTTAACTCCATACTCGCCCACCCATGTTATGCCTTATATATATATATATGGTATTTTTTTTTTTTACAGATAGCACTTGGCTGATAGACACCCTTTGGAACATAGTTCTGATAACTTGTCTGGCATTTAACAGATTTTTTCTCCTATTGATCGTCCATTAGTGACGTCATTAGAACTGGTTCAGTGTGTTTTCAAAATGCTCTGAATATGTTATGTACAAGCTTTGTTTCTGGCGTTAAGGTAGGAGATATAAAAGGCTATCCATGGTTGGCATACAGGCTTAGCACTAAATAATTTAAACAGATGAAAGCACTTTTAGCTGCAATCTTGAACGTTTTGTTTCTTAGCCGTGCTAAGTCCAAGTACCGACAGAGTTCTAGGAGACTCAGCGTGTGCTGTCAACAGGTTATTAGTGTTGTATTTGTGTAAGTGTTCAGTCGTTCGTCTTGCAGGACGCAGGTGGTGACGGCTAGCAGGGTTCCCTTAGAATCGTGAAAGAAAGTCCGGATCATAAACCCCAAGACCAGTCATTCACAGATGTTCACACTTTTCATGAATTTGAATTACAGAAATAAGTTAAATTTCATAAAAGAATTGATTCTATTGGATAAAGGTTGACAAGCGTGGTGGCCGAGTGGTAATGCTCTTCACTTCCGGTCCGATGAGCCTCGGGACCGAATTTCGGAGATGACTGGGGTTATGAATTTCGGGATTTTAAGAACGCCCCCGATTTCACCTAAATCTAATGAGCGTATGACATTAGTTGGGGTAAAGTAAAGGTGGTTGGTCGTTGTGCAGGACGCAGGTGGTGACGGCTAGCAGGGTTCCCTTATCATCGTGAAAGAAAGTCCGGATCATAAACCCCAAGACCAGTCATTCACGGATGTTCACACTTTTCATGAATTTGAATTACAGAAATAAGTTAAATTTCATAAAAGAATTGATTCTGTTGGATAAAGGTTGACAAGCGTGGTGGCCGAGTGGTAATGCTCTTCTTTTCCGGTGTGCTGGCCACATGACACCCTTGTTAACCGTAGGCCACAGAAACAGATGACCTTTACATCATCTGCCCTATAGACCACAAGGTCTGAAAGGGGAACTTTACTTAATCGAGCATCATAACAATTTTGTTGTGCGCTAGTTCTTTCATTTCCAGTGTAACGAGAGTATATAGCTTGTGTATTTGTAGTGTGTAAATGTAAGGGAATGTGAAGGCTAATGTGTTGTGTGTGTTCAATTTTTAACATACACACTTTTGATCCATCAGGACAGGGATTGAGACATGTCATTAGATTACAAGATCTCTGCCTACAAACCAAACAGACCAATCACGCGATCTGTGTAAGTATTACGTACGTAATAGGCAAAAAAAAAAAACTACAACAAAGTTTTATCAATCTTTAATTATAGGCCTACTAGTCTGATACCATTCATCATTTTAAAAAATAGCATGATATTCGGAGAATTAATTATTTAATTTGCAATTTAATGATATTGATATTTTCCGTTGGCCTACGTTGTATTTTATTCAGTGAATGTTCTCCGCATTTTAATTTTCTGATGCAATCCTCTCAATAGGACCAAGGGCAATAACCTGCCAGATAATAATAGACTTTTTTTTTTTTCTGATTCCTAATTAATAATTCTTCTTTTTATAATATAGCCTACTCTCGGAACGCCCACGGAAGTTTGCCTCCATCTTTCATTTTCGTCTGTTTTATTAAAATTTCATCACTAGAGAAAATTTGGCTGAGTTTAAGTGGGCCCTATAATTGATTTTTTCTATTTTTTTTCAACCTATATTATATATTAAATCTAAAGGCCTACTTATCATCTTTAAAATCTAGTCTATGTTTAAATGAAACAAACGCTGATAAAAGGCCCAGGACATCTTATACATTTTATCTATAGACTGTGTTAAATCATTGGTTTCCCTGGCTGATTCAGGCAACCCGTTCCTGTTCTGATAGCATTAGGGAAGAAGAAGCAGTTGTATTAATTCATCCTAGCATATATGAAAAAAAATCAACTCAAGAAAACAACGAAACTAGAACAAATACAAAATAGAGCATACGTGAGATTTATAACAAACGAATATTCCAATTTGATTAGAGTAACACCATTAGTAAAATCACTAAACTTAGAGACACTTCAGGAAAGAAGAAGAAAAGGTAGAATAGCTATAATACATAAAATATTAAACAATACTTTGCAATTAGAAAATTAAAGCCTAATGAAATAGCCTACTCAAGATAAGATAAGAAAGACACAATATAGAGGCATATTTCTCATTCCATGCGCTAGAAAAAAATCCGTATAAGGGCTCCTTCTTCCCTTGTGCCATCAGAGAATGGAATGGGTTGTCTGAATCAACCAGGAAAACCAACGACTTAGAAGAGTTTAAGTCATTGATTAACATGCATGACTAGACTGAAACATGCAATGCGTAGGACGTAATTATCTTCTTTTTTGAAGCAACGTCTGTATTTCATAAGATAAGATTAAAAAAAAAAGATGTGCAGGATGTTTTTTTTTTTTTTTTGTGCAACACAGCCCAGAGATTTCCCAAATCTCAGAGCTCAAAAATAATAAAAGAATGTGCCGTAAATTGTGGCATTCAATGTCGTTAAAAACAATACAAGTCTATGGAAACGATAAGCCCTGGATGACCAAAAAAAAAATCAAACACCTTATTACTGAAAAGAAAAAGTATACGGCTAGCTAGTGTTATACAGCTCTAGTAGAATACGTTCTCACAGCCCACCCAAAAACTGGAAATCTAGAGTTAAATTTTTTTACAACGCGAGGGCTATGATATCATATCATTATCTTATCTTATCTTATATAATACAGACGTTACTTCAAAAAAGAAGATGATTACGTCCTACGCGTCATGCATTTAGTCATGCATATTAACCAATGACTTAAATTCTGCCAAGTCACTGGTTTTTCTGGCTAGCTCAGGCAACCCATTCCATGCTCTAATAGCACTAGGGAAGAAGGAGTATTTGTACAAATTTGTCATAGCATATGGGACGAGGAATGTGCCTTTATTTTTGTGTCTTTCAGAGTATTTTATTAAATTTTGTTTTTGTATTTGAAGATTATGGTTCAGTGTTTTATGTATAATTGCTACTTTACTTTTGAGTCTTCTGTCCTGAAGGCTTTCTAAATTTAGTGATTTTACTAATGGTGTTACCCTAGTCAAATGTGAATATTCGTTTGTTATGAATCTCACTGCTCTATTTTGTGTTTGTTCCAGCTTCTTAATGTTTTCCTGAGTTGAGGGGTCCCACACGGTGGATGCATATTCTATTATTGGCCTAACCAAGGTTAAATAACATTTTAGTTTTATGTTCTTATTTGATTTATAGAAATTTCTTTTAATAAACCCTAATGCTTTGTTGGATTTTTTTATAGTTTCATCAATATGTGGATTCCATGACAGTTTTTCATTTATTATAACACCTAGGTATTTTGAGTTTTTAGTCTGTGTTACTGGTTTGCCATGAATAAGATAAGTGGAATTAATTTGTTTTAGTTTTTTTGTTACTCTTAACAACTGACATTTTTCTGGGTGGAAAGACATGCTCCAATTTGATTCCCATTTCCCATTATTAGGCTACGTTCTAGCTCAAACCTCCCACAGGATGGCATGGTTTGAATCCGGGACCATCTGGACAGTCCAGAGCGCATATGTAGGCTACACGACCAGGTAGTCTAGAATAGACTACACAGACATTGTTAAACTATCAAAAGAAATTTGTATAGAAACTGCATTCAAGCATCGGGAACACCGTAATTTTACAAGATTATTTTTTAAAAAGCTAATTTTTTGTTATTTCTTTTTTAGCCTAATTTCCTAAATTTTCCCCGATATTCGATTTTTGAAGCAACCTCTAAATCTAAAGCATATTAATGCCCCACACATTTAAATTATCTTTTTTGCTATCATTTAATAAGATAATTAAAGACCCTGAACTCAGTAAAATGGTAACGTTTAATTTTATCATAAATAATCTCCCTTTTGTTTCAGCACAAACTATGGGTCAATGTCTAGCTGGATGCCAAGACAAAGACAGAGGCTTATTTTACCCTCATCTTATGACAATTCACTTCACGACTTGGGCACTAGACCTCTACTTCCACCAACACCATTAGGAATGCCTACTCTCCACGACACGTATTTAAATAGACCATCACCATTCAATGTAAAGAAAATTTTAATCTTATCTTATCTTATTAATACAGACGTTACTTCAAAAAAGAAGATTATTACGTCCTACGCGTCATGCATTTAGTCATGCATATTAACCAATGACTTAAATTCTGCCAAGTCACTGGTTTTCCTGGCTAGCTCAGGCAACCCATTCCATGCTCTAATAGCACTAGGGAAGAAGGAGTATTTGTACAAATTTGTCCTAGCATATGGGACGAGGAATGTGCCTTTATCTTGGTGTCTTTTAGAGTATTTTAATAAATTTTGTTTTTGTATTTGAAGATTATGGTTCAGTGTTTTATGTATAATTGCTACTTCACTTTTGAGTCTTCTGTCCTGAAGGCTTTCTAAATTTAGTGATTTTACTAAAGGTGTTACTCTGGTTAAGTGTGAATATTCCTTTGTTATGAATCTCACTGCTCTATTTTGTGTCTGTTCCAGTTTCTTAATGTTTTCTCGAGTTGAGGGGTCCCAAACAGAGGATGCATATTCTATTATTGGCCTAACCAGGGTTAAATAACATTTAAGTTTTATTTTTCTATTTTGTGTCCGTTACAGTTTCTTAATGTTATCTTGAGTTGACAAAATTGTAGGCTACTATTTAATTGTCAGAGCGCTATGTCTGGAATAAAACACTTGCTAGGCCTACCTTTTTTTTATGGGGGGGGGGGGGGGAGAGCTCAGATTCATTGTGATAAAGACAGACATTATGTTTTTTAATTCCAGGTTGAAAACTCTGTTGTTTTACCTTAAAGCACCTAAAATAATGCAGCACAGAAAACTTTTGTCTCCCATCTAGTATTCCGATGGTGCTTTGACCATGCTATAGGAGGATACTGAAGTGCAGATATCTCTGAGGATGCGTTTTACCTTTGATTGTCTTCAGCTATTCTTTATATTCTTCATTTATGATGGTTTTAGTCAAGTGTGAAGTATTGGGCACAATAAATATATATATATATATAGGCCTATATATAAATAAGTGGGAAGTTTTGTCGATTTAATTGAGAACTAATTACACATATACTGAGTTCAAGCTGACTTTAAAACATTGACTTGGTGTAAACATGTGAAGAGATTATAAATATAATTTTTTTTTCATAAAATATAAGATAAGATTGCAGTTTCACTGGATCCTCACATTTCTTGCTTTGGCTTACTTATAATTATCTCATTTTTCTGAGTAAGGAGAAACTAGATCTGCAGTTAGTGATACCAGACACCTGTAGGTCCAAAAAAAGGACACAAAATGAAGGCAAAACCTTGTAAAGAATAAAAAAAAATACATGGGTCTTGCAATGAGAATGAATGGAAAGAATGTCAAGAAGAGGGAGGAACTTTTCCCCAAATGTTGTTTAAACTAGGGAACTATCAGAAATTAAATACAATGGACAAAAGTAAATTAGATTTCTTTTGAATATCATACATCATTTGTTCTGATTGTGTTGTCAAGTGATAGAAATATGTCACTGCTATTGTTTCTTGTTTTTTTTCATTTATCTAAACTTTTGTGTTTCCAGTTAGGAGAAACTACACAGACATACAAATCCTATCATGACCTACATGTGTCTCAAGGATCTAATCCTTTGAAGTAAGCAATGTTTTCATTGTACATAATAATGCTAGTTTTAAATATTTTTTTTTTAACTGAGCCTCAGAAAAAAAATAAAAGGTTTATCTAATAATATAACCAAATTTCACAGTTAAAAGTTTAACTTTCAGCTTACTTTGATTAGTTATTTGATTAATTAGCTCTATGAACTGTATAGGCAAGGTACAGTACTCTAGAAAAGAGCCCTAGCTGATTAACATCCTGGCTTTTTCCATTCTCATGGTAGGGCTGTGGAAATGACCATAAGAGGAAATAGGTGGGCAGAAAGAAGGAACATAACATGCAGTGAATTGCATGTGGTGAGGAAGAAAGTTTCATTAAGCCTTGAACCATCTGTCTCGCAGTTCAGTTTCTTATGGGTTGTGGGCACATCTGGACACTACACTAGTGATCTTGACATTGTAGGAATATGAAAGACTCACTGTTGAAATTCGAGGTGCTGTGGCTGAGCGGTAAAGTGCTTGGCTTCCGAACCGGGTTTTTTAAATTTTGAGATCTTCTGGCACCTCTGAGTCCACCCAGCTCTAATGGGTACCTGAAATTGGTTGGGGAAAAGTAAAGGTGATTGGTAGTTGTGATGGCCACAAGACCCCCTAGTTAACCGTAGGCCACAGAAACAGATGACCTTAACATCATCTGCCCTATAGACTACGTCTGAAAGGGGAACTTTTTTTTTACTGTTGGAATTCAGCTTCTTGTTATGGCTCACAGGAGTTGTGACTCCACAAATGGATGTGATTAAATGATCATCTAGTTTATGGGGATATTAGCACATAGGTGTCAGGTCAGTGGAGAACCAATCTCTCAATCCTAGCCTCTTGGAGAAATTTTGATCAAGTCTTCAAGGGCCTAATTTTGGACACTACAAAGACTGACATCCTTCATCAATGCAGTGGAAACAGGCTAGATCTCGTATAACACAAGGTTACATATAGATATAGGACATAATTTTCTCTTTGGAAGAACAGTTTAAAACAATTTCTTTTGCATAGGCATACCAAAAAAGACTACAATGTACTTTTAGACATTAAGGCAACATTAAACTTAATATAGATACTACTTTGTCCGGGTCTAATTGTACAGAGATGATGAATATTCAAGTTCAGTTATGAGACATGAACGTCTAGGTCAGAATGGAAGCTGGAGGCATCTGAAGGAAGTCATGCAAGCTGCTGGGAACAGATTAGTCTTTGTTGATGGTTAGTGTATTAGTATATAGATCTTGGTTGTTTTGTGAGAATATGCTTACAGTTATAATACATACATATATATTACATTAATTTTGCTGTATCATTAAACCTTTTGAGGGCATGGTGGTTTAGTGCTTAAGTTCTTGGCTTCCAAAGCGAGGGGCCTTGATATTGGTTTAGACTGGGATTTAGAATTTCAGGATTTTTAGGACACCCTCAGTCCACCCAGCTCTAATAAGTGCCTGACATTAAAAAGTAAAGGTGGTTATTTGTTGTGCTGGTCTAATGACACCCTTGTTAACCTTTATATCATCTACTCTATAGATCCCAAGGCCTGTAAAGGGGTACCTGGTACTTTACTGATAACAAACGTATTTAACCTGTAATCACGCTTTTCCTTATATTGTTTAAATTTTGTTTTCAAATTGGTATGAAGGTCAAATAGCTTCAAAAGATGGTATCATGGGAAGCTCGAAGGAGAATCAAGGAGACTTTTTGCCAACTATAGCACCAAATAAAAAAGCAGTCAACATGTCTAACAATACACAGCAAGAACCCCCAAGTAAGTTGTCAAATGTAGCTTTACAAAAGATGTGGCACTATATAATGCTAAGGTGCATTTTATTTATGTATAAAACTAGATCAATATCGCTTGTATGAAATCTTTTTTTAAATTATTGTACAAAAACCTGTTTTGAGATTTTCACTTAATTCAAATTTGTTTCTTATAGTTGCCAGATATGACTTGATAGACATCAGAAAAGGTTTAGAGAAATATAACTGGAGTATTCTACGCTAGGGCATATTCAAGGGACACAATGAGAATTACAAATCAACAATTTTTTTTCTCATACATTTTGGATCTTTGTTTAAATTGTATAAATCACAAGATTACAACACATCACCTGAATTATTCAACCACAAGATTACAACACATCACCTGCCTTATTCAACCACAACTTACAAAAAACATCCCCTGCCTTATTCAACCACAGCTTACAAAAACACATCCCCTGCCTTATTTAACCACAAGATTACAACACATGGCATGACTTATTCAACCGATCTCTTTCTTCAACTGATGTTGCAAGCCTCCATTTTTCTGTCCTCTTTCTTTGCTTTTCCCCCTAAATCTATTTCTATTGAAAGCAATTAAGTTCTAATTTTAAAAAAGATCTGTATTTTTGTATAAGTAGAAGCAAATAAATAATATATGAATGAATTAAATGCAGACATTTTAAATTATAATATCAAAGTAAATTGAGCATCATTAAGATTTTATTACAGAACTATTTGAAGTTGTACGAAGTAATGAAATAAAATAGAAGGCAATAGGCTAAAAATGTGCTTTTTCTTCCTTAGTGCCTTTAGAGAATGAAGCAGGTTGCCTGAATCAGCCAAGAAAATGAATGACTAGATTAACATATGGATATGCATAAGGCATAATTATATTCTTCTTTGAAGGAATATTTTAACTTATGTCCTAAAGTCCTTCACCCACCATTCAAATTTTTAAAAAATTAACATAAGAATTGAGATTACATTTTTAAAAAAAGAGACGCTGGAGATGGATAGGTCACACCCTTCGCAAGCCTGATCCAACATAACAGGGCTAGCCCTAACCTGGTACCCCCAAGGAAAGAGGAAGAGGGGACAGCCTAGGAATACATGGCGCTGCGATTAGGAAGCAGATGGGCAAGACACGGGGACAGTTAGGAGAGACTCGCCCAGAACCAATATGCCTGGGGGGAGCTGGTTGGTGGTCTATGCCCTAGAAGGGACAACAGGCACCGAAGATGATGAGATGAGAATTCAAAAAAAGGTCCTTTTTTGAATAGAAATATTTTATATTGAGCAAAGGTCTAAAAAAAACGACTAAGGAATAAATAAAAATACATCCTCAATCTTTCAACTTGTCTATTGGAAAAGAGATCTCTTCACAATCAGCTATCAATCATTCCTAGAATTCTGTATCTGTTGCAGATCCACTTCAGATATTGAATTTTAAATTGGAGGGAGTGACCCACTGTATGTTAGCCTTTATAATTTTTTACACTAATAAGTTATTATTTAGATAAATAGTGTAATTTCATAGAAACTATATTCTTTCACCTGGAATCATCTTTAAAAACTAAGACTAAGACTGCTTTATTGATCCTTATGGTAATTTGTTGTGATTACAAGGACTCTCTTTTTAACTGCATTATTTCAATTATCAAACCACAATTTGAAGACTACTTTCATAACCTTTATGTGGGTGTAAAACAAACAACTTTGTGGGATATACATACTAGTGGTCCCTAATACATTACTTAAACAAACAAATAAGAATGCCTACATTGGTTGTGGTGATTATGTTTTGTATATAATATTGTAAACGGTACGTCATAGAACCTTGGTTGTAAGACTGAAAGAATTCTATGTTTATTTATTAATTTTACTATTATTTCATTGGTTCATTGGTTGGGACAGAGTTACAGCGCTTGAAGTTTTGTTATTGTTGACGGGGGACCGGAGTTTTTGTGATAGCATAGTAAGAGCCATTATAAGGCAGTTCTGATAGTTAATGTATATTTTGAGATTCAGCTTTTGTTGGCGTATCTACAGTTATAATTTATTCCTATTTCTTTATTAAACATTTCTTATTTCTAATGCATCCCGGGTGTTCTTGAAGTATTGCATACGTAATGTATCCATGTCAAAGTCATAGGCTAGGAGTTCACAACATCACAATTTAATTTGTTTGATTAATGAATGTTAACAATGATTTTAGAAACATTTTATAACTAATTATCCATATAACATAAACCCCATAAACATATTCTATTGTTACACAGTTATCTCCTTATTGTGTACATTTCAACTGTTAAAATTTTTATTATTGCTTTTTTTTTTTCCTTCTAGGTGTTCTGAAGCTATACTTTTTTTGCGTTATTTTACAAAGATTTTTTTTTCCCACCTTTCTGATCAGTATTATTATATCTTTTAGAAGCTTTTCTTTTTAATTTTATTATATAAATTAATGTTGAAATAGACATCAGTTGATTGTGGAGTGTTTACTCAGTAGAACCAAAATAATTTACTATAATTTGTCTACAATTCTTTAAATTGATATTACTTCAATTGAGTTCCTATCAGATTTAGTACTAACTACTGATTCTTAAAGCTGAACTAAATGTTGGCTATCTTGCATGTTTCCGTAACTTTGATTGAGGGAAACAGAAAAAAAAAAAAATTAAAATCTATGCTTGCTAAAGGCATAAATATAAGAAAAACTTCAGCAAAAATATTAAACAATTTTTTATTTTCAAACAAGCTTTTTAAACAAATTATTCATTAAATTTTAAAACTGGCTGTTTTTTTAAATGGTCAGCAGAATATTGCTCTGCACGTTTCTTCATCTCTGTTGCCAAAGATAAATCCTTGTTAGTACCATGACCATGTCGATACATGATACTTAAATTACTACAGCAACCTACATTTTCCAAGTTACAACCTTTCTGATTCAATTCAAAGGCTTTTCTAAGGTCTTTATCTGTGTAGCGACCAAGTAAATGCCAAGAGGCTAGAATAAAACAGCCTTCAGAACATTTCAGGTCACATGACTGGGACATCAGTTGGACAGCTTTATCAGGAGTCTTTCCCTCGGCTAAACTCAATTTCAGGTCAATGAGTCCTGCATAAAAACATCCAGAGCCATTCCCTAACTTACATGTCTTCTCAAAGTACTGTAAAGCAGCTGTTTTATCTTCCTTTACACCTAAAAAAATACAACAAATAAAACAACTTCAACTTAAGTATATATTACAGCAATTTAACAAAATGTAACTTCATTTTTTTTAATGGTTTCTTCCCAAAATATCAATAAAAACTTTACACAACTACTTTACTTAAAGCATCTCTCTTACTACATAAGGGTTGTATTTTTTACAACCATAAGAATTAAAACTCTTGTTATCGCACATACTAGCCTATGCCTGACCTTACTGCTAATTAGCCAGTCCTTGTGACTGATAGTGATAAGGAAAATCTGAAACTTAGTTTCACTAACTGATAAAAGAAAAGAGACACAACCTCTTAGTGCCTTTTACTGGATATCAAGAAAAAAATGTCTAATTAAAATACTTACCGTTTCCAAAGTTTAGACAATGACCATATTTAAGACAACTTCTGGTATAGTTGCCTTTATCACAGTTTTCTTTATAAATAGCTGCTGCAGCTGTAGTATTTTTTCTGATATTTTCCAAAAATTCTCCCAATCGATGACATCCTGTAAGACAAACAGAAAACTTATTTGGAATACTCTAATGCCAGAAATTATTGATATGAAATCACTTGTACGATAGTTTTATATGCAACTTTGCAGTTGGGAAACCTCTGTTGTAATGAAACCTGTTTGACTAAATCAATAGTTGGTAGACAGATTTACACTGACACAATCTGTAAAATAAATGACAATGACATCACTGTTCAGTTAGGGCTACAGAATAGAAATTTAAGACAAAACACTATGACAACTCCATCTGCAATTTCCACAATTCTTGGGAAGAACGCTTATGAATACTAAAAATATTGTCAAACAGAAAAAAGAAAGCTTAACCATCAAACCAATAAAAATTGAATAGCCATGCCATAGGAAAGAGGCCAGACAAAAGGTGCACCCGCCTCCCCAGGACATAGGGGTTGTGCAATAGGCTAACAACCTGACCATGGAAAAAAATAGTGTTACAGAAACCATAGCAAAGACACAAACAATAAACATAGCCAAAGGCAAGAGCTCCACAAAGAAGGAAGGAAGGAAAGTCGAACGAATCCTGTAAGGCCAACCACTCCACTTAAACCAATGAAAAAGAAACACTTCCTTATTCAGAAAGGCAGCATTTAACTTGGGAACATGGAATGTCTGTACTTTACTGGAACCAGGTAGATGTGCACAAGTTGCCAAGGACATGACCAACTACAAACTACAGATCATGGGAATGAGTGAATTTTGATGGAACACATTCGGTGAAAGGAAAAAGAAGAATTTCCATGAAAATGGTGTAGCAATACTACTAAGCAAGGAAGCTTGCAAAAGTCTTTTAGAATGGGAACCAGTTTTAGAAAGAATAATTAGAGCCAAATTTTTTTCTAAGTTTAAGAATGTTCACATCATTATGTGCTATGCTCCTACCAACCTTGCAAGGGATACTGACAAAAATATATTTTATGACCAACTGCAAAGTATAGTTGACAAAATACCTACCAGAGATGTTTTGATCATCATAGGGAGACTTGAATGCCAAAGTGGGAAGTGACCACAGAGAGAGAGAGAGAAAAGTATGGGCACCCATGAACATGGCACCATAAATACAAATGGAGAAAAGTTTACAGACTTCTGCACATTTAATGAACTGGTGATAGGAGGCAGCATTTTCCCCCACAAAAAATGCCACAAAGTGACATGGGTCTCACCTGACAATAAGACAGAGAACCAAATCGACCACATTATCATATGTCACTACTGGAGAAATACATTACTACATGTACGAAACAGGAGAGGAGCAGATATTGGCTCAGACCACCACCTAGTTGTTGCAAAACTATAAATGAAGCTGGCAATCAATAAAACAGCAATAAACAAAAGGAAAAGATTTGACCTAGACAAGCTCCACAACACCCAGATTAAAAAGGGATTTCCTCTATCGCTTCAAAATTTCAAGCAATGAAGTACTTAGCCTTAATACTGAGTAAAAAAAAACACTGGATTAATCCAAGAGAGGAAATGTGCTAAACAGGCAGTTAACCTAGCAAAAACAAGAAACCACAACCAATAATCCAAACAAGACTACCAAGCAGTTTCACAAAAATTCACTAAAAGCTTAGGACAATCATTTCACAATAAACCTGCTGAACAGGCATCAGGTAAATGAGATACATGGAAAACTACTTTCTTCAATAAATGAAAGATGAAAGAATATTTTCAAGAAGTGTTTAATACACCCAAACAAATGAACCTACTGGATCTGAATGTAGGACCAACACTAGACATAAACATGGAAAAAATAACAAAAAGAAATACAGAATGCACTCTGACAAATGAAGACATTTAAAGCAGCTGACATTGACAACATACCACCCAAAGTCCAAAAAGAAGGAGGAAGTGAAATATTTGACCAACTGCACCCGGTGAGTGGAAAAAGGGTTGCTAATAAAACTACCAAAGAGTAGAGATCTATCAATGTGAGAAAGGGAAGAACAGGCCAGATTCAGAAAAGGGAGATCTTGTGCTGACCAAATAGCAACACTCAGTGAATAATTGTAGAACATTGTGTCAAAGGGCAATCTCCTCTTTATGTAACATTTGTCGACTTTGAAAAGGTCTTTGATAGTATCGACAAAATATCTACCTAGACAGTAATGAGACATTACGGGATCCCAAATAAAGTAATCAAAAACATTTATGATGGTTTCAACTGTCAAGTAGCACACAGTGGCAAACTGTCAAAAGAATTTCTAGTCACAACAGGAATCAAACAGGGATGTCTTAAAACTTTCTCCTGTTTCTTCTAGTATTGGGTCACAAAAGAATCCAGGGAAAGGAATCCAATGGACTTTCACACAAAAGCTGGAAGATCTGGAATTCACTGATGATATAGCTTTATTATCACACAGACTACAGGATATGCAAGAAAAGTTCACAACTTTAAGTAGGAAAAAGGGTAGACCTCAAAATAAACCACCAAAAAACAAAAGTACTTAAAGTAAACAACAAACAAATAGCAGACAATAGTACTGGATTCTTAGACCAAGGACCAAGTAGATAGTTTTATATCAGGTGAAACAGATGAAGACATTAAATGTCATATAAATAAATCTATAAATCTAGAGATTTACACACCTAAAACCAACCTGGAAATCTCCCCACTCCTCTAACAAGACTAAAATAAGAATCTTTAACTCTAATTTCAAGATATACTGTATGTTTTTTGAAACATGCACAACAAAACTGAAGCAACATCAAAAAAGTACAGACCTTCAGCAACAGATGTCTGAGAAATTTCTTAAAAATACAGAGGTACGACAAAATAAAAAACACCAAACAATAGTTGAGTGGACAAAAAAATATAGAGGTTTAGATCTTAGAGAGGAAGTGGAGATGGGTTGGTCACACCTTTAGAAACGTTACCAGCAACAGAGCTAGACAAGCCTTAAAGTGGAACCACATGGGAACAAGACGTGGAGGAAGACCAAAAAGAATGTAGCGATGCAGTGTACTAGATGAAGCAGAGAGGACAGGAAAGAGCTGGGAAGCCATTAAAAAACCAGCAAGAGACCGTGGAGAGTGGCAGGTTGTTACGGAGGCCCTAAGTTTCATAAGTAACGTAAAGGAAAGATGATGATGCCATATTTAAGATTTTTAGGCTACAATGTCAGCCACAACTCTTTAAAAGCTACAAGATAAAATCACTATAAGAATATTGAACATTTAAGTGCCTGAAAAAATAAAAAAAATACTAAAACAAAAAAAAACAAAGTGTAATTGTATCAATTTTGATCAGTCATGTAATTATATGTATGATTAGCAATCATAAATCTGTACGATCATAAATATTTTTACCAATTTTTTTTGTTTACATTTTAGCTTTCTCATTGCGCTATGATCCTATCACTTGACTGGACCAGTTGTGAAAGGGGGAGGAAAGAAGGGGGTATCTTGATGAATGTCAACATGATAGTTTTTTTAATGCATTAAAAAATGTTCAATCAGGGCTCAAGAGTCCTCAAGGGGACTAATTCAGCTTATACCACCACATCTGTCACATATGATTTCTTTCCCTTGCTCAAGCAAAATAATAATAACCAATAGTTAATTAACTAACTGGTTAAGTTTTTTCATTATTGATTCTTATGTTGGCAGGTAAAAGAAATAATCATGCAAAGTTTCAGATTAATCTGATATTGGGTGAGGGAGAAATAACATGTACAAACTTTTTACCATACAAACAGACAGACAGACAGAGTGAGTTGATAAAAGCTTTGTAACACAAAAAGTTTTACAGAGGCATTCTAGAACAACATAACTTTTACAGAAGTTTTAACCCAACATTATGACATGTACAAATATGACGAATCTCACCAAGAAAGCCTCATTAAAATAAAATATTACGTTCTACAGCTAGAATATAAACTATAGATAGAAGATAAAAATATTCATGATCTAGATATATGGTTTCACAAGTGCCAATGAAGCTTTCCAAAAAGAAATGAAATAAACATAGATATCAAATTAGAACAAAGAACATTTAGGCCATGAGATTTTCAAACGCTATCAAGAAATAAAAAGACAAACAATAAAGAAAGTTAATCCAAAACTAAACTCATTCTAAATTCTATTCTAGTAAGATCTATATTATATCTAATCAATCAAATCTAATTTAGATCGGGTTACCAGACATCCAGCTAAAGGAGAACATTGCCTCCTTTTATACTATAAGGTTGAGCTATCCATCCAACAGGCATTAGCCTAAAATGTTCAGCTTTTACTGTTGTTAATTGCAATCAAATTACCCAGCAAAAAACTGGTATAAACACATTTGTTAATGTTTGACATGTTTCTGATGTTCCTTCAGAGTTCATAAGATTTATTTAATTCTTAGCCCAAACCTCCTACAGAATGGCAGTGGGTAGGGTATAAGCCTGGGACCATTGAGACGACTGAACATAACACATGACTCACTTATAAATAATGTATTTTCAAGTATTACCATGTGTACAGTATTTAAAAGAATGAATATTTTTCAGTTGTTTGACCAGTATTGCATCTTGAAATTCATAGCAAAACAAAGATGATTAATTATTTACAGCTTTCTTTTATTAACAGTGGTATTTGAATATATATATAAATATATATATATATAAATATTTGCTATATTTGAGGCTGTTGGAATCTGGAGTGGTATCTGTTACTCGAGAGATAAATCAAAGCATTTTTTTAAAACACTCTTGCTGATCAATGCAGGCATAGGCAGTAGACCAAAAAAAAAAAAAAAAAGAAGTATACTTAGATTCCCCAATGACTAAGTCAAAGGCATTCTTCTCAAAAAGTACTAGACATGTCATCTAGCTCAATCTAAATAAACTTTATATAAGTTAATACAATTTTTTACAGCCCAAATTTACTTTGCAAGTTTCATAAATTAAATTTTAAACCTAGATCAGTATATCTAGAGTTTTATTTTTTTTTTATATTTTTATTTGTTCTCCTTTGTTTATGCCATTATATGGGTTTGTCCTTCTTTCAATTTCGGTCCTCTTTTCAGTGTGCTGGGCAGGTGTCTGGTAACCTTTGTCCTTAAATCCAAAATTCCAAAGTAGACTAGACTAGAACTATTTATTTAATTAAAATAAATAAATATATATAATAATTATAGTATGATCTACAAGCTAAACCATATATATGTAGATTTTTATATCACAACTGATGCAACACAAACCATCAACTTCCTTTTGATCCAGACATTGAAATTGATATTCAATTTCAACATCTCGTAAGTACTCTTTTGTACCAGCATCTGAAGTTAAATCGTAACCTCTAGCCATTTTGGTCCTAATTAGCTTAGAACTTAGATATCTAGAATTAGATAATCTATATAGATATCTCTAAAGTCTAGTCAGTAGTGACGAGTCTAGATCTAATCAATTATTCTAATCGGGTCAAAGTCTTTGCTAGATTATAGATCTATGTCTATTTAAAGTATTTAGATCTTTTATAAGTCTAGAGTAGATTTGTACTAGATTCTAGTCTAGTTGTAGACATTCACATTTGAAGATTTGTAGAACTAGACTCTAGAACATTCATAGTGTCTAGATCTAGTGAAGTGCCATTGGCATTTCACATGACCAAAGTCAAAAGACAAGTCTCTTGTAACTTGTTCAACCCTTTTTAGTTAGTGACAGTTTTAAGTTTAGTATGACTATGCGCGTTGCCAGGTAAATCAGTGTTAGTGTAGATGTAGACTAGTACTAGATCTATATATAGTAGTACTACATCTAGATTTTAGATCTAGTAGTAGTAGTAGATCTAGATTAATCTAGAATAGATAGACTTAGAAGTTAAGATTCAACTTCAAAATAAGAATCTTATTAAGATAGATCTACGGGGGGGGGGGGGGGGATTCTATTCTAATTGCTAGAATCTAGTATGATCTAGTTTCTAGATCAGTAGATGATAGATCTTGTTCTAAATCTAGATTCCTAGGCCTAGAAACTAAGACTAAGAAAGTAGACCAAGTCAAGTGTGACTAAGAATCTAAAGTAAAATAGAATATATTATTTTATTGTCTCTGGTAGATCCTTTATAAATCTAGACTTTATAATTGTTATTGTATAGACTAGACCAATCACTAGTAGATCTAAATCTAGGTTTTATATCTAGATTTAGAAATATCTATTTAATTCTATTACTATCAGTTAATATTCGTATGATTTTGTCATCGACCGATCTAAAGCACAGACCTATATCTGTATAGAACTAAATAGAAATCTAGATCGAGAGTGTAGATTTTTTTAAAGGTCAGTGATTACTTTTTTTCCCCTTCTCGCGTAATGGTAACAAAAAAAAAAAACTAACACAGACGCAAACATTATGAGTTTGACAACCAAACACAAACCATAATAACAATGTTACAAAGATAGTTTGTGTGGAAGCACAAACTTAAAATCGGCCCCCGAAGTGGTCCATCCAGGCAGGCTTCAAAATTTTCAGAAAGAAAACCCAAATGAAATTATATCAAAGACAAATGAGAGATAAGAATGGAGAAAGAAGGTTGACAGATCTTGTGTCGTGCCCCAACGGTGCAGCAGATCAAAGAATAGATGCAAGTGAATGCAAAGTTAGATGTGAACCTGGCCTTACTAGTTCCCCTTTCAGACCTTGTTGTCTATAGGGCAGATGATGTAAAGTTCATCTGTTTTTGTGGCCTACGGTTAACGAGGGTGTCATGTAGCCAGCACAACGACCAACCGCCGTTACTTTTCGACATCTAATGTCAGGTACCCATTAGAGCTGGGTAGATTCAGAGGCGCTAAAGGATTCCGAAGTTGAAAATCCCTGTCTTCACCATGATTCGAATCCGGGACCCTCTGTTCGGAAGCTAAGCGCTTTACCGCGCCTCTCTTGGTCTAACTGAAGTCTTCTAAATAATGTAATTGTTTTGAAAAGGCTCAATCTCTTATTCGAATCCTCAAGAAATACAAAAGAACTTCCTTGCTATAAAATAAAAAGTTCAAGTAAATAAAATTGATAAGATTACTATTCGTTTTAAATTAGGTTTAACTTATAATGCGTACTAATTAGATTTTTCTCTTTAAAAAACTGCTTGCATAACTGATTTTAAAAATTAGATTTTTCGCTTTCAGGAAAAAAAGTAGCCTTGCATCAGAACTTTGAATGGTCTAAAATATTGTGATGTCGGATTTTCCATATCTTTTCTAGTTTACGAAATCTAAACGGGACGGACGGACAGACATTTCGCACAAAGCTTATAGCGCGTTTTCCCCTTTCGGGGGCCGCTATTTGAAAATCGACCTTACATTTAAACTAATTTTGTAGATCTTTATAGATAAAAAAAATCAATATGAGACTTAGGTCAAGATTTTTAAAAATATATTTAGCCAACTAGTCAATATCTAGAATGTTTAGATCTAAAATACTGACTTGAAAGAAATTAAAAAATTCCACTTTCCATTTTATTTTTGTAAGCCACTAATTCCAAGCTTTCTAAAAATAGGTTCTTCCTTGACCTTGAATGAATGATTGGATTCGTTTATTTGGGTCAGGAATATGTTTAAAATATTTAAATCTATTATTTGGCGAAAAGAAAAAATAAATTTAAAATGTGCCTACATACTTTTTTTTTTTAAAAATAGTCCAATTTACATAGATCTATTTAGAAAATAAATATTAAATAGTTTCTATATACATCTAAATCTATATCGTAATATTTAAACAATAATTGTGTTCTGGAAACTGGAAAGAACCCAGTGCGCATGCGTAAATTATTGACAAGTGTTGGGGAAACTAGCGACATCATCATCTTGTTTACATCGTTATTCGTTCCGTTTACTTGAGAATGCGACATAGCTTCGTAAAAATATCAATTTTATGGTAAGTAGAAGGATAATTTTATACATTTTTACAATTTTCTTTGATATCTTTGTCGATTATCTAAGATATTTATCAATTTTTATTATAGTAGATTCTGTTCTTGTTCTCTGAATGGTCGAAATGTAGGGCAACCCCCTTGGCTTTTTTTTTTTTTTTCGACTATGAATACGAGGTTATTTGCTTCAGTAAGGGAGACCAAGACAAGTGCAATTTAAGTAAATTTAGGTCAGTCTTCAGTCAGTAGATCTAGACTCTAGTTAATTCATCTAGATTTTAGATCTATATGTAATTCAAATTTAGATTTAATGAAGAAATCTAGAGACTACTGACTAGTAAGTCACTGGTCACTCTAGTTTAGAGTAGTTTGTGTAGAGTTAGAGCCTAGAAAATGAGAAAAGTAAAGCAAATGAAATGAGACTAAATCTAGGTCTAGATCTACATCCATCTAATCTAGATTACAATTAGATCTAGTTTAGTTAGTAAATCTAGCTACTAATATTATAATATAGAATACTAAGATAGATCTAGAAAAAATTTAGATCACAATTCTAGACGACTTTTGTTAATAAAATTTAAAGGGAAATTCTGATGGTTTTTCAAATTTGAGTTATTGACATATTTAAATTCTGCGTAAAAAGTTGTAATAGTAAACATTTTACAATTTTGTATTTAAATGCTTAGAAACAATTACATTTAATAAATTAGTCAGTAAATTCTTGACATCTAAAAAAAAAAATGGGGTTCTATGAGATTTTGTTTTTAGCTCGGTCAAATGTCACTTCTATCAACAATACTGAAAGAGAAACCACATTTAACCAATCATATCGCTTCATTCTTACAGTAGCTGTTAGGCTTAGTGACTGCCAAGTCCAGAGCTATGGTACAGGTATATATAGATAGAGAGAGATCTATAAGCATTAGGATTTAATAACCAACTCGAGAAATTATCTAAGCCCCTCCCTGTCTTAAAAAGTAAATAGATCGTGTGTCAGACTGATTCTAACAACCTGGTCAGTGTAAGGCTAGTCTAGACTACGTGTAGTCGGTCATGACAAGACAACCACATGATAGTGTTTGTGTGTGTTGAGTGGTCAGACGAGAAAATACACACTGCTGTGGTTAGTCATCCATGTAAATCTACTTTTAACATGCATTTTGTTATTTGATTACAAGATTTACATCTAACTGCATAGACGAAGATATATTTCTTTTACGAGAATGTAAACTTAACTGTATGGTCTCCCATTATACAATAATTCAATAGATTAAATTAATAGGTTAGTGTGACGTCTCATAGAAATCCGGTGAAAATCTGATCGTTTTGGATGTGCAGGAAAATTACACTAGAAAAACATCTATTACTAAGTTATTACCGCAAATTTAAAAAAAAGAATACATTCATTATCTGTAAATCAAAACACATATTATATAAAAAATTGTCAAAACCATCAGAGTTTCCCTTTAAATGTTACTTTCTTTTTATTATGAAAGAGGGTGGTGGTTTTAGGCTAAATTTGATTTTTAAAATTATGTATAATAAAAAAATATATTTAATTATAATAATAATATTATATATATTTGAATAATTCTTTATAAATAAAGCCATTTGAACTTTTGAATTGTATTTAATACCGAAAAATAGAATGTATTTCAACCCCAGAGAATATGCACATGTATACATTCTATTTGTTTAATTCAATGTAGATCTAGAGGTATCCCTGGTCCCTTGTAAAACATACTAAGTTTCTAATAGAATATCAGCCATTTAGTGGTATTATTAAAACTAAAAGTGTTTTTAATTTTTTTCAAACATTGTTTTGAAGTGAGTTTTTTTTTATTGAATAATAAACTTATGAAAGTATAGTTATATCAGAAGTCCAAATAGAATAGAAATGCAACTACCCACACTAAAGATTGAAGTTACTAAATTTTGTATGTATATATGTTAAAGTACTTTTTAGGCAACAATTCTAAATAATTTGAAGCATTTTTCTTCTTCTTCTTTGTTCTCATTGTTATGTTGGAGCGTTCAGATGACTAGACCAATATATGAGATAAATTGCGCAGTGGTTTCCAAATCAGGGAGCTCTCCATATAGTTTTTTTTCTATTGGGAGTGTTTTGGGACCAGTGTCTTATACAGGCCTCTTGGTAAAGAGAGCAGTTTTGGAGGACGTGGTTGGCATTCTCTGGTGATACTCCAATTGGGCAGATTTCACTGGTTTCAATTTTGAGCTTCCGGTACATGTGTTGTCGCATTCTGTTGTGTCCGGTCCTGAGTCGAAAGATTAGACGTTGATCTTGTCAGGATAGCTTATAGTAAACATCATCTTTCTTGTGATTTGGATGAGAGCTCATCCATTTCTCATTTATTTTATTTACAATTAATTTCTTCACTTCTTCTGGATAGAGTGCAGAGTTTATTTGTGAGTTAGTTCTCCCACTCTTGGCGAGTGTGTCAGCCTTCTCATTTCCTTCTAGTTCTACATGAGCTGGTATCCATTGAATAATAGTTTTTTTGCTGTTGTTGTTGAGCTTTGTAAGTGCTGTTCCGAGGTTTTTAATAGAAGAAGAATCAGAGTTTTGCAAGCTTTGGAGGGTTGTTTTCACATCAGTTAGAAAGACAATCTGACTGTGTGGGGTACTTGGATGATTTGCTAGCATGGTTGCAGCTAGTGCTAGTGCTTCCCTTTCAGCAGCTGTGGCTGTCTAGAGAGCTCTCTAGTTGCAATGGATTTTTCTAGTTTTTCTCGATGAGTATTCCAGCTCCTCCATTTGTGGTGGCTTTATGGGATGAGCCATCCGTGTAAACTCTGATCCACTGATTGCTAGGATAATTGGTTTGTAGAAAACAGTTCACTATTTCCTTGAGCTCTGTTGGTCTGTAGTCAGATTTTCTTTTTCTGTTTTCAATATGGTCCCTTATAGTAGGATGAGGGCTTTTGTCCCAGGGTGGAGATTCATTATGGTGTATCGAGGATTCCAGGGTTATTTTTTCAAGTTGGTGTTTCTTTGAAGCATTGATTTGTTAGATGTACTGAACTGTTGTTTACTAAGTTTCAAGGAAGCTGTTAATCAAACTATAAGCTAACCAAAAGAAGTTATAATGTTAATGTTTATTGTAGGTGTAACTTATCACTAGTATAGTTTTAAAAAAACACAACACATGAGGGTCGAAATTCGATGTTGTATGTTGAAAATTTTTAATATGTCCTATTTTAAAGACTTGAAATATATACACTTAGTTGAGTGTTAAATAATAATGTATAATATAAATACATTTTGATTTTGTGATTTAAATTTCTTAATTTTTCATTGTTTTAGAAACTGATGTGGAATGTGTCCCATTGTTCTCACTTCATAAGTCTTTACTACATCAGCAATGACGGCCTATGCAAAAGAATTTGAAAAGTGGCTCAGCAACAGTGGAAGTTTGAACCAACCAGCTTTGCTTGAAGATGATGACAGTAACGCAATCAAAGCATCTAATCCTCAGTCTGGTCATGATGACAGTGGAGGAGGGGACAGCTCTCAGGGCAGCTTTGATGACGTGATGAAAGATTCGTTGTCTTTCTCAACTATCAATCAGTCTGCTCCTATTTTAGTTGATGATGAGGAGGATGAAGAATTTTATAAAGATTTTGATGAACCCCCTGTACTTAAGCCTGTTTCAAAACAAACAGGGCAAAACAAGACTCCACCAATCTCATCCCCCAGATTGACACAGGAATCAATTTGTAGCTATAGTAGAACAAAACGGTCTTATTCAAGACAGAGATCCTTAGAGGAAAAAGACATGAAGACATACAGTGGTAAGAAATCATTTCGGCACACGCTGTCTGATGACTATGAAAAACGACATGAAAAAAATGGAAAAGAGAGTGGAAATATTTTTGACAAATTCTCATCAGAAAAGTATGACAGCCCTCCACCTCTTCTTTCTGGCCCAGAGTGTGAACTATTGCCTGAAGAATGTCATAGTCCAGACTTTCGTGCCATGGAAGCTGACTCCACCTCTGAACCAACATGTGACAAGGAAGTACATACTTCAAGACAAAGTAGTCAAGTTAAGAGCTTGGAGGGATCCTTAGAATGTGACAGTACTTGCATGTTGGGAACTTCCCCTGCAATAGTCTCCCCAGCTTCTCTTTCATGTGGTGAATCAGAAGAAATGAAAGATATGTCAGGGGCAGATGAGACAGAGGCCATGAAAGATGTATTAGTGGCAGATGATACAGAGTGTAATGTGGTTGAAAATTTCTCTGGTCATGAAAGTGACATAAAGGAGCTAAGCAATACCATTGAAGAACAAGTTACACAGGATATGTCCGTACTTCCATTCCCAGTTAACCAGATGCATGAGAAGTCTTCAGAGACTCAAACCAGCTTCACGCACTCCATTCATGACCATTCAGATATTAACAATGATGAACCACCCACCTTAGCAATAATGCCTCAGTTGAATCTGTCATTGATAGGAGTTAGACAGAAACGTCATACCATAGACACACCTGAGACATATTGCAGAACACATAGACAGCAATGTTCAAATGAGGGTCCTGTTCCTTCATCGCCACCTACCCTTACTTGCTTCATCCCTATTGAAAATGTACCCACATCAAATAGAAAACGCTCCAATAAAACTTTAAATGACAGTTTTGCAGGGGAAGTAGCTGAACAGCAGAAGAAATGCCGACACTTCAGCTACCCATCTACAGACCAATCGTCTAATTTACAAAATTTTGTCCAACAGGCTTGCTTGTTATCGCAACTACAGACTAGATTACATTGTTTTCTTTTTCATATTTTCCCACAGATTAGGTCAGACCTAAAAAAAATTCAACCAGAATCATTGTTTTTAGAAACCGTTCTTTCTGATCTGGTTTCTATTTTAGACCATCCAGAAGAAGGAAAAAAGATTGGGAACTCAAGGACTTGTTCTCAAGCATCTGTTGGTTTAAGCTCACCCCAAGCTGTCAGTCAGTCCTTACCCCTTGAAACTCCTCAACTTACCACATCAGAAAGCTTAAATGTTTCCCTAAGCACTCCTAATGATGATTCTCTGCAGCAGTCACCAAGTCTGGTGTCCCAAGACAACGAACTGGCTCTAGCTAAACTATCTCAACTCTCTCTACAGGAGCCTCACATTAAGTCTGCTGTCATTCTTTTGGCCAAAGACCCTGCAGCAGAGCTGAGCTATTTCTGCCAACTGACATGTAAAGTCTTGCAACACTTACTCCCAGATTTGACAGTGAAGTTACTTGATGAATTGGTGGACTCACCAAAAGATCTCTTAGTTTTCTTAGATAATGTTATACTTATAAATACCAGGAGTAAGTGGAAGACTTCCACCCGTTGATAAAGTTACTGGATAATAGTATATGTTTGATTCACATATACTCTGCACATGAGGAAATCTTATTTCTGTTGACTCAAGTCATGTGTGTGAACAAATATTGGAATGTTTACTTGCATTCAAGTATTTTATTATTATATTAGCTGTTGTTTTTTTTTCAGTATTTCAAGGTTCTAATAAAGAAAATCTTTCAAGTAAAAAAAAAGAAAATATTATCTATTTGCTTTTTCCTTTTAACAAACCAACAAACAAAAATGGTAACAGAAATGTAACTTGTATAATGAAAGATTAGCTTGATCTATAAAAGTAATAGGAGCAGAAAAAAAATACCTTAAATTTTGTAAGACATTTATGTCTTAATTAATCTTTTTTAGAAGGCAATTTTCACTCTTAGTAGTAAATTTTTGGCAATTTTAAAGAAAAATTAAAACAAATATTTATTTTAAATCAGTAAAAATGAATTTTACGGACTACAGTGGAAATAAAAGTAGCACATTAAAATAGAATGAAAGTCTGGGCAAGAGTATGGCTAGGATTTTTTATGCTGCAATTATTTTCCATTCAGTTTTTAAAGTTGTTATTTAATTTACAACTTTATACTATAACTTTTTTCAACTAATAAAATTAACTTCACAATTGTTTAAAAAAGAATGAAATAGATTTTCTGTCAATATTAAACAAAGAACTATAGATGTTATCTTTGATTTTAATATATTCTTCAGGAAATATTGCTTCAAAAGCTAACTTATTGTCTTAGTAAATATTAATGTTCACCCCTTCAAATAAAAGTTTTTTCTAAATGTTAAATTAAATAGATGGAATAGAATCATTTTATGTTTAACTAATTATTACCATTAAACCCATCATAGATTGTATTTTTATATTTTTTTTTAAATTTATTATTATTATAATATTTTTTTTTACTTTTATGCAATTTGTTATGTGCTGACTTCACTCATAAGGTTAAATAAAATAATAAAATGTGTTCTAGTTTACAAAGTTGCTGTTTTTTGTTTCTAAGAATTTTAGTTTCATTTGGTAAAAATGAGCTTGTGCACTATTGATTTATTTAAACAGTTTTGTTGTTTTAGCTTCAAATTTTAATTTCCGGTCTCCTGTTTGTTTTTGCTATTTATTCATAACTTGTTCAAGTACAAACAAAACAACAAATGGACTAGTCATTTTTTTAGTCCAGCAAGCAGCACCTGTTTTTCTTTGTGACATTAACAGTGCCTTTAGGGTCAGAAGCTTATGCTACATGTCTGACTGTTTCAAAGAAGATATATATGTATAAATTGTATTCTTGTCAATGGAATTCTAATCCAAAATAATTAGAATGCTTCAAATTCTACGATTTGTTGTAAATTCATCAAAAAAAAAAATACAAATCTAAATTTCTGAGGTGCTGCACTGTTTAGTGGTACCATAAGACTTTAGATCCTGATTCTTAAGGGTGGAGTCTTAATTTGTGGTTGACTATAACAGATAGCGTTCTTGTCTTGTGATAACTGGACCCGGCTGTTTTATTTTGAAACTTTGATTTGTTGTATTTTGTAAATAATGCAATCTATTTATATCAGAAGGGACACAACTAAATCAATTTCAAATGATGACATCATTGTTGGGTTGTTTTGTATGGCAATAAAAGTTCAGTTTTTGTCTTGTTTGAATGTTGTTTTTATTTGATGTTCTTTTAAAGCTTTTAATTTCACAGTCCAGCTTATGAAATTAAACCTATTCAACTTCAAATAAGACCAGAGCTACTTCAAGGCACTATTTTTACTTTAGACAAATGTACATTTTTTTTTTAAAAGTAGACGTTGCAATCAGATGGAGATTTTCATTTTAGTTATTGGATGTGATACTGCAATTAACTGACCAGAGTATTAGTTACTATTGACTAGAGTGTGTCATGAAATATTTTAATAAACTGTGTTAGTCTAAACAATTTCAATAAACTTACTTCTGGTGCAACTGTTCAAGTACTGTTTTGGTTCTTGTCATTGTTTACGTCATTTAATAACAACTTCATGGAGTGTTACATTTGTAATTATTAACTTTCTGTTGATAGATATTTTTTTTTTCCTTAATGTTTGAATTTTGATTACGAATCGCTCTTGTCCTCTCTTATTATTTTAAATTGTAAACACGTTGACACTTTCTTTTTAATCTTTTTAGATTTTTCTGGCTTAAACATGTATTTAGCTATTTCACAGTGGTGGAAATAGATGGAACACTAATATTAAATTCAAACTAATTGGCTGGTCATGTTGTATACCCTATGGGCTGTCATCATGTGGACCTGAGCTTAAACGCTACCTACTTCCATTAGGGTTAGGACATATTGATGATTTCTGAAAGAATGTCCACTCTTATTTTTATTTTTTTATGAAATGTCTATCTGGTTTGAAACTGCAGAAGTAAATTAATCAGTAGTGCTTTTTGTTTTAAGTCTTATCCTCTGTAGCTGTCACTGGAGGCAACAATAATAAAATAAAATCTTTCTTTGGCAATGTAAATATTGAATTAACACATAAATATTTGTCACTTTCTGTCTCCAGAGACAAAGTATGTACTTCGATGCTTATTGGAGGTTTTTTTTTGTTTGTCTCCCTTTGTTGGGACAGAAATGTTTGTGGATTAACCTTATTTTAGAATTACCAGTTTTCATTATAAAGAGTCATAAATGATATCATTTGACAAAGTATTTTTAACAATTTGTTGGGATATTTGGGTTGCAAACAATAAATATTTAGTGTATTATTGTCCTATCCTATCTTTTCATCTGTTACTATCTAGTTTTTGTTTAGTGTGTCATTGTTGCTAGATGCTTCTTGGACTGTCTTACATGGTTGCCATTTACTTTTGATAAATTTGATGTTTGACAAACCAGAGAGCGTTTTCTTCCTCTTATTTTCACCTCCAATCAGGTTTCCCAGATGAACATACTTCTCCCAAGGGTACAGTTTTTATGACTTTTTGTCACATTTAAATTTTCAGGCAAGTCTTCAATGCATATAACCAATATAATTTTGTGCCATGATAAGTTACAATTTTTCACTGTTTGCAACAAGACTTACTTTTCTTTGTACGGTACCATACAACTGGTTTCTTAAAGGTTAGCTAGCATGAGTTCAGATATAAATAAAAGGTAACATGTTTAAAAATAAACAAAATTCTTCTCATGTTTCATTTAACTATCTTGAAACTAGTCAGAAATACTAAACATTTTTATTTTACTGCCAACTGAAGAAATGATTTAATCATTTTACTTTAATCACTTTTCATGACCGAAGGAAAAACTTAACCATTACTATGCTTTGAAACTATGTATTTTTATTTCAATCAAATCTCATAACATGCTTAGACATAACATTTTCTGCACTTTGTGTAGTGGTATGTTTTTGTCAGTTATGTAATAACTGTGATAGTAATAGCTGTGAATGATTTTTTTTGGGTCAAAATTTTAGTGCCTTGAAATTGTGACATTTTAAAAAATCTAATTTAAAACATTTAATAGTAGGTGAAACTTTATTGCAGATATTTTTATACAAGAAAATGAGACAATAGACGAATAACAAAGATTCTTGGGAATCATTTTGTTTTCATTCTGATTTATTAAATAAAAAAACCCTACCTAAACACTAGTTTTCTTCAAGTCAAAACTGGTATCAAACTGTAATTGATTAATGTACAGTAATCTTGAACTAATGTATAAACTGGCGAGCATACAATCATTTTTTAAAATTTATTCCTTTAAATGTGTTAATATATTTTTATGATAAGAGGCAACATTTAATGAATTAAATTTAAAAGGTCTCATATATTACAGACGTTTCTTCAAATAAATAAATATGGTCAAAAGTTCTTATGTTGAAGCTTTTTGTTTTATTCGACTATATGAAAGAAAAAATGGCACAGAGAGAGGAATGGGATCGTGATGTAATATTTTTTCTTTGCTAGACCTTCCAATCTTTATTAATGTATGCTTATTGTTTTTTTCTTTAATTATCATCCACAAAAAGATTTAAAGCTAGTCATACTTGTAACCATGTTTTTTTTGTTTGTCTTTTAAAGAGGAACAAAGATTGGCTAACATGTAAAAATGGTTTGTGGAAACCCCATAATGAAAAGAACCTTATTCCCCGTGCTTTTATTTCTGGACATTCTCCCTTGCAGCTCTTTAATGAAGCTAGTATCAGAAGAATCTAGAGTTTTACATTTAAATGATTGGCTTCTGTTGGCCCAGTCTGCTTTCCTCTGCTCTGTCTTCTTTACGCTGACACTTCTGTCTTCTTTACGCTGACACTTCTGTCTTGTTTACGTTGACACTTCAGTCTGCTTTCCTCTGCTCTGTCGTGTTTACGCTGACACTTCAGTCTGCTTTCCTCTGCTCTGTCTTCTTTACGCTGACACTTTAGTCTGCTTTCCTCTGCTCTGTCTAGTTTACGTTGACACTTCAGTCTGCTTTCCTCTGCTCTGTCTTGTTTACGCTGACACTTCAGTCGCTTTCTTCTGCTCTGTCTTGTTTGCGCTGACACTTCAGTCTGCTTTCCTCTGCTCTGTCTTGTTGCTCATTTAGAATCTCATTAACTTAGTATTAAATTTCTTTCTTTACAATTGACTTGTTCTTTGGTTTTGTACCTCAACTCAGCAACCTTACATGTAATATAATGGTTGGTAAATGTTTCACTTTGATTAAATTGTAACAGTATGTCATACATTCCCACCAGTATCCCTCATCTGATCCCACCTTTATTTTACTACAGAAGTATCACTCAACTTTTCACACCCTTTATGCTTATTGTGCAGAGAATTCTCGTACACGTCATGTCTTAATTCATTGTTTCATTTCCTTGGTCAGGTTTTCTACAGCATTTAAACATGTCATACCCCAACTATATATTTCAAACTGTTTTGTGTAGATCTATAGTCTGTGTATATTATTAACTATGATGTAATGTGGGTGTTGTTGTTTTTTTGGGTTTATGTAATAACAATTTTTGACAAAAAATGCAATCTAAATTTGTTGTGTAAATATTTTGTTGAATGACCCTTACTTGTCCTTATGGGCTGAATGTAAAGTGTAGTAAAACATAGATATAATGAAAGTCTCGCATTTTCATTGGAAAAGAACTTAAAAAAAAAATATATAAATAAACAGGAATGAAGGAAAATTACAGTTTCATTCTGATCTATATTTTCAGTGATGAGATGAATGGCATATACAAATTGTAAAGCTTTGTAAGGTTCAAAGACATTTCATTGATGAAGGTATTTTTTTTAATTCTTAAACTGTACAAGAGAAAGATATTTTTATTTGAACAAGGCTGATAAAAGAAAGTTAACATTTTCTAGACCTAAGCAAGACTCCCTATCTTAGAAATGAGCAATTTATGTTTTCTAGATTTAAGAAAGTAAAACTCTCCATGTTAAAATGCTTTAATATTGAGATTTTTGTGTGTGTTACTGTTCTATTTTATTTTGGTTTGCATTCAAATGATGTTACTATGATACAAAGACTGTAGGGTGGAAATACTTAGACCAATGAGGTTTTCACATGACTAAAGTGTGTAGTTCTCTAACATGACAACAAGTAATCTTATGGGAAATGACAGAACTTCTTTGTTACAGCTCCTCAGCGCACAGGACTCTCATGTATACTATTACATTCTCATTTATTTGGTCATTATTCAAGTTGTTTTTCCAGTGGAATATCAAAACATCCCTAGTTCCCTAGTGTTTTGTTTTTTTTACTGTTAATCATTTTTAATGCTTCTGAATTTTGGTACTGAGTAGGATATTTTCTTTATATTTTAATTCATTGACAGTGGATCTTCTAAACTATACCATACTTATTTTTTTTATGTTAAGATTCTTGGTAGTTAATTATAGAGTTTGCACAGCAAGAGAATGTATTACATTTATTAGACTGGCGGAAAGTCATTTGGGGGAACATTTTCTTGAAAGCAAACTTGTGCAGAGTTACTAGTTTAGGCTTTAAGGGATTAGTTCTTCTAGTCTTGACTATGACTTAACGACTAGTAGGGCTCTATTTTTAGATTCTTGTTTTGAAATAAATCAATCTATTAATTGCTCCAGAGAAAATGAAATTTGGACTGAATGACTGCTTTAGTTCTACACATAGCTTAATGACTTGTAGGGATTAGACTCTTGCAATAGACGACACATGACTTGGCTGTGATACTATGACATTAGAAGGACTTGTAAAAAAATTAAAAAATAGTCTAAGCTCTAGTAAGCTGGAGTTGAGTTTACTATGTGATAAATTTGTTGAACTGTCATCTATTAGCCTCCTGTATATAAAGCACATATTATTTGTGATGTACCAGCAACTGACTTAGGAACAAAGTCTTGTCTGAAAGCAAATAGACTTGATAAAGTTGAATATTTGGATGTTAAATTCATGTAGTTCTTTCAATTGTACTACTGTTTGACTAATTAGTGTCACTAATTCTATTCATTTATTATTACTGCAGTGTTTAGCTCAATTAGTTGTTTTTTTTTTAAGTGTGACCTAAATGTTATATGTTTCTAAATTTGGAAAAATAATGTACCGGCAGTTGTAAGTTATCTATATATATATATATATATAAGTTGGTAAATAGCTACTTTGATGTGTTTGTGATTGAAAAACTAAGAACTTATTGATGCATCTACAAAGACATATTTCTATTATTACCCCGAGTACAATGTGGATTATGAGCTGACAGTTGTGACTGGGGAAAGATGTCCACTTAGTTTACTGCTGGCTCCTAGTCCTCTCTTACATATTTCATGTCAATACTTTTTTTTTTTTTTTGGTCAGCTGGCAAACTAGACAAAGTCATCTATAAGCAATGGATTGTTCTCCAGGCTTGTTTACATTCAACTCACTTCAAAAGGATCATATCTAAACATGATTTTGTCCATGATAATTCAGTTGTATCAGACACTGAATACATGCTCAGTTCACTTTAGCTTGATTCTAATTATTTATTGTGTATATAGATATTTGTTTCGGTAAATTCTCATTGTGTATATTTTCAGTTCACAATTTGTAACTTTCTTTTCCTCATTCCTTTATTTATAGCATTTAAAGATATCTTAAAAATTAAAAAGCGTTTTGAGAGATGCTGTTTATACTATTAACTTATGACTTGATGACATGTTGTACCATAAAGAGTTGACTTTATGACTTATCATCCTTCTAAAAAGAAACTGTCCATCAGCTAATATGTCCAACTGAGCCACGATTTTTTCGTCACACATTTATTCAACCAAATAAAATTCAATTTGATGATGCACACCAAAATAAAAATGAGTTCGTTTCATTATGTTGTCTTTACTTGAGAATTTCTATGTGAATAAATCTTCAGAGTAGTCTCCCTGCCCGCGTTCGCAATAGGTTAAAGTTCGCGAGAATGACAGGTCGCTGGAATATGTGTAACTATTGATGAAAGCGTTAGAACAAAGGTAAGGGTTAAGAAAGGCCTGGTCCTGTGGTGTACGCTCTGGACTATCGCCTCGATGATGCCTGGTTCAAACTCTGGGCGTGGGGTGGGCGCAGTGTCTGCAAAGGGGGAGTTGTGTGGAGTTTATTTTGTTCAGATGGTAATTTAATGGTGTGTGTCCTGTTCTTAGTTGGAAAATTGTAGATTGTTCTTTGCGGGGGAGGAAGTTAATACTGTCCAGTTTGTTAGGCGTAGTCATTTCTTTGTGCATGGCTCTGCCTGTATTTCCTGGTGCCCATTGGTTGAGCCACTCCACTTTGTGATTGTTGACTAACATTGACCTTAGGGTGAGGTAGTTAACAGGTCCAACTGGTTGTTCCATAGATGAACCTGCCTTTGATAGTTTATCTGCCTTTTCATTTCCCATGATGCCAATGTGTTCAGGGATCCACTGTAGAAAGCGAAGATACGACTAACCTTGAACTGGTGCATGCGGGGGTTGTGCCCTGTACTGAGACAGGTGAACCCTACACTGCCAGATACCTGAACCGCACAGTAAGGGATTAATCTATAGACGGAGCCCTAGTGCATGGAGGCTTACAAATGACACATTATTCAAATCTGCAGATAGAGGCCACTTTCATTTTGACTACAAGTTTTCAGCAGTTATAATACAACCACTTATTGTTTCTCTGGTTTGATTTGGGCGATAATGAATTAGTTAAAGGCTTAAGTTAAAATAGTACACTTGCAATAACTTTCTTCTTCTGTTACAAAGTGGTTTGAGTGCTGGGACAAGTCCCAAAAAGCCCGTGGAGTCTGGGAGCGCACGAGGCGCCCTGACCGCACTTCCCCGTGGTGGAAGTTGCCCAGGCCTGAGCAGGCTATTATAGCACAGTGCAGGACAGGCCATTGTCCTGTTGGCTCATATTTCTCGCGGCTATGGTCAAATTTTGATTCACGGTGGCCCCGCTGAGAGGAAGAAGAGGAAACCGTGCCTTATATTCTGTTTGACTGCCCCAGACTGGCTGATCTCCGTCTCGACAGGTCTGGGAAACCCAAAATTCTCGACCTCTATGGGGACATTTATGCACTACGCAAGACAGCAGGGTTTCTGTCCAGGGCTTTTGCAAGAGAGGATTTGAGCCTCTCAAGCCCTCACTCTAATGGAGTTTGATGATGATGATGTTACAAACAAGAAAGCCTATCATCCATTCATTTCAGCACATCATACTCACTAACAAAGTGACACTATGATATAGATTTATTGATTTAACAGAAAAGAAAAAAATCTACAAAGGTATAATGGGGAAAGTTATATTTACAAGTTGGCATCAAATTGACCAGCAATTATAGAATTGTTTACACGGCGTCCTTGAAAGTCGTCATGTGTGTCGCTACGTCTTCCACGGACGAGGACCTAGATCTAGATTTACTGCTGGCTAGAGTGTCTGCACTGCTGGACTTGCCTGTGCTTACTCCACTGGATTTAGACATAGTTACAACGGACGCACCTCGGTAAGGTTCTCTAATTTTTATATCTGGAAAAAAGAAACGAGATTAACTAAATACATGGGAAAGAAAAATCTGTGGTGCTATACAAGCACTAGCGGATTCACAACTTGGGATTGGGAGGGGGGGGGGGGCGATTTTTTTCCAAACCCTAAACAAATGACCTGCCATATAGATCACATTAAGGTCTGAAAGGGGAGGATTGCCGCAGAAAAAAAATTGTTCGAAAAATTATTTAAAAAACAACAACAAAAACAAAAACAGCCATGTTGAGGCCTTTCTCTTGACAGTTAAGAGGTCTGGGGGAGCACCGTAAGATACCACAGTGGGGTCCGGGCGAAGCCCCGACGCCAAAAGCGTTTTCTTACATTCTTCACTGCAGAAACACATTCTCCTGATACCCCACATATTTAGATTAAGACTTTGAGGATCGCCGAAAAAAAGAAAAATTCGAAAAATAATATTTTTTTTTAAAAAAAGCTCATTTGCTCAATAGGTATGTTTGTAACTTTGTTTTGTTACAGAACTATAATTCAAAGCTCTAAAAAAAATAATTACGTAAGAGGGAGGAGAAATTAAGTAGGCTAATTAGATTCTAATCTAATTCTTTTTTGCATTTTTAGGATTCATTTTGTATACAATAGAAAAATATCAGTATGAGTAAAGGTTGGAAAAAGGTGACTAGGAAAATAATGTTTGGGTTCAGAATTCATCTTAATTGTTACTCTTATAATGAACAAATGTGTATGAATTCTAAACGTTCGAAAACAAAGTCTTTCTTAAAATAACTAAGATAAATTCGTGTGCAATTACATAAACTCTGTAGCCATATTTGACTATTCTATTTTAAAACGTCATGTTTTCGTCTGTAAAGGGGAGAGGGCGGTAGAGGGAAAACGTCTGCTAATGATTGCAATCGCATTAAAGAATAGGGGGTGGGGCGATTCGATATAAGAATTTAATTTATAGCATAGCCTATATATATTTTTTTTAAATTTTGTAATTTCTTATCTAAAATACAAAAAGAAAAGGGTATTGGTTTGTCCGATGGGCGGAAGGCGATTGCATGTATCGCCCCTCCCACCTGGTACACTCCTTTTTCATTTTATATTTACTGATGATAAAATTTGAGATCAGAGTCTGTGTGCGACATAATATACAAATGGGTTAATACATCAATATTTACCTTATATTATATAGATATTCAACTAATTTTTTTCACAAACTATGATTTCTCCATAAAAATGGGACCGCCCCCCCCCTCAGAGGGCTATAGTGGGGAGGGCAGTTGAAGCAATCCCCCCCCCCCCCCAATCTCACTGAATCGGCTAAGATACCAGAAGTGCAGCGATATAATATAAAAAATTATATAGTAATCATCTAATTTTGTTCACAAAATATGATTTCTAAATAAAAGTAGTACCCCCCCCCCCCCTCTCAAAGGGTTTAGGTGGGAAGGGCAGTAGATGTATTCGCCTCCCCCCCCCCCCCCCCACCTCATCCAATCGGCTAACAGGGAAACGACATAATGTAAATATTGGTTAAAATATCAATAAAAAGTTTTAATTATTGGCCTATAGATATTTAATTGATTCTGTTAACAAGCTGTGATTTCTACAAATAAATTGGACCGCCCCCCCCCCCCCCCCCACTCGAACGTTTATGGTGGGGGGCGGGATCGATGCCATCGCCACCTCCTGTGGTGGAATAAGTCCGCCGATCGGTTCGTTTGCACTTTCCGATGGGGCCGATGGCCTGCGACTCCTAGGAGTAAAGTCTTAGAGCCACAACGTGGTAAATATTTTGTTGGTATTATATAGGCACATAGACAGGCACAAGCAAAACGCAAAGCTTAGTGATTTTGTGGAAGAACAAATATTTAATTAAGAATAATTAAGAAGAAAATACAATCGATGAGTATGGGGGGAGTGTACAAGGTGATTTATAACGAATTATAAGCCAATATCATCGCTGGGGTGTTGCTCATAGAACTCGAGTATGGTTTGCTTATTCGGCCGTCTCTCAATTATCTGTATCCAAGATTCTCCTTCTGGGTGGGGCGAGATGAGGCTCCGTTGTGCTGGCGGCCAGTTGCTGGCGCCCTGCGGGTGGGCAGGCACTAGTGTGATGAATATGAGGATGCCACGCGGTGGGCTTACTCCATTGGTAGGTGCAGACCGGTCCTGGGACTTCAGCCTGGAATGCCTTCAGTTCTGGTCGACGGTGATGAGTGACTCATCCTCGATGGGAATGTGTGGAGAGCTGCTGGGATCTACCTTCAGGCAACAAAACACGCCAGCCCTGATGTAGGAGGCTATGAGATGAGACTGTGGGAGAAGCCTGAATTATTAAACCATACAGGCTGGTTAGCGAGGGGCGCATCCTTGATAGGAGCGTCTCCCTCTGACTAAGATAAATGTTAACGACATTTCACTAGGTCTAATAATAATTGCTGTACAAATAATATAATAATAATATTACGAATACACATATAAATGTACAAGGCAGGGGCATAAATGAGGAGGGAAACAGGGGGACCATATTACAGGGTTGTAGCCCCTGTGACCTCATTGACCCACAGGTAAACAATTCCACTGTCGCTCGTGACCAGAGGACCGTGACAAGAAGAAGGGAGGGGGGGGGGGCTCATAAGGGCTCATAACTATGTAGGCCGACAGGCCGAAAATAGTGGGGTAGACACGCGAGACTGATTCTCGGGGGATGCATGGTAACAGCACAGTATGTGCATAGCAAAAACAAGCATAATTATATGTATATATGTGTGCACATATACAGGCAGGCCTACATATGCACAGGTAAGGAGTTAATCTAGGCGTGAGCAGGTCCAGATGAACATTGACGAGTAAATAAGGAACACATATTCATATAGATTTACAAATGTAATGTTTGGAAGCAAACAAGTGTTAACATGATAATGATACGTGAACATAAATGTTACAGGCGAAGACACCCTAAATAATAATGATAAAGTTTTTCCAACTCACCAGCTTTGCCTCACACAAGTTCCCAAATAAATCGTCGACTTGAAAGTCTTCTGACTTCTCAGTGATTCTGATCTAGAATGGCATTAACCTGAAACTTTCGTCTCCGGCATTTATAGGTTTCCGAGCGATACGTTAGAGTAGTGACGATCCAATGGCCATCGAGTCTTTTGAATTTAGAATTGTTAAATTGGACCAATTGTTTCATTTGGGGCTCACTCACTTGTCTTCATCTCGCGACCGTGGAGGGGGGGGGGGGGGACGAAGGAGGATGAAAGCGGAACCATGCACCAATTATCAGGCTGGACCATCGCTCGATGGCACAGCGGAAGGGAGCGATTTGAATAGCCCTGGGCGTTAGGAGTGTCGACTCAAAGTGGTGTACGTTGACAACAAATTTTAATGTCCCTGGACTTAACGACTGCGTGCGTTTGTTTTGGCGTTTGGGGCGTAACTTGGGATGTGTGTTTATGGCCTATAATTCGGTGGTTGGATCTAACCTTGGTGTAGTAGGATGTTTGTGTTCTACACTGGTCAGTTTAGTGTTGAGAGGGGGCTACACAATGCTAATGGTAAAAAGGGGGGGGGTAGTTCCGCACTGGTCAGTTCTGTATTGAGGGACGTATTTCGTCACACCACCCTATAATAATCTACAAATAGGTTGAAATACAAATAATTAGTAGATATTATTAACATAACTAATAAATTCGTTTACAAATTGTGTGATTTCTTTACTAAAACTCGTCCTCCCCCTCTTTGAGGGGGCTCGGCCGAGTTGGGGGTGCTGTCGCCAATACGCCCCCCCCCCCCCAATGGATCCGCCAGTGTATACAAGATGAAACAGGGTGGAGGACACACACTAACCATGAAATATATCCATTGTATGAAGACCCACCAATAGTGACAGAAATTTTAAAAAAAGAACTATGTTGGGCAGGTCATCTTGAAAGAATGTTAGATAACGGAGCAAAATACAGGCAAAAACCAAAAGGCAGGCGACTTAAAGTCAGACCCCGAATACGATGGATTGACGATGTGGAGGCAGATCTACAACAGCTTGGAGTTAGAGCGTGGATACGAAGGGCCCACGAAGGATCTGAATAGAGGGATGTGTTGACGGCCAGAGCCCTCCTTAGCGCCACTGGGATGGATGGATGGATGGAAAGCTATCTACTATCTTTAAGATTAATATACCTACTATCGTGACTGCTTTAAACTATTTACACAACTATTTTAGCTACTTGAGTTATTTACAGCACTATTTTGGTTACTTACCGAAACTTTCCCGTGCATCCGAACTGCAGAACCAATAAATCTTCTGGGAGAAGAATAAAAGTATCAGAGTGATGCCAATGATTGACAAAAACACGGCGTAGAAGATAAACACTGTAAACTTTTGACTGTCTTCCAAATCATTCTTATGATCTGTTTGTGAAAATAGACAACTTGTCACAATTGTAGAATTGAACGCGTCTTGACCACTAAGTCCAAATGGAGAATTTTAATCATGTAGGCCTGTTTACCTCTGTCCTAAAGCAGTGATGCGCAGCCTAATTCGATCTGCGGGCCAGTTTGATTTCCGACACTCGTGTCGCGGGCCACATAAAAGAAAATGTACAAAACCGAAATGAAATTGATATGAAACTATTTGATTAGAAGCCCGCGGATCCTGTGCTTCATAGAAAATAGCTTCATTTCTCTACTTAAAATATGAGCAACACTGTAGCTAGCTTTTCAACCGACTCATTTTCTTGTCTTTTTTTGGTAAATAGCCCCACTGATCCTCAAGTCTTAAGAATCTTTTATTTGCGGCGAAAATCAAGAATGCCGTCATATTTGTTTTTTAAAGTTATTAATAAATAGTTCTTTTTTTTAACAGCCATACTCTCTTGATACAAAAATATCTTGGCTTATTCTCATGCTCCACCAAAAGTAAAGATTCGTTTACTTTTCCTGGTAGCCATAGATGGACGGCTGCCTGGTCGTCCGGTATGCGCGCTGTACCGTCGTTCGGTCGTCTTGACATGGCCGGCCTTAGGTATAATCAAGCTAGGCATCTGCCTAAAGCCTCCAGTTGGTGGGGGTCTCGCATAGGGCTAAAAAAAACGTTGAGAAAAATTGTGAAATTTGGATCAATTGAAATATAGACGGGCATTAAAAAAAATAAATTTCGTAATTTTATTTTTTCGCTGTTTCTTGATATTTATTTTTAAAATTGTATTTGAAGCCACCAAATTCACTTAGCAAAGGGTCTACAATAATCCAAGGCCGGCCCTGGTCGATGTTCCCGGGAGGTTTGGACTAGGATGTACATTATCTCTAACTACGAATAGTAGGCTTTGAAGGAACATATGAAACATGTAAAAGATTTTTACAAAGAAACAAACACACAATTTTAAACAGAAGTATCCTAGGTATCACATACTAAAACCCCCATCACAAATGAAGAAATTAGAAATAGGAATCAAAATGGCAAATGGATCACGCGATGACCTGCTCACCTGATGACCTGGTGACTTGATGACCTGCTGACCACAGTCAGGAAACGAAAACTTCAACTGTAATGCGGCCATATTACGAAATACTCAGGACTCGCAAAGACCTTCTTGAAGAGAACAGTACCAGGGGAAAAAAGAAGAGGCATCTCAAGAAGCGATGGGGCGGGCCAATCATTGTAAAAGATTATAGTTAATTCGAAAGACGGTCGACACATCATGTATGGTGCACCGACGGTCCAACAGACTATGGGATAGGTGAAGGCCTGTTTCAGCCCTCACAGGACATGCGCGATCTGTTCCCTCGTGAGGCGCATGTAGGCCTGAGTCTACACGAGACACAAATAAACATAACTGTCAGTGTATTCAGATATTTAAGCATCTTACCTACACATTTTACTCCAGTGAATCCAGGTACACAACCATATTTGCAGTTACCTGATTGTTTTTCACAAGACTTGTCTCTGTCGCAATGTCCACATTCTGTCAAAGCAAAGTATCATTATTTACAGAGTGAACGATACACAGTCTCAATAGAGACATCTCACTGGCCGTATGTTATGGAGTGTATGTGTGTGTTTATGATGTAACCATGAGGAAAGTAGAGGAACTGAAGAGTTGCTGACGAAACCACGAAGTGTCAAAGTTGAAGATAGGGAGACAAGCAAGAGACGTGGAACAGAAAATACGTATTTTTGTTTTACTAAGCTTATATAAACTAACTCTGTTTCATGTCTGACTGGTAAAAAGTTTGTACACATTATTTCTCCCACACCCAATCTCGGATCACGCTGAAATTTTGCACAAAAATTTTGTGCTTGACAACACAAAAAATCAATTTAAAAAATTAACCAATTAGTTAATTAACTATTGGTTATCTTTTTATTTTGTTTGCTATCTCAAACAAAGGAAAGAATTAGTACTTGACTGAAAGGGTGGTATAAGCTGAACTAGTCCCCTTTCCAAAGGAAAGAAATAATACTTCACTGAAGTGGTGGCAGTGCTTTTTTTTAAAAAAAATAGGTGCCGGTACCCAGTGATTAGGTGCCAGTACTCAGTAGTTGAATGCCTAACTTTTAACTACTAAAAATTAATAATATACGTTAAAATACAAGAAAAATAATAACTTTTTCAAAAAGGTGCCGGTACGCAGTACCGGTACGTACCGTCACAAAAAAAGCCCTGAGTGGTGGTATACGCTGAATTAGTCCCCTTTATAGATTGTCGTCTGAAGCTTATTACAGGTTTAATTACATTACTGATATAAACTAATTCATATATTTAATATAAAATTTGTTTCTCAAAAAGTATTTTTTTTTACTTTGCTTGTTATGGAGTTCTACCTTGTTTATCATTTCACTTGTGTTTCTACCTACATCAATCTTCAAGTTCAATCTGTGTAATTTTATAAATACAAGTTTTATTCTGTATTTGTTTGAAAAAAGTAGCCTGAAGTTTTTTTCCCAAGTTCAATATTATGAATGTAATACGGCTACACTGGTTTCGTTGCGACCGGGTATCAACACTGTACACTTCGGGTGTTTAAGTGTGTACATGTTCCCTGAGTGAAAGTTGTTTGCATTTTGACCTATATTGTTATTGTTACAGTAGTAACGCTGAGGTGGTCAATTGTATTCAAACTGAATTTCCATTTGTTTGGACTAATAAAATTTATCTTATCTTTTCTTATCTCTTATCTTATCACAGAAGAGGAAAATCTTTGACTTAAAAGCAATTATTACTTCCGGATCGTAAATCAACAATGAAGCATTTAATAGATTTTTCATCATAACTTCTAGCTCAGAAATAATTTGTAAGGAATATTGTTAAAACTCAAGCTTTAACTCTTTCTCTCCTAACTGACGATACCAACGTTGATTCCACCAGAATGTGGTAAATAATTACGGAGAGAAAGAGTTAATTCAAGTTCTTCTGTATTTTTTTTCAGAGCGCCTAAAGGCCTAAACCTTTTGCATGTACTCTTGTAGGACTCACATCAATTATAGACCAAAGACTGACCTGTATTAGTGTATTAGAAGTTATTGTTCACGTTGTCTGTCTGTCAGTCAGTACGTATCATTTTCTAAACCAAAAAGAAATATTGCAAATCCACTTTTCAACTCCTTTTTGGCCTATGTTGTTCATATTTGCATTTATATTGTTACTGTTATAGTAGTTACGCTGACGTGGTCAATTGTAATCAAACTGAATTTCCATTTGATTGGACCAGTAAAAATTATCTTATCTCTTATCTTAAAATAGGAGCAACGGTTTTATAATCTTTGAAAGCACTATCTATCATTTGAATTTAATATCGCTTTATATTTCAAAGGCATCTAACCCGTTGTAATAAAGGTTATAAAAAGTTTATTCTCAGCACGGCCGTATATATTAACATCTAATGTTTTTGCCAAGTTGATTTCTAAATGGATCTTTCAAAAAGGAAAATTATTATGTTTTATGTTGTGTGTATATTATTATTATGTGCCTAAGCGTGCCCATGTGTTAATCTAGTTAATTAGAGAAAAACTATGTCACTATTTTTTCTGGCTGAATCTTACCACACTTTCCATGCTCTAATGGCAATTTGGCCTTCAACAGAAAGTAGTTAAAAAAGGGATGCGCTTTCGCAGTGCTCGATCGTCGGTTTTGCCAATTAAAAATTAGAAATGGTGAACAAATTAAAAAAAAAATAGCCTATTCTCGAAAGTCTCTTGGAAATGGCGGTTAAAAAGTTTATTTCCAGTGTAATTGAATGAAAAAAAAGGCGGAGGGGAGGTAGCGGCTTTCCACTTAGAGTCTAAAGACGCATGACTCTCTGAGTAAAAAAAAAAGGTAGACTTCTTACCATCGATACAAGTGTCACCGTAAAAGCCGGGTGAGCATCCAGAGATACATTTTCCGTTGTATCTTTCACACGCTCGACTTCCAGCACAGTTTGGACAAGCTAAAATGAATATAAGAGAGATCTAGAGCAGGGGTGGGCAAATTACGGCCAGCGGGCCACATATATATATATATATATATATATATATATATATATACGGCCCGCAAATCCTAAAATTTTTCTAATGCGGCCCTCGATTTAAAAAGATTGCCCACCCCTGATCTAGAGTGAACTTTTCCTCAAAATTTTAGAGTCGGATAGAGGGATATTATTTCTGTTATTTAGAAATCTAGCAAGCTCAACGGTATTTTTACTAAGTTTATAGCAACTCACTCTGTCTGTCTGTTTGGGTGGAATATTGTACACGTTGTTTTTACCACTTCCCATTCTCTGACCAAGTTGAAACTTTGCGAAACGAATCATTGTCAATGACAACACATAATTAAATCAAAATTAACAAATTAGTTACAAGATTAGTTTATTATGTTTTATAGAAATGAAAGGGGAGATAACTCTTGTGTAGAGAATTTTAAGCTATAGACTTTTTTTTACACATTAAAACCTTTCATTTTTTAAAGTCTTTGTAGAGCTCTTTGGCTAGCGCATCAGCCTTCTATCATGGAGACCCCAAGTTTGAATTCAGCCTCGAGCAACTTTTTTTTTAACACCTTCGTGAAATTGCTTGTGTCACGCGTGTCAGTTGGTCACACACAAAACTAACTCTATTGCTCCGCCAATACAGTTACAATGTAAAAGTAATTTATGTAGTCTACAATAAATTTCTAATAGCTAAGCTCTTTCTCTCCTAACTGACGATACCAGCGTTGATTCCACCAGAATGTGGTAAATAATTACGGAGAGAAAGAGTTAATTCATATTGGCAAAGCATCGATGTAAACTAATTTACTTTGATTTAATGAAGAGCTGCAGAAACGTTATTTGAAAATTTGTGTAATGTCCAAAGTTACATTGAGCAAAAATAGTTTTGTACTGACCTAAGTACAAAAAAAAAAAAACATTACAAATCTTACGTTTTAGACAATTCGTTCCATAGTAACCATTCTGACAGCCTTTTAAACAACTTGCTTTTTGGGCATCGCAGAGATTATCTATACAGTAGGTACATTCTGAAAAAAAAGTTGTAAATACGTTTAGTAGACTCCTAAATATGTGACCCCTTTTGTTAAAATTTAAGGTTCATATCGCAGACTAATTCTTCGAACTCATTTCTTCTAGTATTAGTTGCATTTCCTACAAACCTCCCCGTGGTATGCAATTTAGTACATGGACTACTTGAGTCACGAAACGACTAGGGATCATCTTATGATAATGACATGAAAGCCTGGACTATGCTATTGTTGTCTTTCCCATAGAAGATGCCCGCTCTCTACGAAGTTGATCTATCCCAAGAAACGGCAAGAGCCGATACAGTTTCAAACAAGAAACTGCGTAGACTTCTCCAGGGTGTATCACTGTGAACTGAAAGAAGTCTAAAGTCACCGCATCTGATCTTTCTTGAGAGTTGACTCCGAAGACTTGCCCATATTTGGGTAGAGCTGCAAAGGTTTGGATATAGAGTTTTCCTTCTTCTAGTTGACAAGCTAGCCAAGGCTAACGATCCCCCCTCCTGCCCCATTCCAACCTACACAAAGGTCAAGTTGGTTACATTGATACTATAGCTGACAAGACAAAGGACAAGTCAAAGCCGACCTTGATCACACCTGGAGCCTGCATAACCAGGTAAACACGTCCCATGAATGCAGTTGCCAGAAATTCGGTCACATTGTTTTTCAGAGCAGTGACCACATGCTGAAAGATAAGATAAGTTTTTTGGTCATATACGCTGATTCTTTTTATCTTAAAAACTATAGACGTTTCTTTAAAAGAGAGGATAATTATATCCTATTCCATGTGTAAATGTAGTCGTGCATGTTATTAAGAGACTTAAACTCTACGGAGTCATTTTTTTAGTCTGTTGCATGTCAGGACTGAGTTCTGGCAGCCGGGGTCTCCTTTTAACTGTAGAGGAGGGCACAGTCTGCAAAAGAGCTCAAAGCTCAGCAGCAATAAAGCTGGCTAGAAGAAGAAGAAGAACTGTAGAGGAGAAGGGGGCAATTTAGGGTGTTGACTTCAAAACTGTTATTGTTTTGGGTTGTTTTACTTGGTGAGATGGTTTTTTTTTAATGGAATGTAACTCATAATAAAGTAGTATGGTTTTGTTCCTAGTCCAGGACAGTTGGACTTTTTGGTTATAGAGTTGAAGTGTAGACTCTAATTATTTTCTGTGTAGTCATTATTCAGTCTTTGGGATATTGAGCTGTTATATTTTAATTGATATTGGATATTTCAATTGTCTGAACTGATCCTGTATTATAGTACAGCATATGTATTAAACATGTTATATGCCTGTGAATTGGCATTCTGAATCTTTTATTCTGTCGTTATATGTGTCGTTAACGGTATTGCCCAGGACTTGGGTACATTTAGTAATCAGCATTGAAGTACACATACGTATATCAGAGAAGAAAAAGAGCCTTGACTTTTAATAGCGCTAGGAAAGGAGGAATACTTTGTACGAATTTGTCCTAGCATACGGAATAAGAACTGAGTCTTTATTTTTTTTTCTGAGAATTTTGTTTGTTTGTAAAAATGTTTTACACGTTTCGATGTTCCTTCAGAGTTAAAAATAATCTACTTTCTAGTTCAAACCTTCCAAATGACGACAGGAAATGGCAGCGGCAGGATATGATCTCGTGTCCATTCAGACGGCCGAACAACAGTCCAGCGAGCATACGGCTTTGCTTTTGTAGTTTATAAGTTATTGCCCATTGTGCTATGTACTACTAGTACTTTACTTTTAATCTCAGACATTAAGACAGACAAAGAAAGAGAGAGAGGGGAGGGATATAGATAGATAGATAGATAGATAGATAGAGAGATTTCCCTACCCAGATTTGATGACTACAGTACCCACATGTTACCTAGATCTTACATTCGGTACAGTCCAGACCTGTGAATCCTGCCACACATCCTTCATGGCATTCACCAGTCGTTTGGTTACAAGCTTGACTACCAGCGCAGTTGCTGCATCCTAAAAAAAAACAATATTAGTTTTCACTATAACAATATTAGTTCTCACTATATCAACATTAGTTTTCACTATATCAACATTAGTTTTCACTATATCAACATTAGTTTTCACTATATCAATATTAGTTTTCACTATATCAACATTAGTTTTCACTATATCAACATTAGTTTTCAATATATCGATATTAAATCAGCAAGAAATAATTTAACAATTTTTGTAAATTTAGAAACTAGGAAATATTCTTGAAAAATTGAAAACGTTCTTATTTTACTATTTCTTTCCTAGCTGACGATAGCAACGTTGATTCCACCAGAATGTGGTAAATAATTACGGAGAGAAAGAGTTAACGTACAAAAATCACTGCTTTAAAAATGCTAGAACAGGAAGGGAAAACAAATCTTAGTGTGTGTAAATAGCAGGCCTAGTTACTGTGAGAGTAATTGAAGCTGTTACTCTTGTAATGCACCAAGTGTGGTCAAGAGGCTTAGTACGCTTGAACTTGGCTTGGATGGCTAACTATGAAGGGGAATGGTATCTCAATGAAACACTGTGTAATGCAGGCTTTAATGGTCTTTTCTCTAAACATAGTTAAACTTTGGTGTTTAGTTAAACTTATGCGTTTAGTGTTTTCATTGACATAAAATAAAAGGCAATTTACTCTGGAAATGCTAGTAGTTAGTAGTAAACTATTTTTTTTTCGCTTCAATCACCTCCATCCCTCACCACTTTTGTTCGTTTTTCCATTAAATTCTGGTTTCGAAATGAATCCTCGCAGCTCACAGTTTAACTGCTTTGTGCGGGGATTAGCTATAAATGATTAGTTGTCTCCTTCTGGCGCTTATTTTTTTTTTTTTTTTGTAAAGCGTTTTTACTTTAGCCCAGTGGTACTTAGACTACGGCCTGTGGGCTGAATTTGACGCTATGGTATCCGGTCATAAGCAGTTATTATCTTCCTATTTAGCGCTTACTTTTCTCCCTCTATGGCGCTTTTTTCTTACTCTTTTTCTCTGTAAAGAGTTCCCATTTTAGCCCAGTGACGCTCAGACTACGGCCTATGGGCTGAATATGACGCGATGGTATCCGGCCCTTCTAATTTCTGCAATCAGTGCGATATATTAACGTAGTGGAATCGATTCCATTAAATATCAAGATTTTTTTTGAAGGGTAGATGCTACCAGCGACACATGTGTAGCTGTCATCCGCGGCGCATGTCCCTCCTGACTCATGTGTACATGCGACCCTCGAGTGCTTGACTAATGTGTAGATGCGAGCCGCGACACATGTGTAGATGTCACTCAAGACACATGCATAGATGAGACCTGCGACACATGTGTAGAAATGACACGCGACACATTTGTATAAGTAGCTACTGACACCTGTGCAGATGAGACTCGCGACACATGTGTTGAAGCGACCCACGACACACGCGTAGATGCGTATAGATGCGACCCGAGTGTGTAGAAGCGACCCGCGACACGTGTAGTAGGCTAAATTGATATTTCCCCAGTCCGAAATAATTAGAGCATCACTATATAGGTTATGCAATTGTCTGGACTTACTTAAGAAACAAAGACTTCCTCTGTAACCATCATGACATCCAGCCACACAATTCCCGGTCTCGTGGTGACATTTTTGTTCTTTGCATTGGTGGCATTCTGGAATGTTCACAATTTGGTATTAGAAAAATTATTATAAAAATAGACTAACTCTACAATTTTAATGAAGAAATAGAGAGCTCAATTGAGGCATATAATAATAATAATAATAAAAATTGAAAAGTAAAAAAAGTATTGTAGTCTACCCCTTTTAGAACTGCAATCTGTGAGGGCAGAAGATGTAAATGTCATCTGTTTCTGTGTCCCACTTCTAACAGGGGGGTCATGTGGCCAGCACAACGACCAACCGCCTTTACTTTTCCCCGAATAATGAAAGGTACCAATTAGAGTTGGGTCGACTTAGAGGCGCCCAAAGATCCCGAAATTAAAAATCCCAGTCTTCACCAGGATTTGAACACGGGACCTCGGTTCAGAAGCCAAGCGCTTTACCGCCAGCCACAGCGCCTCCAGATAAATAGATAAATACATAGATAAACAGATTGATTGATTGATTGTTAAATAGAGAGAGTGAAAGAGAGATAGGAGTCCCATTGCCATTGACACAAAGAGGAGAGATTGAGGCCTAAACGTTGATTGTGCAATACAGGAGGTGGCAGGTTGGGGGTTTGGAGTGTCATGCAGACTCTGGATCTTATGACGTCCGCCCTTTCCTTCTACAAGCTGTGATGTTTAAAAATCATTCTGCTCATTTAGTCGAGTGAACAAATATAAAAATATGTCTGTGCCAGTTTTAAGCACTTTAAGTCCTGTGTAAATCTTGAGTTGGTTAGTGCTAGCGAAGTTAGAACGCTATTTACATTGTAACGACTCTCACGATCCAGCTTTCTGCAACACTGCACCACACAATACAAGCTTCTCAAAGAACTTGACATTTCAGAATTCCGATAAATGGACCTCATTCACCAATCGTAAACAAACAACATTTAGCCACGTGGTGCTCTATCTCTTCTATATAATTTACGATCTCATGTTTAATTCATGATGGTTGTCACGTGGCAGTTTTTTTTCGTTGTTTTATGAATAAGATCACGTGACTAAATGTTGTTTGTTTACGATTGGTGAATGAGGTCCATTAAAGCTAATACTGTACAATACAGCACTTCTCGTCATCCGTCATGCTTGACCGCACGCCTATCGCTGGCCTGTGTATTTTTGTCTGCTGGTTACACACGCACATAATTACACTTATGTGTATCACCACCAGAGTTGTAGCAATATGAAATAGCAATATGATAGTAAACATCTTACTGCGATTACACAGATGTCCAAAAAAGCCACTTTTACATTCGGTACAGTTGCCTGTGTTCTGATCACATTTATCTTCTGCACAGAATCCACAGTCTAGAAAATGCCAACAATATTCATGTTAAGTAATAATAATAATTTAATTTACAGAGCGCTGTTAACAAACAAAATGTAGGCTCAAGGCGCTGTAACAACATTACAAACACAAACACGAGAGCTAAAATGACAAACTAATCTAAAAAAAGTTTTAAACAGAAAGGTCTTAATGTTTTTTCTTGAATGTAGTGTCGCATGTTGTCTGAGATCAAATGGGAGTGCGTTCCAAACCTTTGGTCCGTGCACTAAAAAAAAGCCCGGGTCGTAGTAGTATCGTATAGAGTTAGGTTCTATTCATATATAAAGTCTGTATTTGTAACTGCATTGAATTACTTTTTTGATTCACTCAAAAGAGATCAACATGTAATAGTTTAGGCCTATGTCTTACTGGCAAAGCGCGAAATCCGGCATTCTACAGAGACTAGAACTTCAACAAGCTATTAGTAAAATGTTGATTTATTAATGATATAAGTTTATCTGAAAAATATTCCTATTCGAAAGTAATCAACATTATGTAGTCTTGTTCTTTCGAGTGTGTTTTTTGTTTAATGGACACTGTTATCGAAAACGACTCCAAACCATCTTCCTAGAAATTTGGCAGTTGGTAAATATAATTGGTAAATAGTTGGGAAAATAATTTCTAGCTAACTCGCCATATTGGTAAAGCTTTAGTTTTACCGTTATAATTTTCCGGAATATTATTTTCTAAAATGAAAGTTGGTCTAGAAAAAACTCGACAATCTTGAGCAGACACAGCGGGTATTCCCGGTGTCTTAGACACTAATAAAGAAACCGACGTCCAGGAACATGTTGCGCACTGTCTTTTAAGTCTGCATCTCTGAGACTATCATTAGAATTTAATTAACTCAGTACATTTCTACATTCGCTTAACACGGATATTTTTTGTTTGAGGGAGGGGGGGGGGAATCAGAGACAGGATAAAAAAATAATATAAAATAATCGCTCTTACAGAGTTGGTCAGCTGTGTAAAGAAGGAATAGTCTTAAAAACAAATTATGTTATTTGCTGTTTACCAGTCACGTGAAAGATCACATGATTTTGTTTTTGTTTTGCGAGTGCGTAAATAAATCGTGGAGAGACAGACGTGGGAAGGTAAAGGAGATAGAAGAACGAAAGATGGAGAGATTTGCTGAGTATGGAACTGGGGGAGAATTCATTGGATTATCTTTCTAACGGATTGTTTCACGGGATTATTTATTCGTTACATCGGACTAAACTATTAGATTGTGTTTCGTATGAAGGCGGCGATATTCAGAGAAAGTGCTGCGACCAGATCATTGGTGAGTTCTATACAACCCTTAACGTAGCAACAAGTTACCTGCAATGGTACTTCATCCGGTCATATTTACATTGACTATAGATAGATCTTATTCAACTACTGTTAGCTTCTTGTAATGTAATTATTACCTCAACTCCATTTAGCTCCTATGAATGTAATTCTTACCTCAGCTCCATTTAGCTCCAATTAACGTAAATCTTTTTCGACTAGAGTTAGCTTCCTTGGAATGCAAATTTTACCTCGAGTACTGTAAGCGTCCATGAATGTAAGTAAATCTTACCGCGACTACAGTTAGCTTCCATGAATATAAATCTTACCTTGGCTACATGTAGCTCCTATGAATATAAATCTTACTACGACTACAGGTAGCTCCCAGGAATATAAATTTTACCTTGGCTACAGGTAGCTCCTATGAATATAAATCTTACTACGACTAAGGTTAGGAAACAGTTAGCTCCCATGAATATAAATCTTATCTCGGCTACAGGTAGCTCCTATGAATATAAATCTTACTACGAATACAGTTAGCTCCCATGAATATAAACCTTACCTCGACTACAGGTAGCTTTCATGAATATAGATCTTACCTCGGCTACTGGTAGCTCCTATGAATATAAATCTTACCTCGGCTACAGGTAGCTCCCAGGAATCCACCAACGCAAGGTGAAACACAGTTCCCTGTTACTTTATCACACTCGCCAGTTCCCCCACAGTTGGCGCACACTGGAAGATATACACGTCCAGTAAGTTCGGTATTTAGTCTTACCAACGCAGAGATAAATCAATGTAAAAACTATCCAAGAAAGCCAATGAATTAACTTCGTTTTAATCTCTGATCATCCAAATTGGCTCGATTTACTTATGCATAATGTGGGATATGTGGCATAAACCGCTTTGAGATCTACGAAGGGCGTGGGTTCGAATCCCGACATGGAAACAATCACAAAAGAGAAGAAAAAGAAACATAAGGTATAGAACTCTTTTCGTACAAATATGTATCACTGAATAAACAAGCAAAATAAAAAAAACAATAAAAAAAAACTTATTTAAGGGGAATAACGCCGCACTTACAATTATATATCTAAATAATGTAGAAGTTATTTTCCTAAGTTGATATCAAACAAAAGATTAATTATAAATAAATAATAATATTAATAATAATTTTATTTATAAAGCGCTGTTAACAAACAAAATGTAGGCTCAAGGCGCTGTAATAACATTACAAACACAAACACTAATGCAACATTAAAAACTAATCTAAAAAAGTTTTAAACAGATAGGTCTTTATGTTCTTCTTAAAAGTGGTGTACCATGTTGTCTGTCTGAGATCAATGGGGAGTGAGGTCCAAGCCTTTGGTCCGGGCAGTGAAAAAGCCCGCAGACCGTAGCTTTTGAGGGAGAAACGTGGCACCACTAAAAGCGTTGAGTCGATTGAGCGCAGGGCTTTCAGGGGGACATATGGAGTAATCAGTTCGCTAAGGTACAAAGGCATCTCATTGTTATATATACACTGATGACAAAGTGTGGCGACCTTGTCATCGATTCTCGCTTTCACGGAAAGCCAATGGTGCGTGCGCAAGAGCGTTGTAGCAGAATCTCATCTTGTTTTTCTAAGGACTATTCGTGCGCCGCGTTGTTCTGTATACGTTGCAGCTTGGCTATTTTGTCATCGGGTATACCTTCTAGCATGGCGTTACAGTGGTCAAGGCGGGAGAGTACGAATGCCACAGCTAACGTTTTTGTTGACTCCGTTGTTAAATATGGTCGGATCTGGCCTAATCTACGCAGCTGCAGATAAAGACCCTCGCAGAGCTGACTTATGTGTGGGTCGAAAGATAGTGTTGATTCGAAGAAAACTCCACGATTCCGACCTACATGGCTTAAGGAAGCTGGCAGTTCGTGATAAAAAGAGAATCTGTGCTTTCAACTTTTGAGACGTTGTTCCGAGTGCCAATCTTAATTATTTCTGTCTTGACTTCGTTCATCTTGAGCTTATTTTCAACCATCCAATCGCTCACCCTTGCAACGGTACCACTGATTTTCTATGCCAAATGCGACACCTCTGAGGGTACTGAGGAATCGTATAACTGTGAGTCATCAGCAAAGAAATGGCATAAGAAGCCGGTTGGCCGTAATTTGACTAATTGATTAATTTTTAATTGATTCTTGATTTTTTAGGTACATTAAATAATTATTTCACGTTTCAGAGAATACAATTATCTAAGGGAACCAAACCCTACATATTTAGCCATATATGTGAATACTGAGGGATTAATTTCCCTTTATGGTATCAAACAAAATGATTAATTATCAGTAAATTAGTTAATTTATGCCCTGTCTTGGCCAATAAAAAATTGTGTGAAATTTCAACTTGATCCGAGGATGGGTGTAGGAGAAATAACGTGTACAAACCTTTTTACCAGACAGACAGAAAGACAGACAGTGTGAGTTGATATTAGCTTTGTAAAAAGATAACATGAACCTGAAGCTAAAATGGAAATTTTCAGGATTTATTATATACAAAATACAATCGTAAAGTCGAATCCGGTTAATTGGATTAGCCGCTTATTCAGACCGAATCCTTAAATGTATGAAACAAATACTAAAATACACGTGTAATGCTATCCATATACTTGGACCGAAACCCCTTTTAAACGAACGAAACAACGTGAAAGATAATATGGAAAAAAAAAGCCAAAAGTCTAAAATGTTGAACTTCAACTGGTGGAACATTACGAAACAATTACTTTCATCGATAACGCGCTTCAATGCTACGATGGAGAGGAACTTAAAGGGAGAGAACTGCTGCTAAGATCGCAGAGAAACATGATGGCATCGGAAGACCTGGAAAGTGATGGGGATGATCCTAATGACCTGGTAGAAGCGAGACCATTTGTTCTAGAGGGCCTTAACCAGAGGCGGCCTTAGCAGTGCGCGGGGCCCTTAAGGGTAGACTATATATATAGTACCACTGGTGTCTTACCAGCCGCATGAGGAGGCATAAAACCCCAGTGCAAAGCCCTCAGCCCCCTGGATGACAAAGTGGTCATCATCGAACCACGATGGACGAACTATATATACCATGTCACGCAAACGGAATCGTCGCCGAAGTACTAAAGGCCCACCATTGGCTATATAACTTCTTAAAATCGAAGTGGTCTCCGCCTTAACTTCTGGATCTGATACGTCCCACAAAAGACATCTGTTCTAGGTGGCTAACATCAAGCGTGCAGTCAAGGATGACGGGAAAATATGCCGTCAGGTCTTTAAGCTCTTTTTTTTAAATCCTATATCCGAGGTACTGGTTGTGAGCCTCGGCGTTCTTAACACTGACCTTCGTCGTCGCAACCTGTGAGCAGTGGAAAACAATAGCTCGTTGCCACGTCGAACAGATCTGTGAACAAAGCTCAACAGTGGTTCTTACATGTACGTTTGACATACCTGTATATCTCTCAGCAGAGAGTTTATAAACGTTCAATGTTAGGCTATTTAAATTAGGGCCTGCTCCGTCTTGAAATATAGGACATGCTAATATAATCGTAGTTGGTTATCAGGACTAAAGGCAGCATGGAAAACCATCTCCTATATACCCCCTCCCCCTACTGGTCCACAAATGAGATTGGACTAAAAGCGCTCTGAGCATGCTATAAGCATGAAAGTAGCGCTATATAAAAGTTATAATAATAAATCGATCACGTCCTGATGTGGTCCAATTAACCGGAGTCTACTGTATGAATCAACATTGTACTTACAATTAAGACAGTGGTCTCCCTTGTATCCATCTTTACACTGGTCAGTGCATGGTTCATCTGTACATGGACCTTTGCACCCTTGGCATTCTACAGAGATTAGAATCAATTTTCTAAAAGAGAATTAGAATCTATCTTCTACAAAAAAAAAAAAAAAAAGATTATTATCAGTATTCTAAAAGATAGATTATAACCTATCTTCTAAAAAAAAGATTTATATGAATATTGTAAAGGGAATTGTTAATTCTTATTTCTGTACAAGTTAAAGAATGCCACTGAATAAGAAGCTTCACCTTCTTCACCTATCCCTTAGTCTGTTGGACAGTAAGGGCAACATACAAGATTTGTCTATCATTTTTCTCACTTACTTTACCTATATGTGGTTTAGTGTGAAATGGAACCGCAGATATTACTTTTACACTGTTTCTTTATCTCGTTATGTGTAGAAAACAACTAAGTCTTCTTGAGCGGTTCCACTAAAGATGCTTGCGCTCCATCATGGACATACGGTGGCAAGACCGCACTACAAACAGTGATGTCCTTGCGAACGCCGGTATGGACAGTATAGAGGGACTTCTTATGGTCCGACAACTACCCTGGGCAGGGCACGTATCCCGTATGGGAGACGAACGTATGCACAAGGCAGTCTTTTTTGGTGAGCTAAAAGGTGGTCGACGTAACAGGCGCCCCACGGAAACGCTTTAAAGACCAGCTTAAGCGTCAACTTTCCTTGGCTGACATAGAAGAGAGCATCTGGTTGCATGCAGCCTCAGAACGAGACAGCTGGAGGTCACTCACGAAGGCCGCGGGATACACACCGAGGACAAACGCAGACGGTGAAAAGAAAATCTAAATCTACCACCTGGGACAATGGTTATGCTTGCCTTGGATGTGGCAAAATATGTAGGTCACAGCTGGGGCTGCGCAGCCACGGGAAATACTGCACTCCTCACTAATCTTCGGACTCGAAGACACGCCTTATTATGTGTAGTGTAGACGTTTTATGTTTGTAAATATTGTACATGTTTCGGATGTTCCTTCACAGTTGAAGATAATCTACATCCTATACCAAACCTCCCGTAAGACGACAGGGGATGGCAGCGATCAGGGTATGAACCATGGACCATCGAAACAACCGAACGACAGTCCAGAGCGCATATCGCACAATCAGACAGCAGTCCTGTTTATTAGAATGTTAAAGAAAAAATATCTAAAAATTTCATTATTCAGATAGGCTCCGATCTTGTAGTTGTTGATGGCTGTCTGACTTCGACTGATTACTCTTAGAGTCTTAGATGTCTGTGTTTCTTGTACGGGTGTATTAGATGCGTTTAAACTACTAAATATCAAGTGTCAGGGGTTCTTTTATATGCTTTGACTTGACTTGGCTCCTTAGGGGTATGAATATTCAATTACAATTCAATTCGTGCAACACTCTTTACATTCACAACCTGGGAATACATATACAAGGGGATATAACTATCATACCAAAATATCAAACTAACATTCACTCTCGCCATACCTCCCTTTGACAATGACCTAGATCTAAACATTAATAATTAGAAAAACAACGTCCAGATCGTTATATGTTTGAATGAATTTTAATACTGAAAAGGCTAGACGAGTCTGTGTACCTAAATCGAAGTTATCCTCTAAAGTCCTAACACCAACTGACTAATAACAACCTAGTTAGACTATAACCTAATAAGACGTGATGTCACTAGGGACCATATCGAGAGTTCATCCTTCATGATGCGTCTGTATACTAACAGAATGTCTAACAATACTAATTGTCTAGACTTAGACTTAGGTCCTCCCGCGCCGTTCGGCGCATTGGGCGGCAAGCTGACACCATAAAGATCTGTCACTGGCAATGTCTGAAGCCTCCTCCCACTTGGTGTCCACTGTTCTGAGGTCCTCCATGAAGGTGTGTCGCCAAGTAATACGAGGACGTCCCTGTTTGCGCTTTCCTCGTTTTGGCTTCCATGTTATCGCAACCCTTGGTGTGCGTAATTCATTTTGACGTAGAACATGTCCCGCAAACCTCATGCGCCGCTCAGTCACAACCTCACCAAGTGTTCGACTCCTAGTTCGGCATAGGATTTCCCTGTTTGAGACCCGATCTAATTGTCTAACATATCTGGTTTAATTACACTTGTTTAAAATGTCATTTTGATTATAGAGCGTTTGCCAAATTAACTATCACTGACATTTCAACGTAAATGAATTCCTTCATGGAGGTGTGGTGGCTGAGTGATAAAGCGCTTGATTTCTGGGTTCGAATCCTAGTGAAGACTGTGATTTTTAATTTTGGGATCTTTAGGGCGCTTCTATGTCAACCCAGCTTTAATGAGTACATCATTAGTTGGGTGAAAGTAAAGGTCTTTTTTTTGTAGCCACAAGACACTCTCATCAACCGTGGGCCAGAGAAACACATGACTACATCATCTTCCCTATAGACCGCATTGCCTGAAACGCGAACTTTCACTTAATTTTGTCTTTAAAGAATAGTCAAGCTTTTTTGATGATTCTGTAATCGCTTCTCATTGGTAAAATTGTGTTTAATTATTCCAATTATTCTCAAATAAATGTTTATTTATGTGTGAAAATAAAAAAAATTATCCATTATATTTATTTTAAAAGTCATTCATCATATACTTTTCAGATGATCAAGCTAATTAAAAAGATAGATAAGCAAATTTCGTTAACCAATAATGACATTAACATTATGTATACAAATATAAGATAGAGTTAAGAAGCGAAAGAGCACATGCGTGCTATATACAAAGCCGCCTCGAGGGCTGTGGTCGCCTGTGTGCGAAATTTTAAAATGCCGCCCCCCCCCCCCTTTTTTTTTTCTAGAAAAAAAAATTCATTAAGACTGAGTGGACACTGTTCCAAAAGTGGCATTGGATTAAAATCCATTTTTATAGGCCATTCTATTTTTCACTTTTATATTCGCACAGTTGTTGTACCCCTCAAGTACAACTATGAATCATGAATCATGCACTAGGGACAATTTCGCACATACGTGCTTATAGAAATCTAACATCTGGTTATTGTTTTTTTGTGTGATAAACTTAAAAAAACTTATCTCGTTCATGTTTCTAGCTTATTCTCATGTATTTGAGACGATGAATTTATAATTGATGAGCTGCGGCAGGTATATTGCAATGAACAGCGGAAATTATCATGATCAATATACCATTTCTCAATAACATTTACTACTCAACAGTGTTATATGGTCTGGACTCTTGCTATGTTCACTTGTTTGTTATTGTAAAAAAAAAAAAGCATAATCCGAAACAAAAAGCTCGAAATACAAAAGCCATTGACAGTGGAACATTTTCAACGTTCTGTACACTTTCATGATAATCATCACGATTGTATTTTGGAGAGATGTGCATTGTATCCACAATCATCTGACATACACGGATTCAAAGTTGCCTACAATTTTATCCAACAAATGAATCAACTAAGCGCTAAATATCTTTCTTGAGTTTAAAGAAAGTAAATAATCCTAAGTACAAGTCACTTAAACAATGACTTGTAAAAAAAAACAGAGTAAGGCAGTGTTTCTCACATTCCCGGGTGGCGACTCCCTAAATAACATTACGTTTAAGCCCACAATAGAAGTTAGAGCCCAGAGGAGCGATGTATGCCTCGGCAGTGAGGCCCTTGAGTTTTTAAAGAATGTAATAAAAAAGAAAAGAAACTTAGTCATAATGTTGTAGATTTTTTTTTTCATTTATATTAATTTAACACTGTGTATAAAATCCAAAGTGACGTCATGAAAGTTCACTAAAACTTTGTTGTTGCTGTTTTTTTTTTCGTAAATTTTGTTGCCTACATAATTTTTAAGTGCTGTAACTGTAGTTGCGGCAGGTTTCCGGTCAAGTCAACAACGGGTCTGAACCTTATATTTGCCGCCCCCCCCCCCCCTCCCCCCTCCTTGTTGTTGCTCGGTTGTTGTCTTGTAGCTCCAAACAACTAGTATACTGAACCGATGAAGGCATTTTATATTTTTTGATACATAAACTTTGAATAACTTCAACTAACTTCTTTGTGAACTAAAACTCAATATAACTGTTATTATTCCCGATTTAACTTGAGATGAGATATAGATCTAATAGTAATGAAATAAACTGATGTTTAAACAAAATCTAGCTCTCAAAAAAAGATGAAGTCTTTATTGTTTCATGTCTTAAGATCGTCTCACATTTGCACTAGGTACGTTAATTTCATCGTCACAAATGAGTAGGCGCTTTAGGAAAAACCCGTGGGAATCCCTCGGCCGCTGCTATATTTTTGTTTGTTCTAGTCTTCGAGATAATTTCTTATGTACGAATATTGTTTATATTTTCAAAGAATAATGGAATAATTAGAATTTATTTAAAATGTTTAATTTTTTTTTATTTAATAATTTTTTAAAAAGTAACCTTGGAATAATGTCGGCCGCCTGCGTGCAATGCACACATTGCACAATAGGTAGCGGCGGCCCTGGCTATATATATATATATATAAAAAGGTGAAAACTTAAATCTTGTGTATGTTAAATACAGACCTTAAATATGTTGTCTTTGATTTTCCTGGCTAATTCAGACGGCACGCTCCATGCTACAGAGGCGGCCTTAACAGTTCGCGGGGCCCAGGCTAGTGTCATATCAGGATTATTTACATAATTTTTACCAAATTATTAAATTTTTACTACCTTTACTATTTTAACTGTGAATAGACCTTGTTTTTAATGATTTAACTGTATAGAATTTAGCCCTTGTTATATAAAGGGAGAGTGATCCTTAACTCTCAAACTCAACTCAGGATTACGAATATTTGTAGGATAGGCTGAAGGTGAAAGACATAATCCTTCTCGCAAGGCTCCCCCCCCCCCCCCCCGAAATCGAGGGCAGAGCCGGACATGGGCGATTGGTGGCCCTAGGCGAAGTGAATACGATTGCCCCAAAGGAAATAGAATAAAAATAATTACGACTGAAAAATACGCGATGAATTAAACCTTTTGATAGAAAGGTCTAAATCAACAAGTGACTTATGTGCTTCATGAATTATTCTTGATCACCAGATTATAAATAACGTTTCGATATTTCTCCAAAAGGAAGACACAATGGTCTTCTAACATATTAAGTCTAACAAGTAGATCTAAACATTCGTAAATATACCTTGAAGCCTAGTAAAGACTTAACTCTTTCTCTCCATAATTATTTATCACATTCTAGTGGAATCAACGTTGGTATCGTCAGTTAGGAGAGAAAGAGTTAAAGCGTGGCTAGTAGCCATCGAGTTCTGCTATGTTTGGGATCTAATTTATGTTTTGCAACTTTTTTCTGAAAAAAAATAAAATTTCCCTAAGTTCTGTGGGATGCCCCCACCAATCGGATCCCTTTGACGGCTGTCTAGTTTGCTATGCTTAACGGTTGGTCCTTGCGCAAGGCCTGGCCCCTTGGGCGGTTGCCTCCACTCTTGAGACCGCCTAACCGAGCATTTTTTTTATTAAGTATTTTGGTTTTTGGCACATCGGCACAATTTAGGCTAAGGCCACATTTTTAATTAGGCTGTGTATTTGCAAGTTATAGGTCAGTGTTACGACAGCTCTACGTGTGGCGTGTTTTAAGAGCTACTCATCAGATGCATGAAAACTACCCACACAGGTGTTTTCTTTTTCAACCTAATTAGAGAACTTACGTTGCCGACAAACCACGTGACCCATTTCGTAAATACACATATAGCAATGTCCGTTGACTGAACATCTTCCCTCGGGGCAGTTACGGCACTTTTGCTCGCAGTCCAGACCATACCAACCGGGTGGACAGTCTAGGAATACATAAATACATGTAATAGATTCAAATCTTGCTCTGCTGCAAGCCGTTGGATTCATTTTAAATAGTTGTGCCGACTGATCGTGTGGTATGCGCTTCATACCTTCGTGTCGAGGGTCCAGGGTTCGAAACCTGTCCACTGCCATCCCCCGCCGTCATGCGGTAGTTTAGAGCTAGTAATAAAGTAAAATTTCCCTTTCAGACTATGGGGCAGATGATGCTAAGGTCATATGTTTCTATGGCCAACGCAAGCAAGATGTCATGTGGCCAGCACAACGACCAACCGCCGTTACTTTCCCCAGCTTAAGTCAGCCACCCATTAGAGTTGGATGGACTCAGGGGCGCCATACAAATCCCGGTATTCAAAATCCCAGCCTTCATCGACATTCGAACCCAGGAGTTTCAGTTCGGAAGCCGAGCGCCTAACCACTCTGCCACAGGCTAGAACTAGGATGTAATTATCTTCATATTTGAAGAAACATTCAAAACATGTAAAACAAACAAACTTGCCATGTCATCAGTGGCGTAGCTAGGACTTTGCCAGATCTTTTATTCTGTATTTACTAAAATACATGTTCAAAGTAAAAACACACACAAAAAAAAGATGATTTTTTTAAAGGAAAGAACCGCACAATTCCGTCATATATCTTAATACTGCAATATGTATCTCCCTTAAACTACTATAAAACAAAAATAAAAAAGGTGAAAGACCTGAACTCAAGGGCTCATGCCAACACACTAATCACTACGCGAGAGAATCGTATTTTATTGATTCTTGTGTTGTCAGGTAAAAGAAATAATTGTGCAGGATTTCAGCTTCATCCGAGATTGGGTATAAGAGAGGTAACGTTTACAAACTTTTTACCAGACAGACACTCCTAGAAGCTTGATAAGAAAGCAGAAACTCTTCTGTACAGGAATAAAGTAGCGAATGAAGATTGACTTGAAAAGGGGGCGGCGAGGTAGGGAAGAGGAAATCACGTGTGTTTGGTTTAAAAAACAAACTATCCATAACTAATAAAGTAAAAATACAACGTTCCTTAGTTTTAACCCAAAAGATGCGTGTGGTAGTTTAGCCTCTAGGCACCAGAAGTGTAATCCCATTTTGTATGCACTCATTGTGAAACGGCTAAGCACTTTAAGTGTTGAAGCAGATTTATTCATGTCCAGAATAATTATAACACTATTTTGAGTTCAAAGTGTTACTGAATACAATTTTTTTTTACTACCACCATATATTTCGGCTTCACAGATGACAATGTTGGATCCTCCGCCTGGCCCTTCAATGATAACTGATAAAACTTTGGGAGAAGAATTTGTGGCTATGTCGTAAACAACTTCGGAAGTATTTGTTTTGAAGGAAAATGTCGTTTTTTTTGTTTCATCAATGAACTGCAGAGAGAATCCATGCCTTATGTATTTGTTCTGAGCCATTCGTTTTTGAACTGTTGAAAAAACAAGAAAAACATTAACTCTTTCTCTCCTACCAGCGTTGATTCCACCAGAATGTTATAAATAATTACGGAAAGAAAGAGTTAAAAATACTTTTAAAAAAAAAGGCTTATATTAAGTCTAATTGTATCAATTAGTTTGGATCATTCATGCAATTAAAGTTGTAATAACAAAAAATGCAATTCTGTGCAATAAGATTTTTTAAAATACCAATTGTTGTTGTATAGGGCAATTTCATGCTTTAGCTTTCCCAACGCGCTATGATTCTATAACTTGTCCAGACCAGTTGAGAAAAGAAAGGGGGGAAGGAAAAGAAGTTGGTATCTGTGTGAATGTTACTGTGATCACTTTTTAAATGCATAAAAAACGTGTTAACTCAGGCCTCAAACCTCCTCAGGGGACTAATTCAACGTATACCACAACATCTGTCAAGTACGATTTCTTTCTAATTGTTATACATTTTTAAAAAAACCAAAGTAATGATCTCAATAATTATTCCTTCAATGCCATGATTATTTTTTTGTTGTTACATTTCTAACTTATAAACTTTTCATTCATGTAGCTTTATCAGTTTGGGGTCCGTGGGCAAATTTAGACTAAATAAAGGGGTTCCGGGTCAAAAAAAGCTTGAGAACCTCTGTTTTAGTCCATATGCTATTACAAATACTTGCAAGTACTGCTTTCACGTCTAGTACCATTTAAGCATGAAACGGGTTAATCGAATCAGCCAGGAAAACCTATGACGTACTAGCGTCTCGTATTAATATGGACCACTATATAATAATACATAGATACACGTAAGATGTCATATCTATAAAGTAACTACTTCATTGTTAACTTATAAATGGTCAATTTTCGAGCTATCATAACACATCGTACAAGTCCAGTTTTTCTCAAAGTGGGGTACTCTTGCACTCATAGGTACGGGACAAGCTTGAAGGGGGTTCTCGTTGCACATGGTTAACTATGTTAAATTAGTAAAAAAAATAGCCATTTAGTTTATAAATTAACATAAAATATCATAAGTTTAAAATCCTTTTTATTATTTAGTATAAGTTTTTACAAAATCAACTATGGTACCATTTTACATTTTAAGACTAAGCTCTACAAAGATGAGGAAATGGATAGCGATGTTACAACTTCTGTCGACACGCCCACTTTTTCGATGTAAAAACCAGGTTTCCATTTTTTTAGAATGTATTTGATGTGTCTCTAAAGCAGTGTTTCTCAAACTTTTTTGTCTGCCGGCTCAGTTAAAAAAATACAAAAATTTCGCGGCACACCAGGAAGATGTTTTATAATAAAATGAACATGTATTTGACCTGTTTTACATATTACACACAATGCGAAGGGTGTGCCTGATTTTGAGAGCAAATGCGATCTAATCGAGGCTCCAAAGGAGGAAAACTTGCATTTCATCGTCTGTTGCAAGAAGTCTCTCTCTTTTCTTAGACTTGATTTCAGTCCATGCTGAAAATCCAAACTCACAAAACCATAAAGATGCAAATGGAAGAATTATTTTGATTACTTTTAAACTGAATGCAGGATATAATTTGTTGATTGAGATCCAAAACTCATTCAGGCTTTTCTCGGCATAACTTGACTTAAGAACTGCGTCGTTATTTAGATCAATTAGCTGCTCTTTTTCTTCAGTTGTAAAATTTGTAGCTTCATTGTTGCCAAATGGAGAGCTGACCCATCCATATTCATTATTTCCAACTGTTGGAAAGTAATGCTGAAAGCAGATGTGTCAAAGTGTCCAGAATTTCGGGGGTGATTTCTTTATTTGAAGCACATTCATTGTAAGTAGGAAAGCAGTCCTTTCGAGATCTTACTTTGCCACAAAGACAATATTTCACCAAAGGGGACTTCAGTTTTGAGGATGCAGTGATGATGGTTTCCGATGGTCCTTGAAGACTTAAATTCAATGAATTTGATTTGTCAAATAAATCAGAAAGAAATGTCACCTTAACCCACCATATCTCGTCATGAATAGAAAATACAAAGTCTTTTTTTCAGCCTCCAAGAATGAAATCAGCTCAGCCTTGAGTTGGACGACACGCTTTAATACTTTTCCCCTGGAGAGCCAACGAACGTTGGCGTGATACAGGATGCATTTGTAGTCTGAATACGTTGCTTCAGAGAGCTGAGAGAAAGGTAGGGATGCAAGCGGTCGAGATTTGATGAAGTTAACAACTTCAATCACATGATGCAGAACAGCCGTCAAATCTTTCGGCAAAGATTTGAAGGCAAGAGCATCTCTGTGGATCATACAATGAACAACTAATACATTTGGATTTTCTTGACTCACAAGAGTGGCGAATCCCTTTCTATTTCGCTGCATGGAAGGACAGCCTTCGATGCAAACGCTGACACAGTTTTTCCACTTTGTAGTTTGAATAGCAAAATGTTTTCGTTAACCACTTTGAAAATATCTTCGCCTTTGGTCGTAGTCGGTAAGTCTTTAAAAAAAAAAATTCGTTGACACATTTTTTATCCTTTATGAACCGAATAAAAGCTAGCAGCTGGGCTTTGCCGCTAACATCAGTGGATTCATCAACTTGAAGAGACCACAGCAGAGACACTTCATCGTCAGTCACGTCGAAGTGTTCGCAGATTTGATCTTGTAGATCTGACTATAAGTCTTCAATTCTGCGTGAGATAGTATCATTTGACAAAGGAACTTTCCTAACTTTTTCGGTGGCATCGGGTCCTAGGATAGTTTCAATAACTATTGCTAAAGCTGGTGTAATAACTTATTCAGTCCTAGGATAGTTTAAACAACTGTTGCTAAAGCTTGTCCTAGTATAGTTTCAACAACTACTGCTAAAGCTGGTCCTAGGATAGTTTCCATAACTATTGCTATAACAGATTCAGCCTCTGTGTGTGCTTTCGTGCGCTTTGCAAGAGCTACCTTAAAACTTGCAATCAATCCCTTTTCTGGCAGCTTTATGTAGTTTGTAACTTTCTTAGCTTGTTTTTTTTGTTGAGCCCTGATGTTTTCGAAGTATTTCTTCGGTAGTGCTTTTACAGCTGGATGTTTTGTTTCCAAGTGTCTCTTCAATTTGCTTGGAACAAGCGCCTCGGAGCTGAATTGCAGATCAAGCAGAAAGGCAATGGAGAATCTTCTGTCCGAAGATATGAAACCATATCCGATGTAATCTTCTTTGTACCTTCCTTTGGTTCCTTGCTTTTCATTTTGACGCTTTCGCAGTTTCATTCTTGCTAACGTATTTCTCCATAGATAACAATGAATAATGCTTATTGATAATTTGTTCTTATTAGCGTACACCTAAACAATTTACATGAAACGCATCGCATATTATTATCGTTACCAATTCAAAAACTGATGTGCGTCTGCTAAGGCGGTCTATATTTTAATCATTTTAATAATATATGTATATTGGGAAATTCTATAACCTGAATAGCTAACATTCCTTTCCTTCCAAATTGAGCGATCCGATTTAGCAGGGCAGAGAAAATGGAAGAGTGCAGACTACTATTACTGATATTACAAATAGGGAGGTCATCGCAACGTAAAATAAAAAATTAATAGTAGGCAGACCTGTGTAACGCTGCACTTGTGGCGTTCTGAAAACTCCCGCGGCACATCTGCAAATCTTCGGCGGCACACAAGCGTGCCGCGGCACACAGTTTGAGAAACACTGCTCTAAAGCATGCAAAAAAATAAACTCACTAATTGAATACTTAATTGTGGTAGAGTAATTATCATTTTGTGTATGTAAGCCTATAAAACATTTTTTTCTTGTTTTTAAAATAAATCCTTATTTTGGGAGGGGGGGGGGGAAGAGGGGGTACTCAGCGTTACGAAAATTCTAGAAGGGGTACGCATAAGTCAAAAGATTTGGAAACACTGTACTAGTCGACTAGAGCTTAACGAGGCAACTACCTGGCATGCTATGAATTTTGATACGTTGAATGATGAAAGCCCTGGATAGGGTCAAATCCCAGTTATCAGCCATGAAACATTCAGGATCGTTTAAAATTCCGTTAATTGATGCTTTTAAGTTGTCTTTGATTGGATTTGGGGACATAACTGTTAGATCAGTGCCGGCACTTCGACCTATAAATCAAAACAAGTTTCTGTGTTTAATAATAATAATGAAACAAGTAATTCGATATAGTCATTTAATATTGTTCTACAATACTTGCAGTCAAGTTCAGTTGTGAGGCCCCTACACACAGATAATAGTAGCCTTCAGACAAACACATACACACACACTAACACACAGTTGATCGTATAGAAGGGGTGTACATCTAAAGAAGACGGTGACGTGATGATATACACACATATGACAGCGACTTAATGAGTTAATGACACGATTTGACAATGACCTATATAGCTTCTACTTTGTACTCGAAGATGAGCCCATTTCCTATGATCTTGAAACTGGCTATGGAGTTAATCAACGCTTTAAAAAGCCGGCCACATATATGGCATGGGTATCTTTGGTCTGCAGCATATATGCCGTTTGATCGTCTAAGAGCTGAGCCGAACGCTCTTCGAGTTCTAAGCTTGAAAAAAACAACAACCTGCGTGAGTCTGGAAGAGACACAAGTCAATGCCTATATAAAGCATTGCTATTTCCGACATAACTGGCCTCTGGACGCATGGGCTAGACATGGCCAAAGGACCGAGTTTACCGGGAGCCTCCGCCATCTTCCTATGTTATACCAAGCTATGGGGGAATTCGCCATTAATGTAACGGTCCCTTAAGGAACGGCGCATGGATTATCGACAGGGTCGTGAGAGCTCTCTTTCAACTCTGTCCGTGCAATGGGTCCACTCTCGCCTACCCGTGGACACCCCCAAGGGAGTTTTATTTTACCATTCATTTAGCCTAGTTACCTTCTCAAGTAACCGTTTTCACCCGGGTGCCACGTTGAGGCAGAACCGGGCATATATGCCTGCTTCTTTTTATCACTTTTCTTTTTTTAACTGTTGGCTAATCACTTTGCTCTTATCTTGAAACTCCGACACCCACGGCTTCACACAACGAGGAGCGATCGAGAGCTTCCGTTTTCCAGTCGTGAATGTCAGTTTCAGAGACATAATAACCCACTGATAGCAGGGGCATAGTGACACACACAGATGAAATCGCTTATTGACACATAGATGAACTGACATAATGACACACAGAAAGAGCAGTGCTAAGTAATGACACATAGACACAAATGACGTAATGACACATGATAATGACGTTAAGAAACAAAAACGACAATGACGTCATTATACACAATATGACAATGACATGATAACATACAAATGACAATGACGAATGGCACACATTTGGCAAAGATGTAATGACGCACAAGTGGCAATGACATAATGACACATAAATAACAATGTCGTTATGGCGCACAAATGACAATGGCGTTATGACACACAAATGACAATGGCGTTATGACACACAGATGACAAGATGACAGTGACGTTATGACACACAGATGACAATGACATAATGACACACTTGATAATGACATAATGACACACTTGATAATGACATAATGACACACATATGCCAATGACGTAACGACAACACACACATGACAATGACCTATTGGCACGCACATGACAGAGAGCACTCACCCCCACTTAAACGCAGCTCACAAATATATCTCACTGAACCAGTAAGTGTCAACTCCTTAAAGAAAATTGTTTGATTGATGCAACGTATCTCAATCTCAGTTCTGGAGATTTCCCAAATCTCTTGATTGACGCACTCAATCACGTCGTGGTCCAGTTTAAAGTGGATTGATAGATTGTTACGTTTGTAGGCTGCAATTGAAAACACTGTCGTAACCATGTGCCAAGGGATATAACTGCGTTCTACTTAGAAATAGCGATTAGTAGAATTATCTCCCCATTTCGTTTGTTTTAGCTTAGGGTGACGTCAGGATGCTAGAGATGGCAGTGGACAGCATTCGAACTATTGAACTGGTGATGACAGTCCGATGCCCTTTCCCAGTGACAAGGCAGCCATCCCGAGTTCAGACAATGTCCAAAATGTTCGTCCCGAGTTTAGACAATGTCCAAAATGGTTTCTTAAATTTTAAAACCCTTCAGAAAATAAAGTGGTTTTTTTTTTTTATCGCTGGTAAAAAAAACAAAAAAACAGGTCATATATGTTATTGTCTTTGAAGACAGTCAAGCTTTGTTAACCGAGAAGTTTTTGGCCTTAGTTAAAGTTCCTCTTTCAGACCTTGTGATTTATAGGGCAGATGATGTTTCTTTGGCCAACCGTTGACAAGCAGGGTGTTATGCGGCCAGCACAACGACAAACCGCCTTTACTTTCCCCAATCCAGAACTCATTAGAGCTGGATGGACTCAGGGGCACCTTGAAAAGTCGCCAATGTCAAACTCCCAGTCTTCATCGAGATTCGAACCAAGTAACCCAGGTTCGGAAGCCACATTTTACTAATATTCTCTGCGATGGCTGCCTGGTCGTGTGACATACGCTCTGAAGTATCGTTTCGATAATCCGGATTCGAACCCCTCCCCCCCCCCCCCCCCCCCCCCGCTGTCATCCTCCGCTGTTCTGCTGTAAGTTTTGGTTCTGAAGGAACATCCGAAAAATGTAAAACCTACAACCAGAGGCGTACTGAGCAAAACGTGCGCCCGGGGCAAGGAACTTTATTGGCGCCCCACCCTTCCATTTTCCATGAACATCACATAGAAATATAGGCTACGTGTGGCGCCCTCCCTGTGGATGGCACTCGGGACGTCGTGCCGCCTTGCCCCCACCCCTAACTACGCCTCGGCCTACAACATGTATACTTTGTTTCCACGGGTATGTTTCATTTTTCTTAATTGCAAGACCTATGCAGTTTTTTATTTTACTTATATAGGTTATGAACTATATACGCTCTGTCCTATTTTCGCTGTGACCTATTTGCTTTGCGACCTATTGACCTTTGTACTTACTCTCTGTTATGATATCAAAGTTTTGGACTTGAAGGTTAATGAATGCAAATGTGTAGGTAGAGTTGAAGGTCAGGTCTAAAGTGTAGCCAATAGTTTCGTAGCACGTGCCGACGTCGTCATCCGACGCAAAAAGCAAACTGTTTGTGCACTCCTTTAAAATATTGACTGTTAAATAATTGAGAGAATGTCAACTGGGGCACAAATAACGTAATATAGTCATAACGTATTATAGACAATGTCTGTTTGATCATAAATAGGTGCACAAATAACGTAATATAGACAATGTCTATTTGATCATAAATAGGTGTACAAATAACTCAATGAAGACAATTTGTCATTGATCATCAATAGGCGTACAAATAACGTATAATAGACAATGTCTATTTGATCAACAATAGGTGCACAAATAACGTAATATAGACAATCTCTATTTGATCATAAATAGGTGCACAAATAACGTAATATAGGCAATGTCTATTTGATCATAAATAGGTGCACAAATAACGTAATATAGACAATGTCTATTTGATCATAAATAGGTGTACAAATAACTCAATGAAGACAATTTGTCATTGATCATCAATAGGCGTACAAATAACGTATAATAGACAATGTCTATTTGATCAACAATAGGTGCACAAATAACGTAATATAGACAATCTCTATTTGATCATAAATAGGTGCACAAATAACGTAATATAGGCAATGTCTATTTGATCATAAATAGGTATACAAATAACTCAATGAAGACAATTTGTCATTGATCATCTATAGGTGCACAAATAACGTAATATAAACAATGTCTATTTGATCATCTATAGGTGCACAAATAACGTATTATTAACAATGTCTATTTGATCATCTATAGGTGCACAAATAACGTATAATAGACAATGTCTATTTGATCAACAATAGGTGCACAAATAACGTAATATAGACAATCTCTATTTGATCATAAATAGGTGCACAAATAACGTAATATAGGCAATGTCTATTTGATCATAAATAGGTATACAAATAACTCAATGAAGACAATTTGTCATTGATCATCTATAGGTGCACAAATAACGTAATATAAACAATGTCTATTTGATCATCTATAGGTGCACAAATAACGTATTATTAACAATGTCTATTTGATCATCTATAGGTGCACAAATAACGTATTATAGACAATGTCGATTTGATCATAAATAGGTGCACAAATAACGCAATGAAGACAATATGTCATTGATCATCAATTGGTGCACAAATAACGTATTATAGACAATTCAGCAGAGGTTTGAATTCAGAGTTTTCCTTCTCCTTTGCGATATAATAATAAGGCTTTTTTTTTCAAGTCCGAAGATTAGTGAGGAATGCCGTACTTCCCGTGGCGGCGCAGCCCCAGCTGTGACCTACATATTTTGCCACACACAGGGCAAGCATAACCATCTACTGTCTCCTTGAACTGTCATTGTAAATAAACTGTCATATGTAACTATAACAGTCTTACCATATTGACAGTAAAAGCCAAAGTAAGGGGATTCACATTTGTCATCTGGTCGACATGGCGCAGACTGACATCTGGCAGAATAGTAGCAGTGACATTTATAGTTGCAGTCATGACCGACTCTGTTAGGCTCACAAGCTGTGAAAAAAGTCACATGTCACTAAATGAATTATGCGGCCAATAAAGTGAGTTCAAAGGTAGGAAAATATTTTCAAAGGGAGACAAACTATTGATAAAAATTTATTTGATGTATAATACTGGTGGATGAGTGCTAATGTGCTTGGACTCCAAAAAAGAGGGGTCTTGGTTGAAATCATGATCAAAACTGAGGATTTGGAACTTCGGGATTTTAAGGATGCTCATTAAGTCCAACCAACTCAAATGACTACCCTACCCGACATGGACCTTCAGAAAGAAGGCTCAGTTGGTCCTTTGACCTAACTAACCAAGGTCTGAAAGAGCTACCTTTATATTATGTACTAGTTCTCAGCAATGGTGGAGGATAAATTATGAGTAGTTGTTTTTATTTATATTGTTATAACCCTAGTGGCGGACTGAAAGGGTTAATGTGTGTGTGGCCTACAGACACACATGATTCAGGCCAATCACACAGGTCAAGGGCTGTTGAACAAGGGACATTACTGCTAATGCACGCAATAGACCAATGTTATGGTCATGTGACCAGAAAGCCTTTACAGACGAGAGACAGTGTGTTAGAAAGGACAGTAGAGTCCATGACAGCTGGCAGTAAGGACTGTGTGCTACGAAGTGAGTCCTCGAAAATGTAGCTGTACGAGCTAGAGAGACTTGTAGTGATTAGTTAGGCAGTTCTATTGTGTAGCAAAGCATTTGAAGTTAATGTAGCCGATTGTGTTTATTGGCTGTTGTTGGTGTAATTGTAAATAAACCGCCACCTTGTTACTTGAAGCTCTTGTTGTCAAGTTGATGTTTTAGATGTGTTGTGTTGTTGGTCAGTGTTTACAGAAGGCCTGATAGAGAAGATCGTAACAATATTATTAATGCTTATGAATATCAGAATTCCTAACACAAAAATTCCATTCAAATAGACTGGATGATAGAATGATGGGGATCAAATAATCCCCACTTCCTTGTTCACAATCCCCAAAGGCCGTATTTGTCCACAGATATCATTTACTAATCACTTACCTCATTTGACTAATTAACCCGAGTAGATGGAGCGCAGTTATTAACTCTTTCTCTCCTAACTGACGGTACCATGTGGTAAATAATTACGGAGAGAAACGAGTTAAATATCGTTTCAAGCGTTTATAAAAGTTAACGCAAGTTAAGTTCCCCATGCGATCTCTAGAGCAAGGTTAAGATCTTAACCTATATTCCTATTAATTACAGATGAATGGCTGGTCGTGAGGTTTGCGCGCTGGACTGTCGTTCTGACTTATTGATGGTCCCAGCACGCTCCCCCCCCCCCCCACCCCCCGTCGTCCTGCGGGACATTTGAACTAGAAACATCTGAAACATGCATAGAACTGGTATTTTACAAACAGACAGTCCTTGACAAGAGAGGATAATTACGTCCAACGCACTTGTAGATGTTAATCTAGTCGTGCATGTTAATTAGAGACTTAAGCCCTGCTAAGCTTCTAAATGAATAAGGTAGCATGTGCAGAGATTTGGGGACCGAGATTTGTACTAACTTGTATTAATGGGCCTGGCTTGTAAAACTAACACCAATAATGAAATAACTTGCTGCATTGTTTTTGTATAAACAAAACAGACTTCCTTTTTGTGTTTGTACAAATCGGTGTCACTGTCTACAAAGCAATCACACTGTAGATTTCAACTCTGTTCTTTGGCATTTTACGTTTCCAGATATGACATTTTTCCCCTTTGCAACTTCTAAGTGACTAAACTAAAGAGTTCAATCCTTGATACTCATCTGCGGTCACAGCTTGGACATCTGTAATCACAAGACGCTGTAGTATTTTCACCATTCTTTCTACGTCTGGTGTGGACGTCATTTACAATCATGGACCATTCCTTTATGCTCACTCTCCATGTGGATCATTCCAGTGTTAGTGTTGATTTTGAAGAGCTTCATGTCGTGCTTGCATAGTAGGCTATACCTTAAAAGCGTGAGACCTGCAGCTCTATAGATCAATAAATTCTAAGTGGTTTTACTCATCGGCTATATTAAACATTCGGATTCAAATGAAGCTCTTAAATACAAAATACGAATTTCGAAGATAAAATATTTGTGGTATATTTAAAATCAATATTTAAAATCAAAATAATAAGATTGTGTGTCGTGTAGAATTCTATTGCTCCTCTATGGAGAATTTCCTTTTGTAACTTTAACCAATCGTAAAACAATGCCTATCTCTTCTATACAAATTACAACCTAATTCGAATCAACAATGGTTATCACATGACAGTTTTTTTTTTCGGTGTTTTAATCAAATCAATGGTTATCAGGTGACCGTTCTTGGTGAATGAGGTCCATTGAATACAGAGATATTTTGTTTTAAATGAAAGTATACAGTAAAGCGACTACAGAACGAGACAGCTGGAAATCGCTTAAAAAGGTAGTGGGAAACACATTGGAGACCAAAAGAAAATCCGCTGCCGAGGACAGACGAAGATGGCGAAAAGAAAATCTAGAAAACCGGCGGACAATGGTTATGCCTGCGCTAGATGTGGCAAAATATGTAGGTCACAGCTGGGGCTGCGTAGCCACGGGAATACTGCATTCCTCATTGATCTTCGGACTCGAAGACAAGCTGGATTCAGCTTTGTATTGGATCCAGGTTCCAAGAAGGAGCGTTTCAATAGAGGTGTTGCAAAAAGAAGAGTGCAAAAATTAAAGTTAAATAAAAAATTCAAACAAACGTCACAGAAGCGAAAACGAAACGATTAGTCACAGCTAATAACACAATCTCAAAGCCAAAAATATTGTACGCAAAATTATATGTATTTATTTTTTTAGCCAAATTCCTTAAAACAAATGACCCACATTCGACACGCTCACACGACCCCACATGACTGTTGCATTGTCTACAAATTACTCAATCTTTTAGCAGACGATTTCACACTGGGAGTCGCCAAGCTTGTCTCTGACCTTCCAGAATACGATCCACTACTTTCTTCTGCATTGGCCACGTCTTCCAAAGTCGCTGTTCTCTCTTTACTGGTCACCGTCTTGGGGGGGTTTAACAAATCTGTTTTAACAAATATTGGAAATGGAACTGATATATTACAGAAGGATCCAAGGTATCATATTTAAAGACCGCATCACAAACTAACAGACTAGAGCAGCGGTTCTCAACCTTTTAAGCTCGGCGACCCCTTTTTTCAATCCCCCACTCTGCCGCGACCCCCCTCCCCCCCGCACACACACACAGCAATAGAGGAATAGACAAAAACAATAAACTTTTTTCGATGGTCTTTGGCGACCCCTGGCAAATCGTCAATCGACCCCCAAGGAGGTCGCGATCCACAGGTTGAGAACCCCTGGACTAGAGACAGGGTTATTCGAGTGATTGGACCCACGATGACCTGCAAGCTATAGCAAAAAAACGGAAGCTAAATCTCTATGGCTATATTTCAAAGTCTTTGGGGCTTGCAAAGACCTTCCTTCAGGGAAAAGAACCATGAAAGAAGAAGAGGCAGACAGAGAAAGCGATGGGAAGACCAAATAAAAGAATGGAAGGCCATGCCAATGAAAGCGGTTCTATCCAAGGCAAAAGACAGAAAGGAAAGTAGAAAGACGGTGGACAAATCTTGCGTGGTGCCCCAACGGCCCATGCGGCAAAGGGATATGTGAAAGTGAAGGTCTTATATTGGGAGAATTTATAAATGTATTGATTTTATACAAATATATTAAACATGTTTACAAATTAGTCCATAAGTCTATTACCGAACGAAGTGTGAGGATCTATGTAAATATCGCTAACGACCAACAATTTTGATGTCAGCAATCTCTATGCTGCTGAGGGCGCGGTGGTTGAGTGGTCAAGCTTCCGATGCTGGGGTCCTGGGTTCGAATCTTGATGAAGACAGGAATTTTTAACTTTAGATTTTTGGGTCGCCTCTGAGCCCACCTCACTGTAATAGGTACCTGACTAAGGTTTGGGAAAATAAAGGCGGTCGCTCGTTGTGTTGTCCACACGACACACTACTGTTAACCATTGGTCAAAGAATCAGATGACCTTAACATCATCTGCCCTGTAGACCGCATGGTCTAAAAGGGGAATTTTACTTTTTATCTCTATACTGACTTATGATTTATATCATAACAACAATATTGATAATATCATTATTATCATAGCAAATGTTAAAATCAATATAGTCTATTTGGTCCTGGGTTTGAACCTTTGCCAACGCCACCTCCTCCCTTCCCCCTCCCCCCCCCCCCACCCCAACTGTCAGAGGAAGGTTTGACCTAGGATGTAATAATCTCTAATTCTGAAGGAACACCTAAAAAAAAACAAACAGACAAAACAAACCAATTTGAATACTGTTGATTTAATACAATACAAGAGTGATCAACAATATCCTTAATGTGTAAAAAAGAAAGAAATGCTATGTTACTTCTGCATCAAATCCGTTCAATAAATTTTAAACTCAAATCTAAACTCATAGAAACGAATTAATTTATTATTTTATGTACAGGTATAGAATATTTTATTTACATACTCTGAAAGCTAATTTTGAATCAAAAAAATATCCAAATAAGTCTTAACTTTACGTCACGTCGTATGTACAGTATACCTCACCTAAACTATGTCTTGTAGGAAGTCGACAGAAAACACAGTAATCTCTGGCGAAGAAAATCGCTGCCAATGCCATGAAAATTATCAATACAAAGGCTGCGTAGTTTAGGAAGACGTTGAAATCAAAGCTTGAAATTTCATTCTCGCGAACTGGACAATAAAAGAAAAATCATGGATAAACTCGTTTTTCTTCTTATCTTATATAATACAGACGTTACTTCAAAAAAGAAGATGATTACGTCCTACGCGTCATGCATTTAGTCATGCATATTAACCAATGACTTAAATTCTGCCAAGTCACTGGTTTTTCCTGGCTAGCTCAGGCAACCCATTCCATGCTCTAGGGAAGAAGGAGTATTTGTACAAATTTGTCCTAGCATCTGGAACGAGGATACATGATTAGTGCAAACGTGTGCAATAGAAGACAAGATATTCGTTGATATCCCAGTTTCTCTTCAACATTAGGAATGTGCCTTTTTTGGTCAATATTGTCTACAAATGGTTCTATTTCGGTGCTTAGGTGTACAGAATATAGTCAATGTTAATAAGTGATGTGATTTTTTTTCCTATTAACTTTTTAGAAGGAAAATTTTAAATATTTCTCTTTATAGCAGACATTTTTTTTTTCAATATAGAAATAACGTATGTAGAATCAAGTGGCAGCTTACAGTGTGAAAAAAAACAACAACACCCCACTTGATAGGAAAATAAATAGCTGCACTTGAGACGATTAGTTGGCAACAGTAATCATTCGTCGTTGACAATACTTTTTTTTTTTTATCTATTTATATAAAAAAAACACCTCTCCAAATCTTCCTCATTTTTCATATGCTTCAAGAATGTAGTCCGCATCTTGAAACTCACAATGTTAACAAACAACAGATTGATTGAAATTAATTATGATATGAAAGTCCGTAAAGGCTCTTTGTTTCTGATTTAAACTCAGCTCATTGGATCGAACTGTCCAGTTCATTATTTAGAGTTTAAGAGAGTACCGGTATGAGCTACATCTAATGCCTACGTCATCAGGTTAAAACAAATGAGTGAATTTGTTGTCTTTGATCAGCTACATTCACAAACACTCACACACCAGAACCACCATATCTTATTCTTCCACCTTATCTAATTCTTCTACCTTATTCTTTCAATCTATCTTATTCTTCCTATTCTTCCACCATATCTTATTTTTCCATCTTATTCTTCCACCTTATCTTATTCTTCCACCTTATCTTATTCTTCCATCTTATTCTGCCACCACATCTTATTCTGCCACCACATCTTATTCTTCCACCATATCTTATTTTTCCATTTTATTCTGCCACATCTTATTCTTCCACCCTATCTTATTCTTCCACCATATCTTATTTTTCCATCTTATTCTGCCACCACATCTTATTCTTCCACCATATCTGATTTTTCCATCTTATTCTTCCACCATATCTGATTTTTCCATCTTATTCTTCCACCTTGTCTTATTCTTCCTATTCTTCTTTCACCTTACCTCATTCTTCCACCTTATCTTATTCTTCCATCTATTTCTGCCTCCATATCTTATTTTTCCATCTTATTCTAACACTACACCTTATCTTCCACCTTATTCTACCACCGTATTGTTACGATCTTCTCTATCGGGCCTTCTGTATACACTGCCAAACACACAGCACATGTAATAGAAGAACTTGACAAGAGTTTCAAGTAACAATGTGACGGTTTAATGATAAATACATCAGAGCCAATAAAACACTATTGGCTTCATTAACTTCAAATGCTTTAACACAATAGAACTGCATAACTAAACGCTACTAGTCTGTCCAGCTCGTACAGCTACATTCTCGAGGACTCACATGGTACCACACAGTCCTTACCGCCTTGCTGTCCTTCTTTCTTACACATTGTCTCTCGACCGTAAAGGCTTTCGATCCTCTGCCATAACACGGGTCATATTTGCGTGTATTAGCAGTAATGTCACAATGTCCCTTGTTCAACAGCGGTTGACCAGTGTGATTCGTATAAGTCTCGTGTGTCAGTAGGTCACACACACATTAACCTTATCAGCCCGCCACTGGAGTTACAACAATATTTTATTCTCCCAATAGTCAGTATCAATGTTCACCAGTTTGTGGTCCAGTTTACATCCACGTAATGGAGGTGGGGAGGACCAGTTCTTAAGTCCGTCGCGAGGTGTACATAAAGAAGGACTTTCTGATGCAATTGCCTTCCATCCGGCGGAACATGACCAAGCCAGGGCAGGCGGCGTTAACAGAGAATGGACCTCATTCACCAATCGTAAACAAACCACATTTAGCCACGTGATTCTCTATATCTTCTATAAAAGTATATCATCCATCGTGGCTGTCACGTGATACGTATTATTCATTGTTTTATCAATATTATGACGTGTTTAATGTGTTTATTTACGATTGGTGAATGAGGTCCATTACGAAGATGCTGGGAAGCCCCATTCGTGCAAGAATCCCATTGTTGAACACTCCCACTTAATACCACAAGAAGTAAAAGCATTATCATAGAGTGATTAGAGTGTTTACTTTTTAAAATTATGTAGCCCATGTTCCATAATGCAACGATTATTTTCTCCGGTTAATTAATACACAAAAACTGTACGTGAGGAAGAAGAGTTAATTAGGCCTACCTATGATACTCACTATCGCAACGGTTACCATGGAAATCAGGAACACATCCTTCTGAGCACTCGCCTGTCTCTCGATGACAAGATCCTCGTCCACCGCAGTGAAGACATTCTGAAGATAAAAAAACAAAGAGGCGCCTTACTGACACAGACTAGACCAGGGATGGGCAAACTATGTCCCGCGGGCCAGTTCCGGCCCGCAGAGAAGTTTTGTTCGGTCCGCCACAGGTTTTTTTATTGCCTAAAATGTATAAAAAGCAATGTCATACGAGTGAAACCATTGAAGTAATATTGCACCAAATATATGTTTCTCCATTGCTATGAAATGAGGCACGGTGTCTAAATGGTTAAGCGCTTGGCTTCTGTACCGGAGTCTGGGGTTCAAATCCTGGTGAAGAATGGGATTTTCAATTACGGGATCTTCGGGCGCCTCTAAGTCCACCCAGCTCTAATGGGCACCTGACATTAGTTGGGAAGAGTAAAGGCGGTTAGTCGTTATTGCTGACCACATAACACCCACGCTAACCGTAGACCAAGGACACAGATGACCTTAACATCATCTGCCCTATAGACCTTAAGGTCTGAAAGGGGAACTTTACTTTTTTTTCTACTATGTACACAGCAACTACACATGTACACATTGGTTTGCGCATAAAAAAAAAAACAACAGCACCTAGACGTCTATAAACAATAAGCAAATGTGTAAGCAGCTGTGGGGACCGTTTGGACGCATATATATTAAGACACTAAGTCCTAGCACTTTGTAGAGATATACATTATGCATATACTTAACTCACCAAACATCTGTAAGGAAAATAAGATACATTACTATACAACTAACTGAAGAGAAATGACATATAAGATGACAAGCATACAACAGTGAAAGAAAGTGTCTTCAGGACCTTCAGTACAAGACTCCTGGTAGAATCCACTGGCACATCCTTCTGTGCAGACTCCAGTCTTTTGGTGGCATTCTTTTCTTCCTGCACAATTAACACATTCTAAAAAAAAAGAAATTCTCCAATTCGAAAGTTAATTCACACCAATCATCTCCATTTCAGAAATGGGCCACACATTCCACTTAACATTTGCCTTGCGAGATAAACTTTAAACTAAAAACCTATAGTCTATATAAAAATGTTCTGTTTAGTCTTCCCTTGTTCATTACTTCTACAGATTTCCTGTCTCTACTAATAAGTGGAAATTATACAGGGGAAGCAATTTCAATTTTAGTTTAAACATCCGTTAAAAGTTAACGTTATTTGAAAATCATTATGGAAAAAAAGATTTTTCATTGGCCTCTTTCAGTCGTAGAACGACTATGGTTCATCTCAAAGCAAGTTTATGGTCGGAACGATGTCTCCCACACAGCAGTTCCCCCTCTCCGTGCAGCTAATGTGGCCAAAGGAACGGAATATCCAATACAGTTTGGGATCAGTAGCGCCGCAGGATCTGCCAGGCTGTAGCACGGTGTGCCACAGTCTGCCTAAGGGTCACCATCTCCTGATTTTTCCTTAGGGTTGTCTCCCGAAGCCTTTCCCGTGTTTGGGTATAGCCGCAGGGCAGCGGAGGTTTGGATTCAGAGTTTTCCTTCTCCTAGATGTGTAGCCAACCAAGGCTAACGAGCCCCTCCTGCCCCAAGTTTGCTTGTTTAGGTGCCAGTTGCTCGCCTTTGCCCCTTCTCCTGTCTTTGGTAACGGTTCCGCCAGGCTTAGTAACTGAGCCACACGTGAAGGCCAGGAGTTGGACTGGTTGTCAGAGGCTGTTTGAGACGCATGTTATTAGAAGCATTTTATAGGTAATGATGGGCTTAGAGCCATTACCACTTCCGGCGTTAACAACCTTGCAGAAAATGATATTTGGCAATTATTGTGATCTAATTAGAAGTTCTCGTGCCATTAGGACTGATTTAAGGGGTGGTACGAAGGATTACTGTCTAGAGTTATCCAAAAGATAGGGAACTCCCAAAATAGAGAAACTCTTACAGTTGGCAGTCTTAACACTATCGTGGTTAAGAAGTGTTCGCGTGTAGCCTTCTCTTAATATATACAAGCATCGGTTTTACACAGTGCTGCTTAGATCCCCAAACTATTCGTATCTTATCTTATATGATACACACGTTACTTCAAAAAAGAAGATGATTACGTCCTACGCGTCATGCATTTAGTCATGTATATTAACCAATGACCTAAATTCTGCTAAGTCACTGGGTTTTCCTGGCTAGATCAGGCAATCCATTTCATGCTCTAATGGCGCTAGGGAAGAAAGAGTATTTTGTAAATTAAAATAAGCATATTAAATATTTAAAAAATGTAGAAAAATGAGATTAAAGTTACAAGTACTGCTTTTCTTTCTTCTAAAATATGGCAGGCTTTTCGATATAAGTATTAAATTATTAAGTGGATTTTTATTAAAGCTTTCAAAAAAAACTGTAGGGGCTTCCAAATACTTAAATCTGGCCCTTCTTGTTATTATGTTATATGGCAAAGGAAACGTCTGACAATTATTGTAAACTTTATTGGAAGTGTCCCTGATATTGGTAAATGTGAGAACAAGAACGGAACAGTAAAATACGTTTTACCTTGTTCACAATCCTCGCCAAAATAGCCATCGATACATCCGTTCACACAGGTGCCATTGAGTCCAGAGCAATTTCTTTGTACACAATTGGTACACTCTAAAAAAAATTTCACATAGTCTCTACTTTTTTTTTTTTGCATAATGATTATAGTCTAAAATATGATAGGAAAACTTTGTAATAGTTTTTGGATACAACTTTTTTTTTTTACAAAGCTTAACTTACCCGTCTGTCTGTCTGGTATAAATCTTATGCACCTTTTTTCTCCCAATTTCCATTCTTGGATCAAATTAAAATTTCGCACAATTATTCACAGTCGAGGACAATACATGAATCTGTACATAAATTAACCTATTAGTTAGTCAGTTAGTGATAATTAATAATTTTCTATAAATATAAAAAGATAATTAAACCCTGCAATATTGAAAGATATGGTAGTTACCTTACGTTTCTTCCTCTTAATGTTACGTATCTAGGTAACAATGCCTAGATACTATTGTTTTTTTTTCTTGACCTGTAGGTTGTCTGCCCCTTTGTGTAATAAGTTTTTTTTTATTTTATTCTTCAAGAGTTAAGCCACACAGACAGTGACCGGTCCTTGACCTATGTGTGTACCTCTGGTTGAAAGGAGGGTGGTTTTTTTTTTTTCTTTTCTTCTGTCTCTTTGAAGAGCGTTCTAGATCTGGGTGTTGATGACTTTTTGTTCTAGAAATTACTAGATATCGACGCGCGGTAGATTATATAAAGACCGCTCGCGTAACGTTGACGGACAGACATACGGAGACAGCCGTGAGACAGAATAGCGGAGACATTGCGTGACCCGTGCGTGGTATACCAATTGATCGTGTAAGTTAAGATTTTTCTTTTTTTCAAGGCCTTGCTTGTATTTGTAATTATATTTTCAAACTATTGTATTGTAATATTTTTACATGCCATTTTTGTAAAAGGGTTTTGGTCAACCCTTCCATTTTGTATTGAGTAAATGTTTTTTTTTCTTGCTTTATATGATTCAGGTAAAAGTACTATTCGAGTTATATGTTATTAAACATTAAGTTGATATTTTACCTTCCGATTTCTTGTGTCATTTTTTTTGTTATTCATTGTAAGTCTTTGATTAAATTCAGACTTAAGATAAGTGACACAACTACCTTTTTCTATTGTCACGTTCCCCTAGGCAAGCCATTTAAAAGTAGAATTCAATTTGTAATACGTGACATTAAATAAGATTTTTTTTAATATAAAGTATTTTGTTTTTATTTTGCTTTTTACATGTTAGATTCGTTTCCTGTGAAAAACTCTGGTCTGTCGATTGTATCTCCAGTTCTCAGGTTCAATGTATCCGACGTCTATGTCTACACTCAGCCATTTTCTTTCAAGCGATACTTCGACATCACACACTTCAACTAAACAAAATTCGGACCGCTCTCTAAGTGTTTCTATTCAACAAGTTTAGCGTATTGTACTATTCCCCTCTTGTCCTATAAATCGGAAGTTTCAAAATATTTTTAAAAAATTGGTTTGTATATAGGGAAGTTACATTGCTTAGAATTTGTATCAAACAATTTCTTTTATTTTGTTTTGGGAAGAGGGGGGTTTGGGCGGTGGAGGCTTCAATAACAACTTCTACAATAAATGCAGAGAGAGAAATAGGTATGCCACACACAGGTCTAGTCTCTAATTTTTCGACCATTCACTTGTTTCCTGGTGGAGGACGTACCTTGGCTGCAGCCCTCGCCTTTATAACCAGGTAGACAGCTCGATGAGCAGACGCCAGTGTAGCGGTCACATGACCCTGTTCCTCCACAATGTCCACAGTCTGAAATGTTTTTTGACTGAACAAGTAACTAGACAATTCTTTTTTTTTTTTTTTTAACAAAGCTTATTAACAAAGTCATATTGGACGAACTATTGTACAAACAACAGTAACACACACAATAGTACTTAAGAAGCAAGCATCTCCTCTATAGCCAGTAGTACAACCAGAGTGACAAGAACCATTATATCTGTTACAGTTACCATTCCCAGCACAGTTCAAACATTCTGGGAACATGAATACATTGGTTTATAAACCTCCACTTGTCAATAATAATAATAATAATCTTTATTGTCCGTAAATAAATAATTCCCTCACCCCAAAGAAACATCTTTTGTTCGTTCGTGGGCGTCCTTCAGTCGGGAGCGGCTATGATTCAGCATACAAAAATGAAATGAAAGCCTAGGCATTTGTGATGATTGGCCGAAGGATTGTATTAATAAGTTGATAAATTCATATGAAATGAAGAAAGAAACATCTCTCTGTATTTTCTTCAAACTTCTTTAATAACTTCTTCAACTTTCACATCAAATTAACTTCTTAATTCAATAACAACTTGACTTGATACTTCATAAATAAAACTTAAATGATACATGAAACTTCACTTAGTATAACTTCAACTTCAACTACTAAAACTTTACTTAATGGACCCGCCAATATCATAAAACTTATTACTAATCGAGGACTGAGCGAGGACCAACGCTCTACAAGAACTACTACTATGCGAGGACCCCGTCTAACTGACTTTCCCCTTATTTATACTTTCTTTGATGGTACGTTCCAGAATCATGATAATTATTTTAGTAGCTTTGACCTTCTAGAAGCTGACGTGTGCTATTTTTTTCCCTTAACCTCTTTCTTCGATTGGATATCTAAAATTAACTTGTTTACGCTGGACACTTGCACTGGTTTGAACTCGAGCTTCTAGAAACTGGTCAAAATAGGTCACAGACTCGACTCGTGACAGCATTAGATATGGTCTGAATAAAGTCACCCATACCCACTCCACGCAGCTGATGTGGCCGGGCATTAGACTTAGACATGCCAAATATTGTTTGGAATAGGCGGCGTTCCAAGCTCTGTCAGGGTGTAGCACTGTGCGCTGTAAACTGGCACAGAGTTAACTCCCGGTAATAGCTGCAAAGGCGGCAGATGTTTAAATTTTGTTTCCCGTTTCCTTGGTGGTGGTCGCTGTCGTGCGCATCAAGAGTCGCTTCTTGCTGGGTGTTTTCTTTTATGCACATAATGGGTTTTGCGCTCTAGTACCTAAGGTCGCACTTTGTTGATGTCATTGCCTCTTTGCCTCTGTCGTGGTTGTGCTGATGGCGGATCTTTGGTTGGAGTTTTCTTTGGTGTTTTTTCCCCCAGTGTTGGGTAAGTTAGTTTATTTTGCGTTATTCTTCACTAGGTAGTTATGAAATCGTTATTACTATAACATTGTAATGGCGGTCTCAAGGAATGCTTTTGGAAGGAATTTTCTTGTTTAGGGACGCAGCCTTGGGATGTTATAGTTAATCTGATTTGTGTTAGTGTGGTCCGTACATCCATAGCATTGTGAATCTTTCTGTGTGGGTTTTGCGAGGCCTCGATCAAATTGTGTCACCGAGCTTTAAGTGTGATATATTTCATTTGAATAATATGTTTAACTTGTGTTTGCATTGTAAATACTCAATATAATATCTATTCATCATTCTTGTCATAATATTCATTCATTCATTGAATTGTTGAACGTACAGTATTGTTGTTAACTAATGTAAGTTAACGTATCATCATCATTAATATTGTTCATGTTGAACAATTGTTCAGTCTAATGTCATTTAGTCAATGTTTAGTTTTACTCTTTGCTTTGTTTATGCCGTTCAGTGGTGGGGAACCTCACATAATAAGTCATACCCTAGACTTGTAAAAACCCATCCTGACAGTCGCCAGACAACGATAAAGTACCTTTCCAAACCAAAGCTTTCCGGCTCAGTCCGACTTGTATAAAGAAAATTACTCTTCAACTACGTACAAAGTAAGAAAAAATACTGAATTCAAAGAACAAAGTGACCCAATTTAGCTTATCAGTACAATTAATTTACTATTAAGTAACTTTAACTTCAAACACCTAATCGCAGATTTAATTTCTTTTTTTTTTTTCGCAAAGCAATTTGAACGACTAAGTAGTTCACAGCATTCTAAATCAGACTAAAAGTAATTTACTAAGTAAAAATAACTATTTTAAAACAACCTTCATAGTAATGACCTTGTCATAGATATTTCTATTTAATTATATATACATATAGCATTTTTAAAAATCTAAAATGTATTCACATTGTTTAAAGCAAAATAAATCAGTTCTAGTTTTTAGTTTATGCACATCGGCACAATTTAGGCCATGTCGTGTATCAGTATGGTGTAGGTTAGTTTACAGTCGTCCTCTTTTCATATTTCAACAGTATTATCATAAAAGGGGTTGTTTGGTATTTTAAACTGTAAACATTATTTGTTTTAATGTATATGTTGGAAGCGTGGTGAAGAGGCTAAGTACGCATGATCTTGGCTTGGCTTGTCTACCTATGAAGGTTCGACACCCAAGTCGAGCAGAGTTGTGTTTACTGAACGCCTAAAGGTAAACCTTTCCAAGATACCCCCCCTCCCCACTGGTCCACAAATGAGGTTGTACCATAGAGATTATTAGCATGCTATAAGAATGAAAGTAGCGCTATATAAAAGCTCTATTTATTATTATTGTGTTAGAAAAGAACGTGTTTTCATTCTCTGGCGAAGCCAGGGTCGAGTTTCGTTAAAGGGAACACAATTCATCGTAGTCCCTTTATCAGTTTCCACCAAGGAATTTTCTGGCGATGTGGCAGGTCTGCAGCAGTACCGCCCTCTGACAGGCAAGGAGAATGTTCCTAGGAATGCTAAGGGTGTTGAAAGTATCTGTGAGGTCAGTTGATATTATCCTTTCTGTTGATATAACAATGGGGTATAGTTTTTTTTAGTTAACTTCCATAAAAGCTCTCCAAGCCTAGGTTCCCATATTTTTCCTTGTTTTTTTCAACTCAGTTTTTCTGAAATCATGATAGTGGTACGGTATTATTATTATTATTGTAATTGCCAATTCTTCTTACTGTCATGGCAATTTAAACCTCTGAATCCGTCTATGCAATTTTCCTTGCACTGACCAGTGTCCTTGTTACATGCTCCTGCACCGCCACAGTTTAAACATACTGAAAGAAACAAGGCAAAAGTATTAGTGTTTGTATTCGAGAGTAGATTCTACAGTTACAAGGAAAAGAAGACAGACGAGTTTGTATTATTACAATCCTACACTCTCGCTTGTTAAAAAAAAGAAACTCCTCATAACTGTGAAGAGACAAAACCTAAGATTGCTCGGTCATATTGTAAGACAAGACTCATTATCAAATCTGACTCTTCAAGGTAAAGTGGACGAAACACGAATAGAGAGTGGTTCTAGGAAAAACTGTCTGGACAAAGAATGGACCGGCCTCTTTTGATATTCTGCTAAGGACAGCTGCTGACCTGATGAGTGAAGGGATATGGTTATACCAACCGTCACAGCACCCCCACCCCCGCCACGAAAATTAGATGAGAGCTACTCATTTAATTTCATCATTAAAATCTAAATTTCTAAATGTAAAGTAATTACATTGACAAAGTTGATTGTTGTCTTTTATAAATGTTTAGCTCACATATCCTAAATCAATATTTCTTTTTAAAAATTGAAAAAATTTTTATGAAAGTTGATTAATAATGGAGTTAAATGATTGAAACATAATGATAACAAATTGTCTCCAAAACGCATTGTGGGATGTGAAGGCAGATCTGCAACAGCTTGGGGTTAGAGCGTCTACACGAAAGGCCAGGACAGATCTGAATGGAGGGATGTGTTGAAGCAGGCCTGAGCCCTCCATGGGCTGTAGCGCCACTGGGATAGATGGCAAAAAAAACAACAACGCTTTACTGTCTAACAAGGTGACCTTGAGCTGGAAACCAGACTTGAAGCTTAGTTGTGATCACTATAGGCCTAAAAATTCTCTACAAAAGAGATTGGAACAACCCACTCTGGGTATGTTATGAGCATGAAAAATGCGTCACATAAAAAGCGCATTTAAAAGATGCTCCATAGTGATTGGAATATTAGTCTACACTTTAGGCCTATTTAATTAGACTTAGATCTTGTTGGCCGGTAACCTGTAGGTTTGCCGTTTATGTAACAATTAAGGTTTTACGGAGTGTGGTCACTAGCCCCACGCCAAGCTCTCCTTCTTTCTAACCATGGTCGTGCGGTATGCTCGCTGGACTTATCGATAATACCGGATTCATACCTTGCTCGCTGCCATCCCCCGTCGTCCTGCAGGAGGTTTGGATTAGGAAGTAAAGTATCTTTAAATCTGAAGGAACATCCGAAACATCTAAAACCTTTTACAAACATTGGATGGCTGCCTGGTCGTGCTGTTTGCGTGCTGGACTGTCGTTCGCATTTATCGACGGTCGAGGGTTCAAACCCTGCCCGCTCCTATTCCCCGTCGTCCTGCTGGAGGTTTGGACTAGGAAGTAAATTATCTTCAACTCTGAAGGAACATCCGAAAGATGTAAAACATTTTACAACAAACATTAAGCCGGGTTTGCTTGAGACCATCGGCGGAGTTAACTTTGTACTAAAATTAAATCTAATTATCAGCTTACATTGTAGACAATCTGGCCCTGTGTATCCCAATGTACATTCACTTTTACATTCTCCATTACAGTTAGTGTCAGAGGGACACTTAGAACAGACTAGATTATAGAGAAAAGAACAAGTTAAATAGACTCTATTAAACATGCATTAGACATTTTTTTTTATCTCATACTGACTTAGGCCCTAAGTCTAGAACTAATACCTACTAGGCCGACAAACTGTTATCCCAAACTCTGTGACACACCCTAAACAGTGTCCGCTGATATGACATCGTCCGCTGTTGCAGTGACTACAGTTGGACGAACAGTCTAATCCTGATTTTCCCGATGTACAATCTGGTAAGAACAGATCTAAATCTAATCAACGTAGCAAACCTAACTGAACATAAAAAAACCCACTATAGTAACGAAGGAGGTGTACAATAATGGCGTAAAGAATGTGACAACTTCAGTTGAACTGGATGTGGTTTGCGCTCCAGGCTGTTATCACAGCGGTCTCAAGTTCAGACCCTGCCAACTGCTATCCGTTGACGCCCTACAGGAAATTTTGGAGATTTGGAATATGGTGTTAAGTTGTATGAACCGCTTGCTACCTAACAAGGGGTTCAAGTCCAAGACTCGAGCTGAGGTGTTTTTGCTGGGCGCCTAAAGTCAGCACAGAAACCTTCTCCCACATGTCCACAAAAGTGATTGGGCCGGCCTTACGAATTGCGGGGTTTATTTTGATGAATGTTTGCGAGGCCCCTCTTCTAAATTTGTTTACAATAACAAACATTACTATTAATTAGATAAAAAAATAGACCAGTATTTGTTATACAACATTCAATGGAAGCAACCAAACGTCATTCGGTTCATTAAAGTTACATCAATCGTAAGGAAGGCCTACAATACACTTAGTACACCTAATAAGTTATCGTTATAAGCCTGGGACACGAGCCATGACTGATAGTGATGTGCTTAATCTAATTTGCGGGGCCCTTGCCCTTGACATGCGCGGGGCCCCATTGGCGCAATCGATCAAATCGGCCTAAGGCCGGCCCTGGGACCAAAGCGTACAGAGCAATATATTAGCATGAAAGATGCGCTATTAAAAGAAGTGTAATATTTTAATTCGGGACAATAAAATTGTTATGTCTCTCCAAACGATTCGTTCGAAAAATTTCGTAAGATGAAGACTGTTCTCTGCACTTTTCTAAAGTATCCTTACCTCCGTAAACTTCTAATTCACAAAGAGAAATGACGTCCTGCCCTTCAAGCAATATGGCAAGAGACGTGGCGTCTGATTGGCTGGACAACGTCATCACATGTTTATTATCGTCTGCGTATGTCACGTTTTGTAATGAAGTAGACTTAGCAGAAGTGAGCTTTATTGAAAGTCCTGACATCTGCCTTTTGGTTCCTAACGTAGTTTTGAAGTCAAAGATATGTGTACGTAGTTTTTATGTTAATAGAGGTTTGAGAAAGACTGATAGACAGATAAAAAGATAGCTTTAGAGACAGACGGATAGATAGACAGACAAACAGACAGATAGATAGATAGATAGATAGAAAGACAGACAAATAAATAGATAGCTGTATAGACAGACAGACATATAGATAGATAGACAAACAGACAGACGGAGGGATAGATAGATAGATAGATAGAAAGATAGATAGATAGATAGAAAGATAGATAGAAAGATAGATAGATAGAAAGATAGATAGATAGATAGATAGATTACTTTAGAGCTTTAGCTTTAGAGACAGACGGATAGATAGACAGACAAACAGACAGATAGATAGTTAGATAGATAGAAAGACAAATAGATATATAGCTGTATAGACAGACACAGATAGATAGACAGACAAACGGACAGATAGATAGACAGACAGATAGATAGACCGACAGATAGATAGATAGACAGACAGATAGATTGATAGATAGATAGATAGATAGATAGATAGATAGATTACTTTCACGCAATGGAGGTAAGGGGGGCGAGGTGGCCAAGTGGTTAAGCGCTTGGCTTCCAAACTTGGGTTCGAATCTCAGTAAAGACTAATTTTGAATTTCGATATTTTTAAGGCGCCTTTTAGTTCACCCAACTCTAATGGGCACCTACGTTTAGTTATGGAAAGTAAAGGCGGTTGGTCGTTTGTACTGGCCTCACGACACCCTGCTCGTTAACCGTGGGCAAAAGAAACAGATGACCTTACCATCATCTGTCCTATTTATCGCAAGGTCTGAAAAGGGAAGTGACCAGTCTTTGAGTGAGTAGCGTAAAGGATAACTTTCGAGACGCGATTATACTCCATCCGGAAAAACATAACCAAGCCAGCGCAGGCGTCGTTGTCTGAGGATTGGGAAGATGCTGGGAAGACCCGTTCGCGCAAGAATCTCGGTGTCCCACTTAATACCACAATCAGTATAATAGAGTGACTAGAGTGTTTAAAGAAAGAAACAAAGAAAGATAGATAGATAGATAGATAGATATGGATGAATAGATAGATAGATAGTATTAGTGCAAGATTATCACATCATTGATAATACATCTTGATCTAACCTGAGGCAGTGTACAGAATGATACGGTGAATGCGAAACGGACTGCTTGTATCAGACGGCCACATCCAATGGAGTAATTTGTCAGTTCTCTTAATTTCAGGACACTGATAGCGTTCCCTTGTCTCCCCGTCCAAAATGAACATGCGCTGGTTGTCAAAGAAATCCCCACTTTGTCCTTCTTGTGGTGAAAACAGACTCCCGGCCACATTGCGCCCTGTGTAATGTGTAAGCGTGAGTTCGAGTCGTGTTTCAATGTTTCAATCTACCCTACATGTTAGAGGATTCTAACAATATAAATACTTATACTTGTGTGTTAGTTACCTCCGCTGACAAAGACTCGACAGATATAGCCCACTCCACTGCCACTGAGAATGACTTGGTTAAACAAGAATTGATTAGAACAGCGAAGCTCTATATAACTATTAGATATTTCCCAAATCTCTTTCTTAAAACAGTCGATAGTTTCTTGACCTAATTTAAAACTTAGACTAACATTGTTGCGCCTGTACACTGTCCAGAAGAGAAAAAACAAAAAGCTCGATGTTAAAATAATGTTTTTTTAGTGGTTTGAGTGCTATGTAATCGTTGGGTTAGGCCCTTCGGATTGTTATCAAAATTCTTCCAAGTTTGAACAGTCCCTGCTACCATTCTATGCCGTCCTGCAAAACGTTTGAACTAATACGTAATAATCTAGTGGTCCTGCAGAAAATTTGGGCTATGACGTTATAATCTAGTGGTCCTGCAAAACATTTGGGCTGTGACGTAATAATCTAGTGGTCCTGCAAAACATTTGGGCTATGACGTAATAATCTAGTGGTCCTGCAGAAAATTTGGGCTATGACGTTATAATCTAGTGGTCCTGCAAAACATTTGGGCTGTGACGTAATAATCTAGTGGTCCTGCAAAACATTTGGGCTATGACGTAATAATCTAGTGGTCCTGCAGAAAATTTGGGCTATGACGTAATAATCTAGTGGTCCTGCAGAAAATTTGGGCTATGACGTTATAATCTAGTGGTCCTGCAAAACATTTGGGCTGTGACGTAATAATCTAGTGGTCCTGCAGGAGGCCTAGACAAGGACGTAGAAATGGTCCACTTTTTGAGCACAGTAGTTCAAGAGATAATACGTAAAAATACTTATTAATTGTTGTTTAAAATTATTTTCTACTTATATGTATATTACATATATTTTTTTCTATTTAAACATAAAAGTAAACATTTTTATTTTGTAAATTTAATAGTTAGTCTGACAAGATTTACTTAACTTAGAAATATATTTGTAAATAGAAAATTTGGTTTGACAAAAAATTTTAAACCGTTTGCATAAATGTGTTACAAATATGGTAAGTAGTCATCTCCTTTACAAAACAGCTTCCTGTGTTTGTTACTTTTGATAGTGAATAGTTGTAAAAATGTATTTTTAAGAAAAAACTGCTTGCATAGTTGATTTTAAGAATTAAATTTTTCACTTTCAGAAAACAAAAAAAAAGTAGCCGTTGCATCAGAACTTTGAATGGTCTAAAATATCTTGATGTCGGATTTTCAATATCTTTTCTAGTTTACGAGATCTAAATGGGACTGACGTCTTTTTCCCCTTTAGGAGCCGCTAAAAATTGCACTGGTGTGGGTTTTAAATGCAATGTAAATAAATCTAAGCCTGTTTGACCGTTTGTCAGCAAAGTATAGCTTATAGAATAAGTAATATAGTTTTCTAAGTCTGTTAAGTAATGTAGGACTATATTTTGAGGCGCAATCAGATCACAAACTCAAATCCTCAGTTTCTCCTTGTCGTCTAATTAAAAAAAAAGATGAAAACAATGCAATTCGAACGATACAAACCTAGAAAAATACCTACTCAGTGGCAGCAGTAAAAATTCATCAAACTGTACCCCAAGAAATGTAAACAAAATTGTTTCTCTGAGTTTGATTGTGAGGACGACTTTGGTTGCGTCTGTGCTGCAGGGAAATCTCTGGGGTGCTTCGGTAGTATCAGTCAAACTAACTGTCGAGAGTAGAAAACTCTTTAAGGGCTTTTCTTTTACATTGTTTACTTTGTACATGTTCATGTGACAGAGAGACATCAATTAACATACATATAAGACACTGATCATAAAAACAAATAGACACAATAACTCTTTTTGTTCTTTGGTAAAAAAGTCGTTGAACAATATGTCACTTCCTGTTGTAAATTTTGCATGTAATGTTGAAGAGAAACTGGGATATCAACGAATATCTTGTCTTCTATTGCACACGTTTGCACTAATCATGTATCCTCGTTCCAGATGCTAGGACAAATTTGTACTAATGCTCCTTCTTCCCTAGTGCTATTAGAGCATGGAATGGGTTGCCTGAGCCAGCAAGGAAAACCAGTGACTTGGCAGAATTTAAGTCATTGGTTAACATGCATGCCTAGATGCATGACGCGTAGGACGTAATCATCTTCTTTTTTTGATGTAACGTGCAGTGCACAATTGTAGAAAAAATTACAGCACGGATAATAAAGATTTATTAGAGCAGCAGTTCTCAACCTTTTAAGCCCGACGACCCCCCTTTTTACAATCTCACTCTTCGGCGACCCCCATCCACACAGTAATAGAAGAATAGACAAAAACAATCCATATTTTCGATGGTGACCCCTGGCAAATCGTCAATCGACCCCTAAGGGGTCGCGACCCACAGGCTGGGAACCCCTGTGCCAGAGAGATGTTTACTTATATAACCTTCGATTACTGCAATGTTGGGTTGTCTAGTAGACGTGATGTCAAAATCGCTAAGCTTTCGCTGCACGAAAAAAAAAAGACGCGATTCTGCTAATATTCTCCTGAAGACATTTCATTATCTCCCAATGAAGGCAAGAAATCGACTACAAGATAGCCATCAATGCATCAGAGCTATATCATGATAGAGTCTATAACAAAGAAATGCCCTTGTACCTTAGTGAACTGAAGAAAGGCCCATGTACCGTAGTGAACTGAAGAAAGGCCCTTGTACCTTAGTGAACTGAAGAAAGGCCCTTGTACCTTAGTGAACTGAAGAAAGGCCCTTGAACATTAGTGAACTGAACAAATGCCATTGTACCTTAGTGAACTCCTGCGCTTCATGGATTCAACGCTTCAGCCGATCAATGTTTCTCCCTCTGAAGCAGGGGTGCTCAACCTGTGGGTCGCGAGCCCCTTAGGGGGTCGATTGACGATTTGCCAGGGGTCGCCAAAGACCATTGAAAAAATGGATTTTTTGTCTGCTCTTCTATTGCTGTATGTGTGCGGGGGGGGGGGGGGGTCGCAGCAGAGTGAGGGATTGTAAAAAGGGGTCGAAGAGCTTAAAAGGTTGAGAGCCGCTGCTCTAAAGTTACGTGTGCAGGATTTTTTTCAGTGCATGAACTAAAGGTTTGAAACTCGCTCAATGCGCTCTGATTTAATTTCGTTGTGGACATATTGGATAGGCGAATTGAATTAGGCACTCAGCAAAGACACCCCGAAGCCTTGCCCATGTTTGGGTACAGCTGCAAGGCAGCAGAGGTTTGAATTCAAACTTTTCCTTCTTCACGGGTAACGAACAGCTCCAGCACAGAGCTTACTGGTTGAAGTGCCAGTTACACGCTTCGCCCTCTTCTACTAGAATATTGTTGTAACTGTTGGCGACGCGATAGGGTTAACTGTATGATCAACTGACATGTGACAGGCCAGTAATACAGTTTAGCGTGCTATATCGAAGGGCAATGGACATAACTGGTATCAACTTTGCACGTGCATTTGACCCGTGTTATGGTCATCTGATCTTAAGTCTGCGTGGACGAGAGACAGTGTGTAAGGCAGTGCAGTTTAAGACAGAACAGTGAGGAGACGGGACTGTTAGTCGGCCATGAAGTCGGTCCTGGTGCAGTCCTCAAGTGAAACGTACGAGTCCAGGAAGAGACAGCAGATTTTAATACGATGATGTACAGTGTAGCATTTTTAGTAATTGAGTGTCTTGCCAATTGTCTAGTATTGGCTGTTACCTATTTGACCATTATTAAAGTACCAGATTATTTGGAGCTCTTGTTGTCAGGTTCTTGTGTTAATGTGTTGTGTGTTGAGCAGTTGTTTACAGAACGCCTGATTACGAGAGAGAGAAACGTAACAATACTAAGCACATACTATTTCTCACTGCCAACTTACCATACTGACATAAATGACCGAAATAAGGTTGAGTACAACTTTGTCCCATGTCGCACGAGCCGTCTGTCTGACATCTGTTGTTATCACATCGACACATAAAGCGACATTTATTTCCAAAAGAATTTTTTTCGCATCCTATGCAAACAGAAAGCTTTCTGCATTTATAGATAGCAAACATCAGTTAGTATCTGGACCTAACTAATTTAAAAAGTTGCAATAAATAGGTCTACAGTGTAAATGTGAAAGTGTTATATTTTTTTTTCTAACCAACATTCAAAGGAAACATTTGATATTTTTTGTTTTGTTTTGAATATCATTATAAGATATAGTCTAGATAATCTAGTCTTAAGAAGGCTACATCATTTTGAAAGTTTATTAGATATACATACAATCCAGTCCTGGAGCTAGTTTTACCTTGTTGATCAATACCGCGATCTAAGGAGCATTTATGCCTAGTTTTATCAAGATAGGCCAAACGGTACCATGTACAAAGTAGAGCTAGATTTACCTTGTTGAAAAGTATCCACGACCATCATGGCGAGACAGAGAACTTTGAAATATTTTGCAAAAGACATTTTCGAAATGAAAAAATCGAACCCCAACCATAAAAAACTTCTTATCCGTATTTTTTTAATGAAATAATATATGATTTTATTTTTAAATACGCACATTAGCAGCGCATTACTTTATTCTGGCTAGAGGTCGATGAAACAGATGAAAGCACATTCCTCGTTCCATAGGCTAGGACAAATTTGTACAAATGCTCCTTGTGCTATAATAGCATGGGGTGGGTTGCCTGAGCTAGCCAGGAAAACCAGTAACTTAGCAGAATTTAGGTTATTGGTTAATATGCATGACTAAATGCATGTCGCGTAGGACGTAATCATCTTCTTTTTTGAAGTAGCGTCGGTATTAGATAAGATAAGATAAGATTTGATGGGATCATTTCTCTTATCTTATTACCCTTACTTGATATCAATCAAACAAAAAAAAAACCAACTATAATTAATTTTAAAAATATTGATACATGTTTTGTTAGGTACAATAAAAAATTGTCTAACGTTTCAGCTTGATCCGAGAGTGGGTTTGAGAGAAATAACATGTTTAATTACTAAAGGATGAAACACTACATATTTAGCCACATCTGTGAATACTACAGCTTATTTTCCCTTGTTGGTATCACAGTAAACAATTAATAACCAGTAATTTATTGACTACTTGGTTATTTTTTTTATTCATGTCTTTCTATGCCAATGAATAATTGTACAAAGTCTCAATTTGATCCGAGAAGAGTGTGGGAGACATAATGTGTACAAACCTCTTACCAGACAGACAAACGGAGTTGATATAAGTTTGTATAAGCTTGTGGGAAGCGTGGTTGACAGGCTTGGCTTGGCTTCCTATGAAGGGGGCTCGAAGTTCGACACCCGACTCGAGCAGAGTTGTGTTAACTGAGCGCCTAGAGGCAGCACGGAAAAACCTTATCCTAGATACCCTCTTCCCCCACCCACTGGTCCACAACTGAGATTGGACAAATGCGCTCTGAGCATGCTATAAGCATGAAAGTAGCGCTATATAAAAAAGCCATAAGTAAATGTTTAAAGAAGAAGAACCAGACAGACAAATCAATGGGAAGACAACATAAATGAAAGGACGGATCTGGCATTAAAATAATTTCTATCCAACGCCAAAAACAGAGAGGAATGGAGCAAGAGTGAGTTTTCTGGCACATCGGCACACTTTAGACCAATTCGTGCCCGTATCTTATCTTATCTTATATAATACAGACGTTACTTCAAAAAAGAAGATGATTACGTCCTATGCGTCATGCATTTAGTCATGCATATTAACCAATGACTTAAATTCTGCCAAGTCACTGGTTTTCCTGGCTAGCTCCATGCTCTAATAGCACTAGGGAAGAATTCCCTAAAAGGTTACTCTTCCTTCAAACCACAAGGGCTAAATTAAGACGGTCATCAAATCTTGTGTGTTATCCCAACGGTCCAACAGACTAAGAGACAGCTGAAAGTGAAAGCATTGGATCGAGTAGACTTAAGAACCTTGGTGGCGATGGCCTAATGATAGCTTGATCTCTGCTGTCAGTCGTTTTCCATGCTGATTGTGGCTCACCCCATGCCATCAGGGCATCAGGTAAATATGAGCACTTGTACAAATTTGTCTTAGAATATGGAATAAGAAATGTGTCTTTATAATGGTGATATACTTGTTTTCGAAAAACAAAAACGTGTGATATGGTGACATTAGTGACAGAGTGGCATTAGTGACAGATTGACATTAATGATAGAGTGGCATTAGTGACAGAGGGACATTAGTGACAGAGTGACTTTAGCCGCTTTGCTATTGGGGTTCAAATATTTAGGTCAAATCTGGGTCTCCGTCATTTATTAAAATGGTTAAATGGTGGTAACTGTCAAATTTCCCCAACAGTTTGTCACGTATTACAAATTGAATTCTACTTTTAAATGGCTTGCCTAGGGGAACGTGACAATAGAAAAAGGTAGTTGTGTCACTTATCTTAAGTCTGAATTTAATCAGAGACTTACAATGAATAACAAAAAAAAAAAAAATGACACAAGAAATCGGAAGGTAAAATATCAACTTAATGTTTAATCATAATATAACTCAATACAAAATGGAAGGGTTGACCAAAACCCTTTTACAAAAATGGCATGTAAAAATATTACAATACAAGAGTTTGAAAATATAATTACAAATACAAGCAAGGCCTTGAAAAAAAGAAAAATCTTAACTTACACGATCAAGTGGTATACCACGCACGGGTCACGCAATGTCTCCGCTATTCTGTCTCACGGCTGTCTCCGTATGTCTGTCCGTCAACGTTACGCGAGCGGTCTTTATATAATCTACCGCGCGTCGATATCTGGTAATTTCTAGAACAGAAAGTCATCAACACCCAGATCTAGAACGCTCTTCAAAGAGACAGAAGAAAAAAAAAAAAAAAAACCACCCTCCTTTCAACCAGAGGTACACACATAGGTCAAGGACCGGTCACTGTCTGTGTGGCTTGACTCTTGAAGAATAAAATAAAAAAAAACTTATTACACAAGGGGCAGACAACCTACAGGTCAAGAAAAAAAAACAATAGTATCTAGGCATTGTTACCTAGATACGTAACACCTCCCTCCTAAAAATAAAAAGTTTACATTTCCACGAAATGGAAATCTTTTTAGAATAATTACAAAAATGATATTTACATTACAGAATGTATTTATCTTGATATAAAAAAAAATATATACATCAAAATACTTTTTACAATCTAGATAAGGCATCGGCGATAACATTTTCGCTGCCTTTTATGTGTTTAAGATCTAGGTTGTACTCTTGTAAAAATAAACTCCACCTGAGAAGTCGTTGATTCTTGCCAGACATTTTGTGGATAAATGTAAGGGGATTGTGGTCAGTAAATACAACCAGTGGCCATCTGGACCCACTGATATAAAAATCAAAGTGTTGTATAGAAAGAATCAACCCAAGACATTCTTTTTCCACAGTAGAATAATTTCTTTGATGTCTATTAAATTTCTTGGAAAAGAAACAAATAGGGTGCTCTACTTGGAAATTATCTTCTTGGTAAAGGACTGACCCAACACCTGTGTCACTGGCGTCAATAGCTAACCTAAAAGGTTTTCCGAAATCAGGAGCCATCAAAATGGGGGAGCTAGATAATATCTGCTTAATTTGGTTAAAGGCTTTCTGACATTCATCCGTCCAAGTAAATCGGACGTTCTTTCTCAGGAGGTTTGTTAAAGGACTGGCAATGACAGAAAAATTTTCGCAAAATATTCTATAATATCCAGACATTCCCAAAAATCTTCGGAGTTGTTTCCGATCAGCAGGAATAGGGAAAGCTTGGATAGCTTCTACTTTGGCCATTACAGGTTTCACCTGGCCTTGTCCTACAATATGGCCTAAGTATTGGATGGAAGCCTGGCAAAAATCACTCTTACTCAGGTTTACAGTAATTTTTGCATGTAAAAGTTTAGTAAAAAGACAATGCAGTTGTTTACAATGGCTAGAAAAATCTTGGCTAAAAATTACTACATCGTCTATGTATGCGTGGCAATTCTCCATGTCAGCAAGCAGGGCATTTATCATTCTCTGGAAAGTGGCAGGAGCATTCTTCATGCCAAATGGCATCACTTTGTATTGGTACAGACCATCAGGGGTGACAAAGGCGGAGATTTCCTTTGCCCTATCAGTCAGGGGAACCTGCCAATAACCTGAAAGTAGGTCTATTTTGGTGATGTACTTAGCGTCACCAATACGATCTATGAGATCGTCTATCCTAGGGATAGGAAACGAATCGGTCTTTGTTACAGCATTTACCTTACGGTAGTCTGTACAAAAACGATAAGTCATGTCCTGTTTAGGTATCAAGACACATGGGGAGCTCCAGCTACTGGAACTTGGTTCAATGAGGTCATTTTCAAGCATATACTTGATTTCTGACCTAAGTATGGCAAGTTTTTCAGGGTTAACCCTGTAAGGATGCTGCTTGACTGGAGTAGCCTCGCCAACATCTACATCATGCATTATAACATTAGTCTGTTTTGGTACATCAGAAAAAATGTCATTAAATTCATTAATGAGTTTCATGATAACTGGCCTTTCTGTCGAAGACAGATGAGACAGTTTTACATCCAAATTCTGTAATACAAAAGAATTAGGTATTTTGTATTGTCCAAATTTCTCCTTTACAATATCATCATCAATAGGAGAAACATGGCTATTTGAACAACTTTTGACTGTATTTAAAACACAATTACTCTTCTCTGAGTGATCTGGCCGAGATACATAAGGCTTCAGCATGTTTATGTGACATAGCTGAGTCTTTTTCCTACGGTCAGGGGTTTTGATTGTGTAATTGAGGTCACTAATTTTGGTCTCAATTTTATAGGGACCAAAATATCTGGCTTGCAAGGGTTGACCCGGTATGGGCAAAAATACAAGCACCTTATCCCCGGGAGAAAATTCTCTAACACGGGCCTTTCTATCATACCAGCGTTTCATGCTGGATTGGGTGTTTTGTAAGTTATTTTTGGCCAGAACACAAGCATCATAAAGTCTAGTTTTAAACTTACTTACATAGTCTAAAAGTCCTTCAGTGGCTGTTGGTGACAACAAAGTCTCTTTTATACATTTCAAGGGACCGCGCACCGAATGGCCAAAGACTAAGTCAAAAGGGCTGAATCCCAACGATTCCTGGACGGATTCACGGGTTGCAAACAGCAGCATGTGGATTCCTTCGTCCCAGTCTTTTTCGTGCTCAAAGCAATAGGTTCGGATCATGTTCTTGAGAGGCTGATGGAATCGCTCAAGAGCGCCTTGCGACTCGGCATGATACGCACTCGACATGCAGTGTTTGATGCCCAACTGAGTCATGACTTGCTTGAAAAGATTGGCCGTGAAATTCGTTCCTTGGTCCGATTGGATGGACTTTGGTAGACCAAATAGAGTAAAGAACTTGATTAAGGCCTTTAGAATGTTTGATGCTTTTATGTTCCTTAGAGGAATAGCCTCAGGAAAACGAGTTGAAGCACACATAATGGTCAACAGGTATTGGTTGCCAGCTTTTGTCCTTGGGAGAGGACCAACACAGTCAATAAGTACTCTGCTGAAAGGTTCTTCAAAGGCTGGAATCGGCTTCAGAGGAGCAACAGGGATCTTTTGATTTGGCTTGCCAACCATCTGACAGGCATGACAAGATCGGCAGTACTGGATGACATCTTTCTTCAAACGTGGCCAGAAGAAGTGTGACATAATCTTGTGGTATGTCTTGTGGATGCCGAGATGACCTGACATTGGTGTGTCATGAGCCAGATTCATGATGTACGCTCGGTATCGTTCTGGTAACACGATTTGATGGCATATTCTCCATTCTTCTTCGTTGGATGCGTCTGGAGGTTTCCATTTCCTGAAGAGCATATCATCTTGGATGTAGTAGCACGTTGATGCTAGCTCTGCCTCTTGTGATGTCATTGCGGTTTCTCGGAGTTTGGCGAGCTCTGGATCCTTCTTTTGGTCCTCAATCAACTGTTTTCGAGTTGATGCCGGCTTTTCAGAATTTGGCGTTGGTTCTTCTTCAAGAGAAGCAAAGACTGTGGTGCTCAAGTCCACATCATCGTGGTTACTGTTGGCTTTGATAACGTTCTCTTCTTGAGATGCTTTCAACCTCATTGCCCTTGTTACTGCACACGCTGGATATAACTCTAGGTCTTCCTCGGGTGTGGCAGATAAGTCGGGTGTTTGAGTGACGATGGGTTCGGCTATCACCTTTCCACCTGCTAAGTCATTGCCTAACAGCAATGAGATGCCTTCCAATGGTAATGTTGGTCGGACACCTACAACAACCGGTCCAGTAATGAGATTTGACTTTATGTCGATTAGATGTAGAGGCACATCTATACATCCAAGCTCTACGCCTCGTAACAGGATGCTCTTCCCAGTCGATGATGATTTTGACAAGGGCAAGATACCCTCTAAAAGTAGCGATTGTGAGGCACCTGTGTCTCTCAAAATGGTGATAGGTCGTAGACTTGTAGAATCACCGGGTAGTGATACGAATCCTTCCGAAATGAAAGGCTTAAAATCCTCTAATAAAACATCAATTTTAGTTGATGCAGACTGGACTTGGGTCGAACTCTCGCTGGAGTCATTGACATCTCTAGGAGACGCAGTGGAGAAACTCTTTCTTGAGTCAGTAGAACATCTTTTGGATGTATTTGGAGAACTCTTGATGGAGTCATTAGAACATCGGGGTGATGTCTTATGGGAACTCTTGATAGAGTCATGGGAACATCGGGATGATGTATTATGGGAACTCTGGATAGAGTCATTGGAACATCGGGGTGATGTATTATGGGAACTCTGGATAGAGTCATTGGAACATCGGCTTGATGTATTTGAAAAACTCTTGGTTGAGTCATTGGAACATCGGCTTGATGTATTTGAAAAACTCTTGATTGAGTCATTGGAACATCGTAAAGATGAATTTGAAAAACTCTTGTTTGAGTCATTGGAACATCGGCTTGATGTATTTGAAAAACTCTTGTTTGAGTCATTGGAACATCGTGGAGACATTTTCGGAGAGTCTTGTACAGTCAATACATTTGAAACAGGTGGTGTCGAGGTATTCTGGATATGACTTGATGATGAGGGAGTAAACCTCGCCGACCACTGTACTGTGCAAGCGCTGACTTTTGAAGGAGCTTTTTCGTTTCTCTTCCTCAATTTCCAGCAATCGTCAATTTTATGGCCTTCTCGTTTGCAGTAGGAACAAGTAGCTTTACTTGTAGTAGGTTTTCTGTCATTTGTACTGCTGTTCTTGATGGAGTTGCTAGCAATGGACTCAGGCTGTTTGACTTGTTTTGGCTTGACATCCGTCGTATACTTGGCAAATTGATGTGATATTATATAATCGTCTGCCAACACTGCAGCCTTGTGCACATCTTCCTCGCCACGATCAGCTATATGCGTACGGACGTCCAGCCGCACACAACTCTTGAACTCTTCCATCAGCATTAGGTTAATGAATTTTGCAAAGTCGGTGCCGATTTCCCTGGAAGTGAGCCATTTCTCAAAGCGTCGCTCCTTTTCCCGCAGGAATTCTACATGGGTTTGGCCATCCGATTTGCGACAATCCCTGAACTGCTTTCGGTAAGCTTCCGGAACAAGTTCATATGCCTTAAGAATTAAGGCCTTAACAACATTATAATCTTTTTGTTGTTCAATGGTCAAAGAACAAAATACCTCTGCAGCTCTACCAGTCAAAACTGTTTGCAGCAAAGTGGGCCACAAAGTTTCAGGTACATTAAAATTTTTCACAGCAAGTTCAAATTGTGGAAAATAATTGTCAATTGTGGCTTCATTAAAGCGTGGAATTATTTTCAAAAATTTTGTTGCTTCAGCAGTATGACTGGCAGGGGAAGAATCTGGTCTTACATTAGCAGCTAACTCTAATTTTTTTAACTCTATTTGTAATTTCATTTCCATTTCTTTCTGCTCTCTAGCCGCTGCAAGCTCTAATTCTTTTTGTTTAATTTCTTGCTCTCTAGCCGCTGCAAGCTCTAATTCTTTTTGTTTAATTTCTTGCTCTCTAGCCGCTGCAAGCTCTAATTCTTTTTGTTTCCCCAAGATAATTTCCTTCTCTTTTAAAGCTAACTGGGCTTCTATTTCCATCTGTTTTAATTTTATCTGAAGTTCTAAATCTGATTTACCCTCATCGGGTCTAAGGGTTTCTAAAAGGTCTTCAGAAAACACTTCCTCGTCTACATAATGGATTACAATGTTATCTCTGATTTCTTGTTTAAGGGCATTTGATTTTATTTTTAACCCTAAATGTTTAGAAATAAGGACCAGTTCCTTCCTAGTAAAAGCATCAAGCTCTTCCACAGAGGGATTTGCAAGAAAAACCTGAATATCCATGACTAACTAACAACTATTACAAGCAAAAAAATATGTATACAATGTAAATATACAGTACAAAATCAGTACAACAAAAAAACCTTAAGAGAGTTTGGTCAATACTATTGATACTTTACTTCCGACTCTTTGACACAAAAAAAATTTTTGTTAAAGTCAACTTCGCCTTTACAAAATTACTCAAGTAAGACGAAAATAGGTTCAGAAAAATATCCGGGACGAAAGCCCTCAAACTTCTTTTGTCACGTATTACAAATTGAATTCTACTTTTAAATGGCTTGCCTAGGGGAACGTGACAATAGAAAAAGGTAGTTGTGTCACTTATCTTAAGTCTGAATTTAATCAGAGACTTACAATGAATAACAAAAAAAAAAAAAAAAATGACACAAGAAATCGGAAGGTAAAATATCAACTTAATGTTTAATCATAATATAACTCAATACAAAATGGAAGGGTTGACCAAAACCCTTTTACAAAAATGGCATGTAAAAATATTACAATACAAGAGTTTGAAAATATAATTACAAATACAAGCAAGGCCTTGAAAAAAAGAAAAATCTTAACTTACACGATCAAGTGGTATACCACGCACGGGTCACGCAATGTCTCCGCTATTCTGTCTCACGGCTGTCTCCGTATGTCTGTCCGTCAACGTTACGCGAGCGGTCTTTATATAATCTACCGCGCGTCGATATCTGGTAATTTCTAGAACAGAAAGTCATCAACACCCAGATCTAGAACGCTCTTCAAAGAGACAGAAGAAAACAAAAAAAAAAAAACACCCTCCTTTCAACCAGAGGTACACACATAGGTCAAGGACCGGTCACTGTCTGTGTGGCTTGACTCTTGAAGAATAAAATAAAAAAAAACTTATTACACAAAGGGGCAGACAACCTACAGGTCAAGAAAAAAAAACAATAGTATCTAGGCATTGTTACCTAGATACGTAACAAGTTCAACATACTAAGGGACTTAGGAATCATTCAAAATTAATAAATAACAATTTTTTAAGCGAAATTATTTTTATATAAATTAAATGTAAAAGAAAAGACCGGAAGTGTGTCAGTGTTCATTTTGATGGATAAAATGTAAACAAAATGTTAATTGCAGTAAATTGTTAGTTTTGATTAAGTTTGTTTATTTTTCAAATATTACTACTACTCATATAGAGAATTAAAGAGTCTATTTGGTTAGCCAATTTAGCTTTTGCTAAAGATCTAGATCTAAACTAGATCTAGATCTATGTTGTTATTAGAGAATCTCTATAATTTTAAAAAGTAATAATAATGATTAATTGTAATGCCTTAACTTTCAAAGATTAAGGAGGAGTGTAGTGTTTAACATGACCTACATTTTTTTCCTAACATGATACAGACAAAACCTTTGCTCGACGGGGATCAATTTAAATTTCCCTTTCTTTTTCGTAAAAGTAGAGAAACTGCTGTAGCCTACAAACGCTTTAATTATAAAAACATCTAAACTTAGACTAGATGATCATCTGAGTAGTTAATGTTAAACAGATTCTAGATTTTAGTCTTATAAGACATAGATCTAGATCTATATTTTGCGGGGAACATCTAAGTCTACATTCAATATTATTTGAACTCTAAAAAGTTCCTCTTTCAGATCACGCGATCTGTATGTCATCTGTTTCTAAGATCTACGGTTAACGAGGGTTTCATATAGTCAGCAAATCGACAAACCGCCTTTACTTTTCCCCAACCAATTACAAGTACCCATTTAAACTAGGAGGGCTAAAAGGCGGCCAAAATAACCCGAAATTAAAGTCCTAAAGTCTTCAACTGAATTCAAACCAGGGACTTCCTTTTCGGAAACATAGCGTTTTACCACTCAGCCACTGCGTCTAAATATAAATTTATGTATAAAATGTTGTATAAGAAATTGTATGAGATGTTGTATGAGATGTTGTATGAGATGTTGTATGAGATGTTGTATGAAATGTTGTATGAAATGTTCTTTGAGATGTTGTATAAGATGTTGTTTGAGATGTTTAAGAGATGTTGCATGAGATGTTGTATAAGATGTTGTATAAAATGTAGTATGAAATTTTGTATAAGATGTTGTATGAGATGTTTAATAGATGTTGCATGAGATGTTCTATGAAATGTAGTATGAAATGTTGTATAAGATGTTGTATGAGATGTTGTATAAGATGTTGTAAGAGATGTTGCATAAGATGTTGTATAAGATGTTGTATGAAAAGCTGTATGAGATGTTGTATTAGATGTTTAAGAGATGTTGTATGAGATGTTTAAGAGATGTTGTGTGAGATGTTGTATAAGATGTTGTATAAGATGTTGTTTGAGATGTTTAAGAGATGTTGCATGAGATGTTGTATAAGATGTTGTATAAAATGTAGTATGAAATTTTGTATAAGATGTTGTATGAGATGTTTAATAGATGTTGCATGAGATGTTCTATGAAATGTAGTATGAAATGTTGTATAAGATGTTGTATGAGATGTTGTATAAGATGTTGTAAGAGATGTTGCATAAGATGTTGTATAAGATGTTGTATGAAAAGCTGTATGAGATGTTGTATTAGATGTTTAAGAGATGTTGTATGAGATGTTTAAGAGATGTTGTGTGAGATGTTGTATAAGATGTTGCATGAGATGTTGTATGAGATGTTTAAGACATGTTGTATGAGATGTTTAAGTGATGTTGTATGAAATATTGTATGAGATGTTTAAGAAATGTTGTATAAAATGTTAAATGAAATGTTGTATGAGGTGTTGTAATAGATGTTGTATGAAATGTAGTATGACATACAACATGTTGTATTAGATATTGTATGAAATGTTGTATGAGATGTTTAAGAGATGTTTAAGAGATGTTGTATAAAATTTTTGTAAGAAATGTTGTATGAGATGTTGTATGGAATGTTGTATGAGATGTATGAAATGTATGAAATATTGTATGAAATGTTGTATGAGGTGTTGTATGAGATGTTTAGGAGATGTAGTATGAAATGTAGTATGAAATGTTGTATGAGATGTTGTATGAGATGTTTATGAGATGTTTTATGAGATGTATGAATTGTTTTATTTGCTGTTGTGAGATTTTGTATGAGATTTTCTATGATATGTGCTACGAGATAATGTATGAAATTTTCTATGATAAGAAGCATTGTCCTTCCACGAGTTTGTGAGCCGTTGTGGAAGCTGAAATTGCTTTTTTTTCCTGGAGTTATATCCTGTAATTTTTATATCAAGCGGTTATTTCCCTTAGATAAATTTGGTTTTAAAAAGTACTTTTTTTTTCTATTGCTTGTTTATTTATTTTCAGCCTAATAGAATGATACGAATTGTGATTTTAACCATAGCATTCGCAATGATGTCAGTTCTTTCAATGGAAGAAAACAGTAAGCCAATAGTTATCTATTTAACTCCATAGCAATATGGAGATTTTCAAACATGGCGGTATAAACTCTTTTGTTCCCCAGGCACTCAAATCATTAAAGGGAGACTATCTGATACAATGATACAAACTTTTCGTATGTAAATTATGAGTGAGTCTAGTGTGAATGTACATTTTGGTTTTCTATAGTTGTAATGTTTTGTTTGGTGTTATGCACTAATTGTAAGACTAATTTCCTTACGAATAATAAAGATGATTATTATTATTATTATTATAACTATCAATAACAAGTTTTATTTGATGTATGCGGATGTTTAAAAAATATAGGATACGTTTTTTATTTATCTACAAGTATATAAAAATGTATGTAAAGGCACATTCCTCGTCCCATATGCTAGGACAAATTTGTACAGATACTCCTTCTTCCCTAGTGCTATTAGAACATGGAATGGGTTGCCTGAGCTAGCCAGGAAAACCAGTGACTTGGCAGAATTTAAGTCATTGGTTAATTTGCATGACTCAATGCATGACGCGTAGGACGTAATCATCTTCTTTTTTGAAGTAACGTCTGTATTATATAAGATGTGCACATTTTTATGAATTGCAGAGAATAAACTTATCTAAGGTCTTCGATTTGTTGCACAGACTAATTTCATTAATATCGCATCCTTAGACTGGCTCTACGACTCCTGGGCAAAGCTACCCTGCCTCATAGTGGCCCCCGGGTAGAGACGGTTTCTAGAGGAAACGAGTCGGCCAAACGGGTAGCAAAACAAGACTTCCGTGGGAGTGGCCAAGGCGTGCCAGAGTATTCCCCTTGCACTGTGAGGGGCTGTAAAGGAGCTTCCGAAACCTTGTTAACCATCCAGGCACCGTTCCTCAAAGGGACTGTTACATGAATGGTGGGTCCCGCACGGTTAGCCTGATATAGAATAGGAAAACTGTAGAGGTTTCCGTTGTACACGGCCTTCGACCGCGTCTCTTGTCCGCTAGTCCGGAGTGACCGTCTCACTGGAAATGACAACGTAAAGATATGCACTCGGAAGACCCTCTGCCAGACAAAACACACTGTTCAATCAGGCCGGTGTGAGAGCTCGCTTGTTCTCTTTTGCTGGCCTAGAGTAAACCTAACTAGCATAATACAGAAGGTTTGATAGGAAAATGAACAGTCACGGATTTTTAGATCTTTGCACCTTTGTTTTTCTCTTCAGATCTTTGCACCTTTGTTTTTCTCTTCAGATCTTTGCACCTTTGTTTTTCTCTTCAGATCTTTGCCCCCTTTTTTTCCAACCTTAGCTCTGTTGTTGTTGTTTTTTCATGTATTTGTACTTTCGGTTATTTTCAGATCTTTGCCCATTCGGTTATTTTGGCACGACTTGCCAGTTTCGGTGTCACTGCGAAAATCTCGGCGAGGCCAAGGCATGTCTCATGAGTGGCGAGTGTTTCAAGGGCGACACATGCGAGAAGTACTACTTTGGTTATCTCTGTCAATACAGTAGGTCCACTCATTAATGACCCTAGTTCCATAACAATCTCTGTCTATACAGTAAGTCCACTCATTAATGACCTTAGTTCCATAACAAACTCTGTCAATACAGTAAGTCCACTCATTAATGACCTTAGTTCCATAACAATCTATGTCAATACAATAGGTCCACTCATTAATGACCCTAGTTCCATAACAATCTCTGTCTATACAGTAAGTCCACTCATTAATGACCTTAGTTCCATAACTATCTCTGTCAATACAGTAAGTCCACTCATTAATGACCTTAGTTCCATAACAATCTATGTCAATACAATAGGTCCACTCATTAATGACCCTAGTTCCATAACAATCTCTGTCTATACAGTAAGTCCACTCATTAATGACCTTAGTTCCATAACAATCTCTGTCAAAACAGAAGGTCCACTCATTAATGACCTTAGTTCCATAACAATCTCTGTCAATACGGACGGTCCACTCATTAATGACCTTAGTTCCATAACAATCTCTGTCAAAACAGAAGGTCCACTCATTAATGACCTTAGTTCCATAACAATCTCTGTCAATACAGAAGGTTCACTCATTAATGACCTTAGTTCCATAACAATCTCTGTCAATACAGTAAGTCCACTCATTAATGATCTTAGTTCCATAACTATCTCTGTCAATACGTAAGGTCTACTCATTAATGACCTTAGTTCCATAACAATCTCTGTCAATACGGAAGGTCCACTCATTAATGACCTTAGTTCCATAACAATCTCTGTAAATACAGAAGTTCCACACACTAATGACCTTAGTTCCATAACAAACTCTGTCAAAACAGAAGGTCCACTCATTAATGACCTTAGTTCTATAACAATCTCTGTCAAAACAGAAGGTCCACTCATTAATTACCTTAGTTCCATAACAATCTCTGTCAATACAGAAGGTTCACTCATTAATGACCTTAGTTCCATAACAAACTCTGTCAATACAGTAAGTCCACTCATTAATGATCTTAGTTCCATAACTATCTCTGTCAATACGGAAGGTCTACTCATTAATGACCTTAGTTCCATAACAATCTCTGTCAATACGGAAGGTCCACTCATTAATGACCTTAGCTCCATAACAATCTCTGTAAATACAGAAGTTCCACACACTAATGACCTTAGTTCCATAACAAACTCTGTCAAAACAGAAGGTCCACTCATTAATGACCTTAGTTCCATAACAATCTCTGTCAATACGGACGGTCCACTCATTAATGACCTTAGTTCCATAACAATCTCTGTCAAAACAGAAGGTCCACTCATTAATGACCTTAGTTCCATAACAATCTCTGTCAATACAGAAGGTTCACTCATTAATGACCTTAGTTCCATAACAAACTCTGTCAATACAGTAAGTCCACTCATTAATGATCTTAGTTCCATAACTATCTCTGTCAATACGGAAGGTCTACTCATTAATGACCTTAGTTCCATAACAATCTCTGTCAATACGGAAGGTCCACTCATTAATGACCTTAGTTCCATAACAATCTCTGTAAATACAGAAGTTCCACACACTAATGACCTTAGTTCCATAACAAACTCTGTCAAAACAGAAGGTCCACTCATTAATGACCTTAGTTCTATAACAATCTCTGTCAAAACAGAAGGTCCACTCATTAATGACCTTAGTTCCATAACAATCTCTGTCAATACAGAAGGTTCACTCATTAATGACCTTAGTTCCATAACAAACTCTGTCAATACAGTAAGTCCACTCATTAATGATCTTAGTTCCATAACTATCTCTGTCAATACGGAAGGTCTACTCATTAATGACCTTAGTTCCATAACAATCTCTGTCAAAACAGAAGGTCCACTCATTAATGACCTTAGTTCCATAACAATCTCTGTCAATACAGAAGGTTCACTCATTAATGACCTTAGTTCCATAACAAACTCTGTCAATACAGTAAGTCCACTCATTAATGATCTTAGTTCCATAACTATCTCTGTCAATACGGAAGGTCTACTCATTAATGACCTTAGTTCCATAACAATCTCTGTCAATACGGAAGGTCCACTCATTAATGACCTTAGTTCCATAACAATCTCTGTAAATACAGAAGTTCCACACACTAATGACCTTAGTTCCATAACAAACTCTGTATAAACAGAAGGTCCACTCATTAATGACCTTAGTTCTATAACAATCTCTGTCAAAACAGAAGGTCCACTCATTAATGACCTTAGTTCCATAACAATCTCTGTCAATACAGAAGGTTCACTCATTAATGACCTTAGTTCCATAACAAACTCTGTCAATACAGTAAGTCCACTCATTAATGATCTTAGTTCCATAACTATCTCTGTCAATACGGAAGGTCTACTCATTAATGACCTTAGTTCCATAACAATCTCTGTCAATACGGAAGGTCCACTCATTAATGACCTTAGTTCCATAACAATCTCTGTAAATACAGAAGTTCCACACACTAATGACCTTAGTTCCATAACAAACTCTGTATAAACAGAAGGTCCACTCATTAATGACCTTAGTTCTATAACAATCTCTGTCAAAACAGAAGGTCCACTCATTAATGACCTTAGTTCCATAACAATCTCTGTCAATACAGAAGGTTCACTCATTAATGACCTTAGTTCCATAACAAACTCTGTCAATACAGTAAGTCCACTCATTAATGATCTTAGTTCCATAACTATCTCTGTCAATACGGAAGGTCTACTCATTAATGACCTTAGTTCCATAACAATCTCTGTCAAAACAGAAGGTCCACTCATTAATGACCTTAGTTCCATAACAATCTCTGTCAATACAGAAGGTTCACTCATTAATGACCTTAGTTCCATAACAAACTCTGTCAATACAGTAAGTCCACTCATTAATGATCTTAGTTCCATAACTATCTCTGTCAATACGGAAGGTCTACTCATTAATGACCTTAGTTCCATAACAATCTCTGTCAATACGGAAGGTCCACTCATTAATGACCTTAGTTCCATAACAATCTCTGTAAATACAGAAGTTCCACACACTAATGACCTTAGTTCCATAACAAACTCTGTCAAAACAGAAGGTCCACTCATTAATGACCTTAGTTCCATAACAATCTCTGTCAATACAGAATAATCTTAGTTCAATAACACTTTTACCGACAGACCGTGAAATGCGAAATAATTTTTTTGCAGTATGAAGACTTATTTTAAACAGACATCGGAGCTAAAATATTGAATTGTGCTAAACAAGGTTACAAAGACAGCTTGTGTGGAAACACAAACTCGAAATCGGCCCCCGAAGTGGTCCACCCAGGCAGGCTTCAATAGTTACTGAAAGAGCATCCGAATGAAATTATATCAAAGACAAATGAGAGATTAGAGATAAGAACGGAGAAAGAAGGTTGACAGATCTTGTGTAGTGCCCCCAACGGTCCAGCAGATCAAAGGATAGGTGCAAGTGAATGCGAAGCTAGATGTGAACCTGGCCTAACTAGTTCCCCTTTCAGACCTTGTGATCTATAGGGCAGATGATGTAAAGTTCATCTGGTTTGTGGCCTACGGTTAACGAGGGTGTCATGTAGCCAGCACAACGACTAACCGCCTTTACTTTTCCCCAACCAATGTCAGGCACCCATTATAGCTGGGTGGACTCAGAGGCGCCCAAGGATTCCGAAGTTGAAACTCTCAGTCTCACCAGGATTCGAACCCGGGACCCCCGGTTCGGAAGCCAAGCGCTTTACTGCTCAGCTACCGCGCCTCTCCTGGCCTAACTGAAGTCTTAGAATTGATGTAATTGTTTTGAAAAGGCTCAATCTCTTTTTTGAATCCCCCTAAAAATACAAACATAACATTGCCACAATGAAAGTTCAAGAAAATGCAGTTTACAAGATTACTTTTGTTACCCTTGTTGCTATTAAACATAATTACCAGTTATGTGTCTACTTGGTTACATCTTTATATTGATTCATGTCTCTTATATATCTATAAATACTTATGCGAAGTTTCAACTTTACCGTGAATGGATGTGGGTGATATATCGTGTACACACTTTCTACTAGACAGACAGTGTAATTTGATATAAGCTTTGTAAAGACTACTGGATTTATTGGAGCCTTGAACACTGAAAGATCTCCTTTTTATATTTTGTTTTGATATTCGCCTCAACGTTTTTAAGGAATACAACCAGGGGCGGACTGGGTGTCAAAATCTGCCCGGGCATTTGTATAAAATCCGGCCCACAAATTCTCTATCGTGCGATGGGCATCATAGGTGTACCGGTCCTCAAAATTATTAAGTTTTATAATGTATCGATATGCGTGCAAGCAGTGAACTCTATATCTTTATAATCAATATAGGTCTTTTTAAATCAGCATTAATGTAGGCCCAAAAAGGATGAAGCCTACTAGTAGCATTGTCTACATTCTACATTTTAATTTCGGAAAATGTGTTTGATTAAAATAGTATTACAATGAAAAGTCTGTGAAAGTTGTTTTGTTTAAACACGACGCTCAGAGGGCCTTTTATTAAAATAATAGTAATAATATAATAAGAATATTATAAAACCTTTAAAAATCTGATATGTGCCATAGCGGCTTCGATTAGGCCCTTCCGTTGGCCCTACCGGCCCATTTGGGTACCGGCCCACCGGGTATTAACCCAGATGACCATATAGCCAGTCCGCCCCTGAATACAATGTATACTTCTGTTGACTTAAACAAATCGTGTAATACTTTTGATTATTACGTCATAGCCCGTTGTGACGTAGTTATTCTTTATTGCAGGGAGTATTTCTCATGAAGTCAATGACGAAATATTTTATGCCAACGATTGGAATATCCATACCTGTAACAAACGACCTTTAGAAGAACCTTTGGTCTTCAGGTTTAAATCCACTGGACGTCCATTTCATTATGTCAGAATACAATTTGACAATATAAATGCGATAGAAGATGGTGAGTATTTTTTAAAGAATCGTCGAACTGCGCATGCGTTGGACAGGGCAATCAAAAAAGGATGTACTTTGGACACCCTCTTTTCCTTCCCATATTGCATGTTATGAGATGGGAATCCAGCAAATTTGGTTTTAAGACATCTTACAATATTTCGCTCAAGACTATATTGGAATCGAGGGCGTGAATTTTAAAGCGATTGGTTTCCAAACCAAAGGGGTCTCGGGTTTAAATCCCGGGATTTTGAATTTCAGGATTTTTAAGACCCTTCAGTGTCCACCCAACCCTAATTGGTACTTGACCTTAGTTGGGGAAAGCAAAGACGGTTGGTCGTTGTGCTGGCCACATGACATCCTGCTTATTAACCTTTGTGAAACAAAAAGGACCTTTACATAATAAGCCCCATAGATCACAAGTTCTGAATGGGGTACTCTACAATAATGTATCCAAAGGAACGGCAGTGCCGATACGGTTTGTCTTGCAGCTATACCCAATCATGGCAAAGGCTTCGGAAGTCAACCCTGAGGAAAAATCAGGAGCTGGCGGCCCTAAGGCAGTTTGCAGCACTGTCACAGCCTAGTTTTAGTTGTAGGCGTGATGACGCGAATGTCTCTGTGTGTTGTACTGGTACTACTATAATATTCTTTGTCTTCTTAATTAAATACTTTCACTCGCGCACTAGATTTGCTAGTGCGTAAGAACACTAACATGCTGAACTCTCTAACCACAATGTTCAGAATAATTAATAGACTCACTGGTAGCAGACATGGTTTTTATTACACATAATATAATTAATAACAGATATTGGCAAGTCCAGCCATCAAGAAATATTCACAAAACATAGTACTTTATAATCCAATGGAATACTTCAGGTATCACATATACTCCACAATCAATCTTAATATCTATACATTACTACACTGGACAAGATATCCATAATCAACCTCTCTCTACGAGAGTCCAAGATCAACTGCCCTGTCCACCTCGTGGTCAACTTCCGACCAAAAACAAAATCTCGTGCGAACAAGCACGGAATGGTTCAGTGATTACTATTCACCAAATATTACAGGGGTTCTAAAACTGACGTGACAAGCACCCAGTGCTACACTCTGGCAGAACCTGCGACGCCGCTGACCCATAACTGTATCTGGATCATTAGGGCGCCTATAAGTCTACCGAGCTCTAAAGGGTACTAGACGTTTGTTGGGGAAAAGTAAAGGTGGTTGACCGCTGTGCTGGCCACGTGACACCCTCGTTAAAAGTGGTCCAGAGAAACAGATGACCTTTGTATCATCTGCACCATAGATCGCAAGGTCTGAACGGAATACTTTACTTACACCATATGCCTTATATATCCAAAGGTCAGAAAGGGGAACTTAATTTTTTGTTCCTTTTTTATCCCATAATTAATAGCGACCCAGACCTACCAAACATCAATAGCCAGCCCCCCCCCCCCCCCCCCAAGATCTCGCTTAATAATACATTTTATTTCAATAATCTAGTTTAAATTCTAATACGCAAACTAAAATTTCAGTATTTCGATTAAAGGACGTCTTAGAAAAGTCAACACTGGAACTGCTACTACAAGGGCAATATCAGTACACAGTCTGCTCAGACTTGCAGTTCTGGATCGTTAGCAGCGATATTTTGGAACTCTATTGCCCAAGTCAGCGTTACAAGTACGTCGATGCGTTGAAACTTTCTAGCAAGATGCTGCCCCAGGTGTGTGAGGTCTACATAAGTGGAGGTAAGTGGTCATGTAACCTGAAAGGTCGAAAGTTCAAAGTGTCTTCTTTCTTTTATATCTGTACCATTCCAGGCGTCCCTCCAAAAACGAAGGGCAGCATTAGAAACAGGGACCGTTGAGACGAAAGCCAGAAGCTCGTGTTATTTGAGGATCGTGTTATTTAAGGACCGTGTTATTTGAGGACCGTGTTATTTAAGGACCGAGTTATTTGAGGTCCGTGTTACTTACGGACCGTGTTACTTACGGACCGTGTTATTTGACGACCGTGTTATTTGGCCGTACAATTTTAATTTTCGTTAAACACTTATTATTATGAATATAGCAAATAAGATTAATATAGATTCATATGGGGAAATGTGGCAGCAATATAAGGAAAGCTTGAGAGAGATGTTTAAATACTTCAACGAACAGTGAAAAAGATTCCATATTAAACAATCATGGCGCCTAACTAAATTTGATATCAAACTTCTAAAAACTGCACGAAAGTTATTGTATACTTTTTACAATCCCTGCGTCTGTTTTTTGAGAAAGTGGAGGAGCCCTAAGCTTTTTAGTTCAAATTCAGGTCAATTACTTTTTTATACATACATTTATAAAGCGATCACCCAGATACCTCTTTCTTCCCCCCCCCCCCCCCCTCACCTTTCCAACTGGTCCAGACAAGTGATAGGATCATAGCGTATTGAAAAGGCTAAAGGCATGAAATTTGAGCTAACCAAAAACAATTAGTAAAAATGTTTCCAATCCCACAGATGTATTATTGTTAGTCTAGATCTATGATAAATTTAATGAAATGACTAATCTAAACTAATTGTTACAATTACACTTTGTATTTTGTAAAAAAGTATTTTTTAAAATGTTTTTCTTGTTAAAAGTTCCATATTCCAAAAGTATAAGCTTTACATTGGTTTAGGTGTAGTAGCTGTCTAGAATAAAGGAGGCCAACAATGATAATGATGAGGATGATAATGATGAGGATAATGAGAATGGTAATGATGCGGATGATGATGACGAGGAGGATGTTAACGATAATGATGATGATGAGAATGTTTACGACGTTAATGGTGAGGATGATGATGAGGTTGATAAAATGATGATGAATGGGTAATGATGATGATAATGTTGATGAGGAGGAGGATGTTGATGATGATGAGGATGATGGTAAGGAGGATGTTGATGGTGATGTTGATGATAAGGAAGAGGATAACGATGATGAGGATGAGGATAAGGAGGAGGACGAGGAATGATAAGGATGATGATAATGATGAAGAGGAGGGTGATAAGGAGGATGCTGATACAGTTGATGAGAAGGAAAATAATAATGATCAGTATGACGATTTGGATGATGATCAGGAAGAAGATGATAGAGATGATGATGATATTGATGATGAGGATGATGGTGAGGAGGATACGGATGATGAGGATAATAATGAGAATGAGGATGATTGTAATTAGAATGAGGATGAGGAGGAGGATGATAAAGATGATGATGATTCATAATGTATCTTACTGAGTGATGTCTCTACTCTTGAGTCTATGTCTACTCAGTGAATGTCTCTACTCTAGAGTCTATGTCTACTTAGTGAATGTCTCTACTCTAGAGTCTATGTCTACTTAGTGAATGTCTCTACTCTAGAGTCTATGTCTACTTAGTGAATGTCTCTACTCTAGAGTCTATGTCTACTTAGTGAATGTCTCTACTCTAGAGTCTATGTCTACTTAGTGAATGTCTCTACTCTAGAGTCTATGTCTACTTAGTGAATGTCTCTACTCTAGAGTGTATGTCTACTTATTGAATGTCTTTACTCTAGAGTCTATGTCTACTTAGTGAATGTCTCTACTCTAGAGTCTATGTCTACTTAGTGAATGTCTCTACTCTAGAGTCTATGTCTACTTAGTGAATGTCTCTACTCTAGAGTCTATGTCTACTTAGTGAATGTCTCTACTCTAGAGTCCATGTCTACTTAGTGAATGTCTTTACTCTAGAGTCTATGTCTACTTAGTGAATGTCTCTACTCTAGAGTGTATGTCTACTTAGTGAATGTCTCTACTTAGAGTCTGTGTCTGTGTCCAGGTCGTGATATCGCAGCATTAAGTGCAATTTCCTATTATAGTGGAAATAAGGAGATAGACATAAGGGACGACTTGAGTTCCAGCATCGACCCAGAAACAAAGCTCTTTTGTACTTCCGCCAAATCGACCAGGTCAAACCTGATCAGAAGATTGGTATTCAAGTTCCTGCCCGTTGGGTTCAGTTTGGTCATACGACACAATAAAGGTAAGCAAGACGTTTACAAAGTGTAGTTTTGGTTTGCACTTGAATAGAGCTTCTTTCTTTCTGACACGTTTCATGTATTTTGGTCCAATCTCTTTTGTGAGCCTGTAGATGTGGGATTGTCTTGGAGGAAGCCTCTGTGCTGTTTTATCTTATCTTAGCTTATATGATATGATACAGACGTTACTTACGTAGACTTAGGTCCTCCCGCGCCATTCGGCGCATTGGGCGGCAAGCTGTCTCCATAAAGATCTGTCAATGGCAATGTCTGAAGCCTTCTCCCACCTGGTGTCCACTGTTCTGAGGTCCTCTATGAAGGTGTGTCGCCAAGTAATACGAGGACGTCCCTGTTTGCGCTTTCCTCGTTTTGGCTTCCACGTTATCGCAACTCTTGGTGTGCGTAATTCATTTTGACGTAGAACATGCCCCGCAAACCTCATGCGACGCTCAGTCACAACCTCATTAAGAGTTCGACTTTTCTCAATTTTGCCAGATGACTTCCACGTCTCACATGCATATGTAGCAGTTGGAATGACGATTGTGTTGAGAAGGTGTATTTTTGTCTCGAGTCCAATGGCTTGGTCAGTCCAAATAGGCTGCAGCCTTTGGAAAATGCTCCCTGCCTTTCCTATTCGGCACGCTACATCATGGTTGGCATCTCCATCATTTGTTATGATGCTGCCGAGGTAAGTGAACTTGTCCAGCTCTTCAAGCTTTAACTCGCCAAGTCTGACGGGGACACCCTTTGCCTTGTATCTCACTCGCATAATTTTAGTCTTATCCAAGTTTATGCGGAGGCCAATTTTGGGTGCCTCTCTGTCTAGGCTCTCCGTCATTTCTTGAATGCATTTATTTGTAGCCCCGAGTAGTGCAACATCATCAGCAAAGTCCAAGTCCGTCAATCGGAGCTGTTCATGCCATGGAATACCAAAGGCAGTCTGGTTCATTGCTCTCCTCATTATGTTGTCGATGGCTAGGAGGAAAAGGAAGGGAGATAAGTTGCACCCCTGTCTCACACGTCTCGATTGTAAAAAGACTCTTGTTGTTCCCTCTTCTGCTTTAATGCAGCAGCTAGACTGACTGTAAAGGTGTCGTAGGATCTGGACAAATTTTTCTGGGATACAGTATTCTCTAACTATTTTCCATAGTGATTCTCGGTGGACACTATCAAACGCTTTTTTGAAGTCCACGAAACTGATCGTTAGCCGTTGTTGGAACTCAAGACTTTGTTCTATGATATTTCGTAGAACAAAAATCTGCTCTGTATATGATCTGCCTCTTCGGAAACCTGCTTGTTCTTCTCTGAGCCTTTCATCTACAGACTGTTGAAGCCGTCTCAACAAAACAGTGCTGAAAACTTTGCCCGGGACAGAGAGGAGAGTAATGTTCCTCCAGTTGTTGCCATCTGCCGAGTTGCCCTCTTTTGGAAGCTTTACAATCACTCCGTTTTGCCACTTTTGAAGTTCGCCAACAGAGATTTAAGAGATCAGTCATTCTGTTAACAATGCACTGTCCCCCATATTTTAGCATTTCTGCTGATATCATGTCTAGCCCTGGTGCTTTGTTATTCTTTAACACTGCAATGGCCATGGTAACCTCCTCAGCAGTTATTGGGTCTGTCTTGACCTTGAGATCATTGTCTGGAGAGGGGTCCTTGAATATGTAAATTAGGTCTGGCGACAGTTGGTTAAGGGTCTCTTTAAAGTGCTCTACCTATCTTGCATCCTGTTCTTCTTTCGTTAACAAAGTTTTGCCTTGCTTGTCTTTTATCGGTGCCCCATGTCCACTCTTTGCTCTAGTGAGATCTCGGAAAATACGATGGATGGTTTTTGTGTCATTTCTGCTTGCAGCTGCTTGTGCCTCTTGTCCCTGCTGCTCAATCCAGTCCCGTTTATCTCGCCGACAGCTTCTCTTTACTTTCAGATCTGCTTCCCTATAGGCTTCTTCCGCTAGGCTGCGATCCTGTGTTTCATTTTTCTGATGTCGTATACGTTTGGCCTCTTTTCTCTCATCTATCAATTTCCATGTTCTGTCTTGTATCCACCGTTCCTTGTATGAACCTCGCCTCCTTTCGATAACTTCTTCCACGCAGCCAATAGTGGTATCTTTGGAGTTGGCCCACTCTTCTTCAAGGGTCAATATGTCTGAAAGAGCCTCAAAGCGGTTCGTTAGTTTCAATTGGAACTGTGCTGCAGTATTGCCGTCTTTAAGCTTCTCTACATTAAATGGGCGGGGTCGTGTGGCTCGTTTTGGTTGGCGTTGCTTCAAAAAAATAAAAAGAAGATGATTACGTCCTACGCGTCATGCATTTAGTCATGCATACTAACCAATAACCTAAATTCTGCCAAGTCACTGGTTTTCCTGGCTAGTTCAGGCAACCCCATTCCATGCTCTAGTCACGCTAGGGAAGAAGGAGCATTTGTTCAAATTTTGTGGTGATTAGTAAGGTGTAACTAAGCTCGAGTCAAATACTTAACAAATCAACGTCTACGTTGGGTTCAAGTCAAACCCCCATTGTTAGGAAGCCAAGTTTGTTACTCTTTCAACTCTGAATTTTTATTTTTTTTATACACACACACAATAATCTTAAAGGTTTTCATTGTTGATAGACAGAGAAATATACAAAGTAAATAGAAAAATTAAAAAGAGAGAAAAGAAAAAGAAAGTGAATACGATAATGGGCATACATTACATTAGAGAACGAGTGAGAGAGAATCCACTATCAGCGTTAAGTTTGTATGTTAAATGTCGCTTCCTGTTTCTCCCTCAGGAAAAAATCGTCTGAATAATTTTGCTGTTGTAGTCAACAGTGATAAACAGGCACTCAAACCTTTACAGGAGGACGACGAAAACTCGACCATAATATTTAGACATGTGCATCACCTCCAACATATAGACGTGCTACTTTCCAACGCCGAAAGAAAGGAGGTAGCACTATCTATGTGTGGTGTAGAAGTATATGGAGGTAATAGGTAGCATTGGAGGTAGCAATATTTATGTGTGTGTGTGTGTGCGTGATCTCGTCTAATCTTATAATTTACAAAAAAGGTTACTTCAAGTGTCAATCTGGTCAAGCATGTTAATCAGTGACTAAGCCGCTGCTAAGTCTTTGGTTTTCCATACTCTATTGCAGTGTTTCCCAAAGTGAGGTACGCGTACCCCGAGAGATAGAGAAAGGCTTTGGGGGAAACATGCGTTGCACCTCATTAACCATGCTGATTTTTTAAAATGCCCAATTTATTATGTTCTGCTAATAAATTAAAGTGTGGGTGGGTGGGGTGACGGGTGCTCAGAATTATATGGCTCCTTTTGTCTCGAAAGGCAATGGATGCGCCTAGATGAGTCACTGGTTTTGGTTTAATCTTGAGACGGGGCAGAATCTGGTGTGGCTAATCAAGCCAATTCTAGAACGGCAGACTTTGCCACAATTCGTACATGTGTATGCCTCTGATTTAGGTCTAGCGGACAGGGCAGCTTTCTTTTTTTCCCCTCTTGATTAAGGCCGCTTCAATTCTTTTGTTCTCAGCGAGAGTTGTCCCAGCACGCACAGTCTGTCTCCATAGACTCCGGTCTTTGGCTCTGTTTTCCAACATACTTTCGCTGATGCCTGTGGCTCTCATGTCCGCTTGTAGATATCTCTATATGTTAGTCTCTATATGTTCTCTGTGACTCCGAATTACAAAAATGATAAAAGGGGTACGCATAGGTCAAAAGTTTGGGAAACACTGCTCTAGTGGAACAAGGGAAGAAGAAGCAGTCGCACAACATTGCCACTGCATAAGGAAAAAATCGATGATATGTGCCTCTATCTTTTGTGTCTTTCAGAGTATTTTATTCGCTTTTGTTTATGTATCTGAAGATTTTGGTTCTGCGTTGTGTGTATAATTGCTACTTTACTTTTTAGTTTTCTGTCCTGAAGAGTCTCGAAATTTAGTCATTTTACTAATGGAGTTACACGACATGTGTGGGGATAGTTAGTAGTGATTAATAGGCTTAGTACGAGATTGCAAAATAAAAACGCAGCACAGTGATTATTGAAATACCCAGTGATTGGTGAATTACCCAGTTATCATTGAAGTGATTAGTGAAATTCCGAGAGATAGATAAAATTCCCAGTGACAATAAAAGTCTCAACAGTAAGAGAAAAACCCAGTGATTAGTAAAATACCCAGTGATTAGTAAAAGACCCAGTGATTAGTAAAAGACCCAGTGATTAGTAAAAGACCCAGTGATTAGTAAAAAACCCAGTGATTAGTAAAAGACCCAGTGATTAGTAAAAGACCTAGTGTCTAGTTAAAAACCCAGTGATTAGTAAAAAAAACCCAGTGATTAGTCAAAGACCCAGTGATTAGTAAAAAACCCA